>CM054058.1:64207162-64645001 GCA_028641055.1 Alopecurus myosuroides | reverse complement strand
TCCCGCCGTGCTCTCGTCGAGTTCTTGGTGAGCTACTTTGGATGCCTCACCGACAAACAGGCCGCGCGCTACCTCTACTCCGCGCGCGCCGACCTCACCCTCGCCGTCCTGCTCGTCGAGCACGACCTATACGCCGCTGCTGCTGATGAGCCTCAACTTCTCAACCCTGCATCCGAAAGGACGCAAGCCGCCCTCAAGTGCGCGGCAAGCAGCCTTCGACGGCCTGATGTCCTGGTGCGGCTCCACACGTCGCCCATGCCCCAGCAGCGTGTCCTTGCTGCAGCCCCGTTTCTGAAGCCGGGTGGGCGGAGCCTCACCCTCAAAGATGTCCACACCGTCATCGATTCGCTGCGCTACCAGGAAAGCGCCTCCCTCGATCTCAAGGTGAACCTGCTACCGGACGGAAGAGGAGTCGTCCTTTACTGTCGGGACCTGAACGCCGATGAAGGAAAGCTTATCCGCGACACTATAAGCTCCTCCGTGGATAATAATGGAGTTCGCTTCGACGTGTTCACTTTCACGGTTGAGCGGCATGGAGACAGCTTCGCATCTCGGCGGGACAAGGAATCCATGATCACAACCTTCTTGGAAAAGGTCGAGAAAATATCCCAAGTTCGTAGCTTCACAAGCTGTGGTGATGCCTGCGAATACACAGAGTCTCTGAAGATGAGGCTCCACGGCACGCTCCACACCCTGTATCTCAAAGCCTTCACCATGCTGCCCTCTAACGTTTCACGCCGTCTTATCCGCTACATCCTCTTGGCTGGCCACTGCTATGGCCCCATGGACCCTGTTTCCAACATCATCATCAACTCCATTTGGCACAGTATAGTGTTCCCGCTCCCGTCATCAGTTGACAGCGAAAGCCAGGTAGCGTATGACATCCTTGACACGCTCTCTATGCTTCGGGTGGAGGTCCGTTCCTTGAGAGGGCTCATCGCCATCGTCAAAGCAAGCTCTGGCTGCTCGACACAGCTGGCAATGGAGCATCTCTGCTCCAATCGTTGTCACCTGTCCGAAGAGATGCACACCGCAAACGGGTTTGCTACTGCTTCAGAAGCTGCCCAGCACCCACAACACGCTGCACTAGGATCATTTCTCTCGTCCCTGACGCCCCAGGTGCTTGATAACCTGCGGCCCTTGCTGAGCACTTCCAACAGCGGCACACTCTCCTCTGAATCTCTTGATAAGTAGAGATCATTCTAACCCAAAGTTTTAAATAGCCGGCTATCGCCTTCCGAGAGATTCGGGGCTACCGCTATAGCCCGGCTATATCCTGTCTAGGGGACCAAAAAATTTGGTCCAAAATTTGTTACCTCCGTCAACTTCGGAGCCCAAATCAATCACCGTTGGTTGTTGAATTGCAGTTGTGAGGTGCGAGTGCGACCCATCGCGACTTGATTCCAGAATTGCTGAACTCTGTCATAAATAGTTGTTGTTTAAACTCCTAATTTTTCGTTCATTTTGTATGACTATGTTGTTGTTACGTTATGCATTTGAGAATTATACTGTATAAATGATTATATGTTGTCTAAATTGTACTATTTTTTCAATATTCTAGCAAAACGGCTATATGGTTATAGCCCGGCTATACCCCGGCTATAGCCTTTCATAGCTTCTGAAGTCGTCGGTGCTATCTCCAATAGCCCACTATTTTAAACTTTGTTCTAACCGAGGAAATCCGAGACACTGCATTGCCGCTTCCTCCCGAGGAGGCTGAACTGTGCAAGGTGGCCAAGGACACACTATCAATAAAGAAGTCACGATATAACAAGTTTAGGCTATTCATTCGCTCTGAGCTTGCAAAAGTGGTGAAAAACTATGCCTCTGAGCATCCTCAGGTACATGGTTTTGTGTTTTTGTATTAACTGATGATTGGTACACGCCATCAGCTGCTTCTTTTAGGAACCAATATATGTGCCAAGTGTTATCTGTGGTGTGATTGACACATACTCCTCAGACTGGGATTCCTACTGTTGAAATATAAATACACGCCTAGCCTCTTTCCATCAGTTCGGACTTTTGGGATAATTGGCTAGTGCAACAATTCTATATGGTATCAGAGCCACGAGGTCTCGAGTTCGAGACCCTGCTCACGCAGTATTAAAAACAAAAAGAAAAAAGATTCTGCGACCCGCACCAAACCCACGCTAAGGACTAAAATAGCCTAGACGTGAGGGGGAGTGTTGAAATATAAATACACGCCTAGCCCCTTTCCATCAGTTCGGACTTTTGGGATAATTGGCTAGTGCAACAATTCTATACCTACCACGTTAATTTCGTAGCTACTTCCGAATCAGGGGCCGATAACCAACTTTTCTTCGCGGAACATAATTTGCCGTGTCAGCAGTCAAAACCAAATTTCTGCCGCCCGCTTTCCCTGACACATCCGGGTAAATACTCAGTTCTTTCCATGTATTAACATTAGCAGCCATTTTGGTCTGAGATTTTTAAGAGAGAATTTGCTCTGTTTCGTTGAAAAGCCTTTTCTTTTTCATCTAGGCCTTTTTTGTCTTTCAATGTTATAATGCTTGTTTTGTTTCATTGAATCACGGAAAGGGCTAATCTTTAGTTTTCCTTCATTTTTTATAAGTCCTTGTGCCCGCACCCTGCAGTTAGACTGCCAGTGTGGCAGTGACTTGAGCTCTTGTGTTGCCATGTAGTGCGAACCATGCTGCCGAACATCAATTAATATGGTACCCTTTCACCTAGGGTTTCTTCCTCCCGCCTGGCGACTCAGACGGCGAGTCGAAAGCGACGGATTCATATCGGGATCCGAGCAGGATTCAGTCTCCGAGGTGGACTCGATCCTCCCCGTGCAGGTTCCCCTACAAGTACCCCGGTGGTTTGTTCCCTGAGCCATCGAGGATCGCTATTGAGGAAGGTTTTTCGGCCGATCATGTCGAGTTCGAAATCGGCAGGACACTCAGAATCGGCGTCGAGAGATTCAAAGTTGAAACAACACATGGGAGATCCCGTACCGGATGATGCGGGGAGGGTTCAGAAACCCATGGCGGGACGATCCACTCCTTGTTTGATCGTCTTGATATTGGGGAAGAGGAGTTCGACGACCTGGTAATAGAGGATACAGACATCAACCTACTAGAAAGTACACGATGGCTAGCAATTGCTAGGGTACACTTTGATAAAGGTTTCAGTCACGAGGCCTTCTCCCTCCAGATGCGTGCGGCATGGAATCCGGCAAAGGAGATATCGATCAGGCCAGTTGGAGTGAAACGGTTTGTGATTCAATGTTACTGCTTAGGGGATTGGGAGAAGATCACAGAACGTGGGCCGTGGTTGTTTCGGGAGTGGGCGGTGGTGATTGCGCCGTACGATGGCTTATCTGATCCTGATGAGGTAGATCTTCATCTTATGCCAATTTGGATCCAGATTCATAAGATCCCTGAGGGATACAGACAACAATCCATTGTGAAGCAGCTGGTTAGTAGACAGGCTGGAGATGTTATTGAAATACAGATGGTACCACCCGGGGTTTTCAAATGAGACTATGTTCGTGTTAGGATTAAGCAAGATGTACGGAAGGCTTTAACACGTTTTGTTTCTGTTTCACTTGGAGGGAAGAGATCAATCTTCGAGGTTAAGTATGAAAAACTAGGCATGTTATGTTTTGCATGTGGCAAAATTGGCCATACGTACAAGGAGTGTGGGCTGGGAGTCTTTGAAGACAAAGATCTGAAATACGGGGATTGGATACACGCAGATGGTTGGCGATCCCGAGGAGGGGGGTGGTGTTCGTGGTGGTCTAAGAGGGGAGGGGGAAGAAATTCCGGAGGCAGAGGAGTTTTACCTGAGAGAGGGTACCCTTTTGATTGGAGGGCTCACCCGGAGAAGGCCCTGGTTGTGCCGGATGACCTGAAGGATACGGCGACTAGCCCCATCAAACCCACGGATCAGCACATGCTCGAGATGGGGAAGAATGCTCGGAAACGGCTAGCTTTCGAGCAAGAAAACAAGAAGGCCAATGAATTGCTTATGGTCACAGAGAAAGGTCACACGGAAGGGGACAGTCCTCAACAAGTTAATGGAAGCAAAAATCAGGAGGTGAAGGAGAAGAAACGCCACAAGGGAGGAGTTGGATCCTCGTACTCTGCAAATTCTACTGGATCGGCGGCATCCCTAGAGGGTGACCTCCGGGTCCAATGTGTATATTAAGCTTGAATTGTCGAGGGTGCGGACGGCCCGAGACAATTCACGAGTTATGCAACTTAGTAAAGTTGCACCGTCCGAGTTTGGTCTTTCTCTCGGAGACCAAGCTAAGTGCTACGAGAGCGCAAGATCTACGAGGAAGATTGGGTTTTTCAAACGCATTTGGTGTGAATAGTGAAGGGCTAAGCGGTGGACTAGCCCTTTTCTGGAATTCGGAGTCGGTGGTGTCCCTCAAGTCTTATAGTAAATCACATATATATGTTTTTGTGGTTAACAATGAGATGGGAGGGGTAGAGTGGCGGTTTACAGGATTCTACGGAGATCCTAATAGAACAAGAAGAAAACGAAGCTGGGAGCTACTGTCTTACTTCAGAAGGGAGTCTGATACCCCTTGGCTTTGTGCTGGGGACTTCAACGAGATCACCTCGGCTGGTGAGCAGTTCGGAAGGCATGGAAGAGAAGAATGGAAGATGGAGGGATTTAGGGATGTTATTGATCGCTGTGGCTTTGAGGATTTGGGTTTTTTTGGGTCTTCCCTACACTTGGGATAATAGACAACATGGAGCTAGTAATATCAAGGTGAGATTGGATATAGGGTTGGCGGATCTCAGGTTCATGGAATTGTTTGATAATTCTATGGTTACACATGTTCAAACAACGCAAAGCGATCTTTGTGCGCTATTAATCAGTATCAGTAAGTCTGATTGGTGTTTGGAGGAAGGAGGACATAAGCCTTTTCGGTTTGAGAATTCATGGATGAGGCATGAGAGGTACCCGCAAACGGTGGAATCATTGCTTAACACTAGTGCGGTATCCTTGGATGGCATTGCTACTGCCCTTGGCGAGGTGAGGCAGGGACTAAAGAGGTGGAGCAGGGATGATTTCGGCTCTGTTTATAAGCAATTGAGCACTCTCCTAAAACGTTTGGAGGATATTCGTTGGGGCTCCATTGGTTCGGGCCCTTCTAGAACTGAACTTCAGCTAATGCGCCGGATCTCGGAACTTTAATCCTGCGAAGAAATTGAGGCTCAACAACGCTCAAGGGTATTATGGCTGAAGGAGGGGGATAGGAACACGGCTTTCTTTCACTCCAAAGCGAAACAGAGGGGACGTACCAATAAAATTAAGTCTCTGCGGAAGGAAGATGGTTCTGTGGTTACTTCCCAAGTTGGGATGGAAGGTATTGCTATCGGTTTCTATAGGGATCTCTTCACAGCTCAAGTGGACACGCGTCCTAAGCTAGTGACGGACTGGGTTACACCGCGGGTGTCAGAAGCAATGAACGAACAATTGATGGCTCCTTTTTCGGATACGGAAATAGAAAATGCACTCTTCATGATGCATCCAAATAAATATCCCGGGCCGGATGGGTTCAATGCTGGTTTTTTCGTTCGTCATTGGGATTTGATGAAGGTAATGGTTTGCAAGGCAATTCGGGATTTTTTGGAAGGAGGATCAATGCCAGAGGTGGTTAACTCGACAGTATTGGTGCTTATCCCAAAAGTTAAGTCACCTCAAGACCCTTACACAGTATAGACCTATTGCCTTGTGTAATGTTCTGTATAAGATTGCGTCCAAAGTCTTAGCTCTGAGATTGCGGCCGGTATTGGAGGAAATTATATCTGAGGAACAAAGTGTGTTTGTTCCGAGGCGGTTAATTACCGATAATGTTCTAACAGTATATGAGTGCATCCATTATCTGAAAAGGAAGAAAGGAAAGGTTGCGGCATGTGCTATCAAATTAGATATGGCCAAGGCTTACGACAGGGTTGAATGGAGCTATCTGAGAGGTATCATGGCGAAATTGGGCTTCTGTCAGTTGTGGATTGATCTTATTATGAAATGCGTTGAGACGGTGACCTTCTTGGTGAGAGTTAATGGGGTCTTCTCGGAGGTCTTTAGACCATCACGCGGTATTCGACAAGGGGATCCGATCTCCCCGTATTTATTTCTCTTATGCGGGGAAGGTTTTAGCAGCATGCTCAAAAATGTTGGCCCTGCTTACTTATCAAAAGGTATCCGAGTGGGAATTCATGCACCTTGTATTTCTCACCTTCTTTTTGCAGATGATTGCTTGATTTTCTCCCAGGCTTCACCAGCTGGTGCGGCTAGACTACATTCTATCTTGGAGCTATACAGAAGAGGCTCGGGAAAGATGGTAAATTACTCCAAGTCAGCAATCTTTTTCAGTACAAATACTACCCCACCGGTGAAATTGGTGGTTCATCAAGGGATGGATATTGATGTGGAGGCATTGGGAGAGAAGTAATTGGGGCTACCTACAGCCGTGGGAAGATCATCGGATTCGCAATTCGAGCATATTATTGCTAAGGTGAAAAAACTGGTCTTCGGTGGGATTCCAAGATTGTAAGCAGTGCAGGTAGAGAGTTTTTTATTAAATCAATATGCCAAGCAATCCCTACTTAATCTATGAGTTGCTTTCGGCTGTCGAGGAATTTTTGCAAAAAACTAACAGCCGTGATTGCACGGTTCTGGTGGGGAGGTGATGATAAGAAGAGACGTCTGCACTGGAGAAAATGGGATCGTATTGCTATCCCAAAAGGAGAAGGAGGTATGGGTTTTCGGGATTTCGAGGTGTTTAACCAAGCCATGCTTGCAAAACAGGGTTGGAGACTAATGACTAGACCGGAGTCGCTTTGTGCTCGGGTTCTTAAGGCCAGATATTTTCATGACAACAATTTCATGGAGGCTGGTAATAAGAGGAATGCATCTCACACGTGGAGAGCGATATTACATGGACGTACTGCTCTTAACCTCGGTCTCATAAAGAGAGTTGGTACTGGCGCATCTATTCGGATTTGGGAGGATCCATGGATCGATGGGAATACAGGTTCGCGACCGTTGGCGCGGTTACCGACAGCGACAGCTACAACGGTTGATGAATTAATCGATGAGGATGGGGACTGGGACTTGGACAAGCTGAGGGATAATTTTGTAATGCCAGATGTCCGAGCAATCAAGCGTATCTCGAGAAGTGAAGACAAGGACTTCTGGGCTTGGAAGGCTGAGAAACGCGGCAATTTCACTGTCAAATCGGCCTATCATCTCATGTGTAAACATAGGAGACCACCTGATGCTCCTTCGGATTCCACTTTGAAACCCTTGTGGAAGAAGCTATGGAAGATGCAAATTCCCCCAAGGTCCGAAACTTTTGGTGGCGAGTTATACATGGTTTTATACCGTGTCGTAAAGTCCTCAAGGATAAGCATGTTGAATACATCGATAATTGCGAAGACTGTGGCGTGGTTGAGTCTATATACCATTCTCTGTTCGATTGTACTTGGGCGAAAAGGTTCTGACAAGAGATGAGAAGAGTTACGGATGTGAAGATCCCTCGCCTTCACCCAAACTCTTGGGCTATTGATATGATTGATGGTGGACTTGTTTCATCGCATGACGTGGCCATCATTTTATGTGGCTGCTGGAGTGTATGGTCGGAGAGAAATAATAGGCGCCACGGGAAAGAAGGTAATGATCCGAAATCTTCGGTTAAGTGGGTGGTAGATGTGGTGTATGATCTATCTACCACTCCTAAAGCCAAGATCACTAGTCCAAGGAAGGAGTGGCGACCTCCGAGAGAGGGTTTTATCAAGATCAATGTGGATGCTGGCTATGATCCTATGGCAAGGTCGGGTTCGACAGGGGTCATTATTCGCAACACGGAAGGTGCTCTTGTCCGTGCCCAGGCCTTATGGTACGAGGCGGCAGCGAGTGCTCGATCGATGGAGGCAATTGCAATACGGGACGGTCTTCAATTTGCAGCGTACCTTGGCTACACAAAGGTAGAGATCGAAAGTGATGCCCTGGAGGTGGTCAACTTGTGCAATTCAGACAACTTTGAGAGAGCTGATCTTGGGGCTATTTGCAGGGACATTTCCAACCTTGCTTTTAGTCTTGTTACCGGTCATATTTCGTATGTTTCTAGGGAAGTTAATGAGGCTGCACACCTGTGTGCTAAGCAAGCGAGTTGTAATAGGCATAGATGCCTTTGGGTCAATTTCATCCCAGCATTCCTGCGTGTTTGCTTGGGTAACTCTCTGTACCCTTCATGAGTTTTAATTGAGTGGTTGTTCTTCAAAAAAAAAATCAATTAATATGCTGCTGGTTTCATTTGAATAATTAGGTTGCTTCGTGGCACATTGTCCCATAACCTATAACTTGGTATATTTCTAATTTGACTGGCATTATGAGCTCACCTGTAATAGAAACGTACAACTTTTGAAAATTTGCTGTGCTGTTACACTGCAGCAGACAGGGAGATTTGAATCTGTTAATTCTAGCTTGGGGCATAGATGGAAAGATGAAGTAGTGGATCAGAATGAGACATCATCATCATTGGCTCATTGCTTATGGATATGAACTTTGATTTAGTACGGAAGAATTGCATCTGTTGAAGTCTTATTAATTATTAAAAAAACTCCGTGGCCTGTTCTCGTACTCAATTTTAACTTCCTAACCACTTCCCTCTAATCAGGTAGAAATAAAATAAAATCTAACTGGACAGAGGAAAAGATTATAAGGCCCAACACCCCAACCCTTGTTACCGGATCAAATTAGTTTGCTAATTCCTAATTATTCTATGTAGCTGCATAATTGGTATGGGATGGGAAATATGTCTAACAGTGATCAATTTTTTTGGCAATACCCAATTATTCCATACCCTTTCCCCCTTCAGTTTGTAACAATTATAAAAAACACCAAATGATAAGAAGATGAGGTTAAGTGTCACACCTTTGGAGGACCTCAACTGCACTGAATGGAAGAACATGATTGTGGGGACCCCAGACTAGCAGTCCGAGACCTCCAGTATGCATACATTCACGATCCCATGATCAGTTAGTCGTGAACAACATACTCGAGTTGGCATTGCAGATTACAACATCCACTACACGAATACACGGCTTACACAACTGGTCACTTGTCTCAGTTGAAAAACAACTGCCACGCAGGGCAGGAACACACACTAAAAACAGCGGAAGACTGCAAAACACACTCGTGGTAAACCCAGGTCACGCCTCGGAGACGTTCCTAGTTCGCATAGCCGTCAGCGACACCATCTTCTTCAGGTTCTCCGGGTTTCTGCTCAAAGTCTGGCTAAGACAATAGCCAGGGACGAAACCAAACATGAGTACGTTTGAATGTACTCCTGCAAGTCACCCTAAATGAAAGCTAAACATGCAAGTATGCAGATATAAAGGTGGTAGGAAGGCTTTAATTAGGGCTCAACTAGCCATGATGAATTTAAGACTCATCATAGTTGCACAAGTTTTATATTCCTTTGTTGAAGAAGATACTTCAAAAGATATTTCATTTCTCTTGTAGATAAAGCATGTCCACAAGGTTTTGATAAAACATTCTAGATAAAGAAAATATTTCTCTTTGCAAAACTTCTTGGAAAAACACATCTTTAAGATCATCATTTATCCGGTACCTCAAAGGTACAATCATTCCCTTTCAAAGTACCTCCCAGGTACAAGTTCCAAAACACTTTTCCAGCTTTTTGAAAACATTGACACAATACTAGCTACATGGCCATTCAACTGCCCATATCCGAGGGCGCGGCTATTCTGAATAGTTTTACTCTGCAGAGGTGTACACAATCCACAAGATCCAGTACATCCGCCGTGAACAACCACGGACTGTCCGAGACAGTATGCAGACATCGGATAACTGGTCCTATCCATCCACTATGTCAGCGCTAGTAAATGACTACCTCTTCAACTGGGTTTGTTCTCCCCGGCACCGAGTGAGTCAGCCGTATCGATCCGGTTTCCCCTGACAACACACCGCCATGGCAGGAGACCCAATTGCTGCAACCGGTGGCGAACTTAATCCCCACACTCTGAATGTCCCATTCTCCCTCCTGGCGACAATTCGGTTCGGGGGACTCTAACCCCTATAGCACATTGAGGTAGACACGGACTAACACCGACAAGCAATTAGCTAGACCCCGTTCCCATATTGGGGTAATGTGGCAGCACGGCTTGGTTGTCCGGCGAAGACTAGGTTATGTGTCATTTTTGGAAAACAAGCCGAAAACATTTCCTTCTTCACAAACCTCCCTCGGACAAGGTCCCACCTTTCCTCGGGGTTTTTCCAATCTTTTGCTTTCCAAAAACATCAAGTTAAAATGTCCACTAGGGGACTTAAGTTGATTAAGTGATGATACTAAACTATCTAAAGGGCTTGGTAACACCAAGATTATATATTGGATATAGCATATTAGATACATAAAAACAGATAGTGGTATAGTCCACTTGAAAAGATAGTTTTTTTTTAATCAAACTTTTGTAAAACTTCGGAAGTAAAACATGCATGATAGATAATGATAAGTGAAACCACAGCAAGCATTTAGAATGGCTTGCCTTGGCACTGGTCTTGGTCTTGCTCTTGAAATAAACAAGAGTTGCAATAAAAACCTCTCCAGGAAATAATACCGTCTTCGATATCTAACGTCGTAAACAAAAAGGAGAACACCCAATCAGAACCAAACAAAGGCAATCACTTGATAAAATGTAAACATACAGCAAGCATTTCATCAAATAAGTACACTCACAATCAATGGTACTAGGGTGCACACCATCAAACAAAACATGCACAGACAACACACATGAATAGCACTAGAATTGATGTTAAGGATCCTCAACCAAAATGGCATGAGTCCAGTGGGTGTGCCACTCTCATATCATGCTCAATAAGGTTAAATGACTCTCTGGTCATTCATGAGGATGAGCAAAATAACAATAAAACAACTTAGGAACACATACACATGCATAGGAAAATATTATCAAGCAATACTACAAGCCCATAGTAACACATGCTTTTTTAAACATGGAGAATTATTATAACCAGTACCTAAGCAACCTAATAACAGAGATAAAACAATAACAAAAGTACCATGGCATCACTCAATGCATGAAAATACTCATGGAGCAAAACAACTATTAAACTAGACATGAAAAGGCTATTTAGACAAGCAGACATGCATATCCATAAGAGGTCATCAAACATGATTTATTCTAACATGATGGATATGTAAGATGACATCCAAATAACATAGATAACAACACCTAGACATGCTAGTAATATCAAAATAACAACCTAAACAATTTATCAAAAACTAAGCATGCAAATAACTACTATGGCAGAAATCACCTAAAACTAGCATGGCATGCCAAAATTATCTAGAGCTCACTCAAGCATGCAAGCAAGTATAATATGGTAAAATAACAGTAGCTATGCTAGGGAAAACAATAGTAAAGCATTTATGAAAATCATCATACCCATAAGAAGAAATACAAGATTTATCCCAATATTACAAGGAAAACAACCCTATGGAAAATACTACAACAACATGCTCTTCACACACATTTTCCTAAAATGATAATGACACACTCAAAACACCAATAAAACATGTACTGATACCCTACACATGCTAGGAATCAATTTTATAACAAAATAATATAGCACACAATTTAAATAAGGGCATAGCAATAAAATGCAGAAAAGAGCTAAACACTAAATATTGCACCAATCCTATTATGTAACTCCTATCATCATGAAAATCTAGTATGAAGTGCTTCTACTCACTATCAAACCAACACAATTGGATTCACATCGAAATTCATCACCAATAAAATTAAACAATTCACAGAAGTGCTCTCTGGCCTAAAAACGAACATGCATGTCATTTTCACGTAACACATCAAGTCAACACAAGGCCAACTGCAATAGATAGATATTATCAAGGGCTACTCAGAACAGTTGAGTTTGCAATATTTGGACACTTAGAACTCAAGTTATTAAAGAAATGGTGTTAATGAGTGTCTCTGCCATTTATTTTATTTCTCCCAAAATAAAGCACAAAAACTAGATCTGCAACTTGTATGTGGTTAAGATTTTGTAGATCTAGTACTGTGATTTTTAGTTTGTCAAGATTTGCTTATTTACATTTTAAAAATGATTTAAACCAGGAAGCTAGAAACAGATCTGCAGGAAAAACAGA
Organism: Alopecurus myosuroides; assembly: GCA_028641055.1. Lineage (NCBI taxonomy): Eukaryota > Viridiplantae > Streptophyta > Magnoliopsida > Poales > Poaceae > Alopecurus > Alopecurus myosuroides. The sequence continues at coordinate 64,632,805 of CM054058.1, read as the reverse complement.
AAAGCAACCTGCAGAAAACAATAAAAGGGCTGGATCTTAGGGAGACGGGCCGAGGCAGAACAGGCCGGCCCGCCAGTTTCCCACGCGTCGACGCAGTCAAAAGGGGCTGACTCTGGGCCCAGGCGGGGCCCTGCCGTCAGTGGCCTCACACGCGCGAAGGGGTACGCGTGCGTCGGATCAGAATCCGACGGCCAGGGGGCGTCGACGTGGTCCCGAGCCGGCGGTGACGAAAACGTACGGCGGAGTCCTCTCCGGCCGCCGATGAGGAACGGCCGGCTCGCCGCCGGGAGCGCTGGTGGCCGCCTGGAAGCGCCGAGAGCATAAAAATGCCCCGGAGAACTCGGTGGGGCCCGTGGTGCCATTGGATCCATACGGAGGTGACGGCATGCGCGGATTCGACGGGGTCCCGTGGCCGCCGTGCTAGGTGCTCGTTGATGCCGCACCTACGAGGAAACATACCACGAGTTAGGAGCGAACGAGTTCATACAGCTCAAGAGGGAGTGGAGGGAGAAGGAATCGGACCCTGAGGTTGACTGAATCGCCGGATCGACGGGGTGCTCGCCGGCGGGTTGCGGCACACGATTCCGGCGAGGCAAGAGGAATCAGAGGGGGCTTTCAAGATATGAGTTCGATTGAAGGCTATAGGAGCCAGGGGGACATCCTTGGGAGCACAGAAGTGGCTCGCACTCGCATGGCATCGGAGCTCGTGCGCATGGCCGAACGGCGGCCATGGCGGCTCAGTTGGGGGCATCAAGGAGGGAGGGGAGGATGTCTAGGGAGTGAAGCAGGACTAGGGGATTCTCTAGGAATATCTTGAGCGAGAGGAGGGGGTTTGTAGCGAGCGGGAGCGTGAGCTCCGAGCTCCCACCCGCAAGTGTTCGACAGCCACAAGAGGAGGAAGGAGAGCGAAGGGAGGGAGATGGAGTGCACGGGTGAGCTCGTGGAGGTCCCTTGAAGCCTACCGACAAGGGGAGGGGGTGAGGTGTGCTGCACACGCGTTGGAACGCGAGCGACGTGGCGACCGTGTCCTGGGCGCCATTGCCAGCTCTCGGGTAAGGAGGAAGGAGACAAGGGGAAGGGGTATGCTCCCTCCAGGGAGTTCACGTGAGTGAGAGCAAGCTTGTGGCGCATGAGTTGCTTCTGGTATGCACTAAGGGGATGGAATGGAAAATGGGTGGTGATCACTCCCTTGTCTAAAGGTTGGTGGCTGAGATAGAGAGGGGGTGGATCAGGTAGACCATGTCCAGAGGCTTGGGGAGGGTGTTGTCTACCTCTCAGAACAGGAGTGAGATGCAGAGAGTGTAATTATTGGCCAAAGCTTGCATGACTTTAACCATGTCCATAAAAGCCAGCAGTTGTTTTTGATTGTTTTCACAAATAAAATGAATAGAACATATATGAAAGATTGAGTCCAATAGATAGAGGATCAAAAATGGAGTCTAGGGATGGTAGCCTCATGGGTTTTGAAAAATATTTCTTTCACAAAATTTTGGGAATTCAAAAATGGCAGAAACTGTTTTTAAATGTTTTCTCCACAATTTTCAAAACAACTTGCAAATGTTTTTCTATAAATATGTCCCACATGACCATAGGCATGTTGGATAATTTTTCCAAGATTTTAGGAAATAATTTTCTTCACAAAATATTTTAAAATCCATTTCTAGCCTTTTGAAAAATGGAAAATAATAAATAGTAAAATGCTTTTAAAACAAATATTTTTGAGTTGGGATGATAGAGTATATAATATAGGTCTCAAAAGTGATTTTTAATAAGCAACTCTTTTGAAAAAAATTGAGACACCAAGTGGAAAGATGGTGAAAACAGGAGTTTATTTAATAGGATAAAAACCATGAGAGAGGAATAATTAAATGGCCATTGTAAAATAAATGGACCACAAGGAGGTGATGTATAGGTCATGGAGATGACAAGGGTAGGTTCATTGGTCCTTAAAACAAAGAGGAGTGATTTGAAGTAACATAGACAAAGTGCTTCAAGATAACAGGGATATGACCAATATTAAGGGATGCCTTCTAAAGGACTTGGATAGATGATACAAAAGAGTTTCAATATCCAAGATAACAACTTGGATAGATAGCATATACATATACAATGAGATGTATGATGGTGCATTGATGATTAGCTCAGGATTTGCCATAGAAACATGTCTCCGAAGTTGGAGATTTTTAAGAAAACAGAAGATGATATGAGCATGTGATGGAATATGATATAGATGCTTGATCTTGTTATTAATAGGTTTTATTTTATCAAACCAACACACATTAATCAACAAACAGAAATAAATACTTCAAGCAAACACAAGATAATATCACACAACAAGCAGATAAAATAACAAGTCACACAAGATCACTCAAACAACTGAGTTCTCCAAATTAGTTTCCACGTGTTTCTCTCAAGTGTTAATTTTAGGTAGTGATCAATACATACCATGACAAGAGGATTTTATAAAGAGGCTCATCTCAAAAGTTGTTATTTCCAAAAGAATATATTTGAGGTTAAACACAGGGGTAACATAGTCCCCTTTTATTGTTTTTGCAAAAGAAGGAAGTGATAAAGAGTTTTTGAAATACTTGCAAAAACATATTGGTTGAAAACAGGTTGGAGATGATTAGCTCCAAAAGACTTTTCATATAGTTTTGGAAATTATCTTTTGTTTTTCTCAAAACTTGGTCTTTGGGTTTCCTTTAAAATCAAAACATTTTCAGAAAGGTTTTTGCCCAAAACAGTGTGATGGATGAAGATGATAAGATTTCTTGTCATGACTTGATCACAAGGTTTGTGTTTGAAGAAAGTTATGATCATTGTTTTTAATGTTAGTTGTTAACAAACTCAAACATATACACAAAGAACAACCAAATAGAAATGAAAACACCAGCATAAGTCAAACATATTAAAAAGTTTTTGTTGGCCCTGATTTTTAGGTTATTGAAAACAAGTTTTTCCTGTCTTCCCAAAATTGGGCTGTTACAATGATGATGCTAAGTACCATTACATGCACTGAAAGTGGTTGCGGCATTCGGTTCTCATTGTAGTGGAAATCACCAAATTAGAGAGGATAGCACTTGAGCTTGGTCGCTCGGCAAGCCTTGCTACCCAACCAAGGAGCGAGCTTCTCATGTAACGTTTATGAAACAGTGAAGCCATGGCCAAGCCACAGTACTTTAGATTTATCCCAGAGTGTAGTTTCCCCGAGAAGGTCTGTTTCCCAGGATGCTTCACATTCCATTTATACAATTGTAAAGATACACTATAACTAGTTTCTAGGATGCTATTATTATCAATGTGCACTTCTACTCTCATTGAACTCAGCCTTCTCTGCTCACTTTGGTTATCATATTTTTCATACACCCCCAGGTTCTTGTATTTTACCTACTTGAATCACCGTTCTTGTGCTTTATCAACTTCAGCTCATCAAGGAAATTTTTTGGCTTTGGCATCAGGTCGTTGCTACTATGGACAGCGGAGCGCAACGAAGATTGTGTATCCAGCATCTTCAGATTATTTTCAGTGTGATATTACTGAAGCTGGAATTAAGTAAACGGACGGGATGCTAGATACCTATTTTGTTTTCAATTTTAGGAGAGATTCCCAGTTTGCAAAAGATGTGGTGAAATATTATGAACATCGGAAGGCCTTGTCAGAAACTCCTGTATGATGTAGGTTATAAATGAACCATCAGGTCTTAATAAGTATCGCTGTAATGGCTCTTAATCATATGGCTATGCAAAACCGGATTTTTCCCAAAAAAAACCCTGATTTTGCATGCCTAAATATTTTTTCCAAGCAAAGAACTAAAATAATATTTCACACATCCGGGGGGCGGAAAGTGGACCGGATCCATGACAACATCGTGCCACATCGTCCGAGAGAAAGAGCAACCCGTGAGGAGGTGTTGCATAGATTCCGTCTCTTGATCACACATGGGACAACGCGCCTGGTGCGGCAAAACGTGTCTCGCTAATCTTTCACCGTCCAGCAATGGTCCATGCAGGCCAGCCAAATGAAGAATTTCATCATTCGTGGCGCCCATGTCTGCCAGTTCAGCTTACAATATTTGGACTCAATCGCACCGTGAAACATGGCATCGTAGCAGGATTTCGAGGAGTAGACATCATCCAATGTCCAGCGCCATACCAAACTATGTTGCGTCTCTGACAATTGTAACCCCTGTAGGGATCTCCATGTATGAACGTACTGGCAGAGGGCTAGAGGGTTCAGGGGCCCCGAGATATCTGAGATCCAACGGCGCTCCACCAACGCCTCTCTAACTGTCCGACGCTTCCTGCGTCTTTTGGGGATGGGTGATTTATCGAATTGCCCACAGCGGACCACTACTACTCGGTTTTACCCCTGGCGCAGAATGGTGCTCAGTTTTGCCCTTACTTCGTGCGCAGCTACTGTGGAGAGGTCGGAACGGTTAGTTTGGAGTCGATTCCGTCTGGTGGCGTTAGCGAAGTGGGTCCGGAGCTTCCAGGTGGGACCGTCAAGTGAGTTGAAGTCGCCGGAGCTTACAGGTGGGACCGCCCAGCTAGTTGACTATGCTGACTATTCCACACCCGAGCCTCCCGCCACCACCATCGTGCGCTGCCGCCCAGTTAGTTGACCCGCCGTCGTGCGCTGCCGCTATTGCCGCCGCCACCGCCGCACCACCCCCTGATGCGCCACGAGCACCTGCGGCACCACCACCACCTGCGGCGCCACCACCATCTGCTCCACCGCCACCTGATCCTCAGCCAGCACCACCTCCCACCACCACCTCTGTCGCAGCCAGCAGCACCCATTTGCGCCGCCAGCACCACCTGCACCGCCGCGGCCGTTCCGCGAGGCCACCTGCTTCACCGCCACCGTCCTGCGACGCCGCTGGTGGGTCGCTCTTTCCACCACTCTGCCCGCCACCTGCTCGACGAAATGGATAGAAATGAAATGGAGAGCGGCGGCGACCTGGGTCCGGAGACACGCCGCGCCCATGATTGGGTTCCCATTGGGTAAGTACTAAGCTTTGAATTGTCGATTCGACATGGGATGCCATTGATTTGCAGCCGATTGCGTCTCTGTTTTCGTGGGTTAGGATGGAGTTGCGGTTTGCTTTCTTGGTGAACATTAGAAGAGATCGCTACATCGTCGATGCAGACAATAAGAAGAAATACCAAGGAGGTTTCAGTTATTCGGTCCCAATGGATTGCAATTGGATATTCAGACAATTTGGGGAGATAATTTGCAGCCCATATCCTTGGGGTTTGCATGATGAAGTGAAATTTAGATACTTTGATGGGGGAAAAGATTGGATCCAAATTAGTAATGATGAAGAGCTCGCTATCATGTTTGCTAAGCATAAGGAGGCAGAGAATTTTCATGTGAAGCTGCAAAATGATGTGGTTGTGCCGACAGTTGGACAGACGGTGGCGGGTTCATCTTCTGTGGCAGGACCATCACGTCGTACTGCCAACTCTAGCCAGAACAATTCAAAACCAACTCGACGTGGTGGCTCGACAAGTGTGGGCACTAGGAGAAGGGTTCCTGTTAAAGTGGAGTCTGATGCCTGCATTTCTGCGGATGATGAAGAGAGGCTATATTCTGATGTTATTCAGAATTTAAGACGGACATCTCGGGCTGAAATCCAATATGAGCCTGACAGTGAGCATGAACAGGAGGAAGACCGGACACCTGTTGAATGGGACCCTGAGAACCCTCTTATGGCAGAAGGTTGCATTTTTGCTTCCATGGCTGAGTGTAGAAATGCACTTATGACGTACTGCATTAAGGCAGAACGTGCGTTTACAGTTGAGAAGAGCGATAAAAGGCGCTACACCGTGCACTGTCTGTTCGAGGATTGTCAATGGAGGATGCACGCATCTAAAATGCATGGTAGCACCAATATTCAGGTAAAAGTCAACCATTTTCCCCACACATGCCAAGAATCAACCCTTAGGAAGCAAACAATCGGTAGAGCCAAGTCAAGATGGGTGGCGGATGAAGTAAAAAGATGGGTGGCAGAAAACCATCAAGTGAGTACAAAAGAATTGCAGAAAAACATCAAAGACAAGTTCAAGATAGATTTACCATACATGAGAGTGTTCAGTGGTAAACAGAAAGCATTGGAATCTATCCATGGTAACTGGAATGGAAGTTTTGAATTGTTGTATTCATTCAAAGCTGAAGTGGAGAGGACAATCCCAGGTAGTATTGTTGAAATTGATCACCACACCGTTGAGTACACATTGAAGAAAGTGACAAGGACCAAGGAATGCTTTAGGAGGTTTTTGTGTGCTTTGAAGCTTGTCAAATGGGTTTTTTTGGTACGCTGCAGGCCTTATTTGGCTATTGATGCTACTTTTCTCACAGGGAGGTTTAAAGGCCAGTTAGTAGCAGCTTGTGCAGTTGATGCACACAATTTTGTTTTTCCAGTTGCCCACGGTGTGCTATAGACAGAGTCTGAGGAGAGCTGGACATGGTTTTTGCAGAATCTGCGCCGGGCTATTTCACATCCCAATGGGTTGGTAATTCACACATATGCATGCAAAGGTTTAGAAGTGGCTGTGGACAATGTGTTCCTAGGAGTAGAGCATAGGGAATACATGCGTCACCTTGCTGCAAATTTTGTGAAGAAATTCAGAGGAAAATTTTTTACCGACAATTTATGGCCAGCATCTTTGACTTGCAGTGTGAGGAAGCACAACTACCACATGAGGCAGTTGTACATAAATGAGAAAGTGAAGCAATACTTGGAAACACACCACTCGAAGTTATGGGCTATAAGCCAATTCAGTGAACTGAGCAAAGTTGACTATGTGCACAATAATCTTGCAGAATCTTTCAACTCAACGATCCAGAAACTAAATGATCTTTATTTGGCAGATTTGCTTGACAGGATAAGGATAGAATACGCCGAGAAATTTCATTTGCGTCTTGGAATAGGTAATGCAAAATTCATGGGCCACGTTATTATCCCGGCTGTGATGAAGGTGTTGAAGCAAAAAACAGAAGGCTTGATAATGAACATGACATTTATCTCGGATACCAAATCAGAGGTACCAGTCTTTGATAAAGCTAAGAAATAATGGAGATATCCATGGACTTAGAAGAAAAAACTTGCAGTTGTAGGCAATGGCAGATAACTGGGTTTCCATGCATTCATGCCTTGTTTTTCATCACTTCTATCTTATGTCCAGCAGGGGATATACAGCAGTATGTGCATGATTAATACTCTGTTGCAATGTTCATAGCCACATATGCACATGCCTTGCCTGCTTTGGAGGGAAAACAGCAATGGGATAGAGTGGACCCTGGATTCAAACTTTGTGCTCCAGTTCTGAAGAGAGCTGTAGGTAGACCGAGGAAGAGTCGACACCGACGTCGCAGAGAAGGTGGACTTGGAGCGAGGGTGCATAAGTGCACAAGGTGTGGTGGGACTAGTCATTTCGGCAAATATTGTGATAACACAGTAGATCCAGGGTTTGGAGAGAGTATTCCTGATGAAAATGATGGTCAGCAGCCGGATGCAGCATTTGAAAATGATGGTCAGCAGTCAAGTGATTCACATGATGCATCATTTAAAAATAATGATCCAATCCATGACCCAAATGATTATTCAAAGGATGATCAAGTCCATGATGCTCCAGTCGATGATCTGCTGGATGCTCCAGATGCTCCAGTCGATGATCCGCTGGATGCTCCAGTCGATGATCCGCTCGATGCTCCTGTCGATGATCATGCCATGATCTCACCAGTTTCATTGGATGCTCCAGTCGATGATCCTGCCATGATCTCACCAGTTTTATTTTCAGATGGGTATGTAAATCCTGCCATGATCTCACCAGTTTTTATTTTTTATTTTTTATTTATCATGATCCTTTATGTTTTGTACAGATCTGGTGTAGTTTCAAATAAGAAGGTTAAGGTACCGACTACCAAGAGGAGAAGACAAGAAGTTGTGAGCAAGATGAGCACAAGGAGCAAAGGGCCACAAAAACAGCCAAGCATCACAAAGAAGCCCTGACGCTATTTAGACTAGGTTGGTGTTGTATTTCTGTTGAATAATGTTGTATTTATGTTGACTGGTGATGTATATATATGTTAGAACATAGTTTGGATGATGTTTGAATAATGTTGGATGATGTTGAACCAAGTCATTCCAAAATTTTAGGCAAATATGCTTCAAATGAGGTCCGAAGTTAGGGTAAACACCCCCGTTTGTAATTTCATGAAAAATTCGTCTTTGTCTAAATTATCCAAATAAATTTGAGGAGCAACTATATCACATATAACAACATTGTGTGTTGGATTCATGTCATTTTGATTTTTTTTTGAATTATTTATGCTCATTTGAAACCATCGCTCTATTCTCATGAGAAATGTGCTTCAAATGAGGTATGAAGCTAGGGTAAACACCCCCGTTTGTAATTTCATGAAAAATTCGATCTTGTCTAAATTATCCAAATAAATTTGAGGAGCAACTATATCACATATAACAACATTGTGCGTTGGATTCGTATCATTTTGATTTTTTTTTGAATTATTTATGCTCATTTGGAACCATCGCTCTATTCTCATGAGAAATGTACTTCAAATGAGGTCCAAAGCTAGGGTAAATACCCCCATTTGTGCTTCAACATTTTTTGGCATCTTGTCTAAATCAGCCAAATTAATTTTCTAGACATATATTCTACATATATAGTGTAAATCCGAAGTTTCATTATGTTTTGAATAATTCTTCTATTTTTTTATTTTTTATTTAAATAACATGGTTTAATAGAAAAATCATATGTAAAACAGATAAAAATCACCGCTCTAGTAAATCTGAAGTTTCATTATGTTTTGAATAATTCTTCTATTTTTTATTTTTTATTTAAATAACATGATTTAATACTTAATAGAAAAGAAATCGTACGTAGAACATATAAAAACCATCCCTGTGGCCAACGGATCAACCAATCCGAGCGCAGAACGAGCGTCTCATGGATCGCTATGGCTGCGAGCACATCCGTCCGATGCAAAAATCCTTCAAGAAGGCGTCGATCCAACAACCCAGGTCGAATCTCTGGGTGTCCTTCTAGAAGCTTTTCGGTTGGGTCAAAATGGTTTTGTGAGGGTTGACCAAGTTTGAAATGAGCATACATAAATCAAAAAAATTGAAAAAATATATAACCGACGCACATAGTATTGTTATGTCATATAGTAACGAGAAAAAAAAATATAAACCTGTCTTATAAACAATGGAACGAAAAAGCCTTGTCTAATATGTGATACCTCGAACAGAGTAGTAGAGATTTCAAGGAAGATGAGGTGAGTTTTAAAACTTTGAAAATGAAAAAAGTCAAAAACTCACCAAAACTTCATTTTGGAGTGACTAAGAAAGATCCAAAGTTATTTTTTCGTTTTGATGTTTCAAACTTGTGTTATTTACGATTTTTGATTAAAACCATTATTATTCAAAAGAAAATAAATAATATGAATATTCATCCAATAAATAGTGAGGCTTCGGAATTACATTATATAGGTAGAATACAAGTCTAGGAAAAATATAAATAGGATTTATAAACATTAGAACGAAAGCCTTCACTAAAATGTGATTCCTCGAATAGAGTAGTAGAGATTTCAAAGAATATGAGGTGGGTTCTATAATTTTGAAATGTAAAGTGTCAAAACCTCACAAAAACTTCTTTTTGGAGTGACTAAGGAATATCCCAAGTTATTTTTTCATTTCGATGAGTTTACACGCTCTTATAGTCTTGGTGAGTTTACATGCGCTTATAGGGTGAAACTCCCGTATCGGACGAAACATTGTGAATCTTCCGAAGAGGTGGGTTCTAACTTTTTGTTTTGTGTTCCTATGGGCTATCCTAATACAACCAAGCAAATAGTTCCACATTGCTACCCCCTTTCGACGCTGTTACCGCGTGTTTCCCTATAAGTCATGTATTTCTCCAACGGGTCTAGGGTTTCACCGGGAGGGGGGCTACGGAGCCTCTGGATCCCAACACAAGATAGAGGGTGCCATATCATGTTAGTATAGGTGTGTTGTGTGATTTGGATGTCAAATATTGCACTCCGGGGTGTGACCCGCTTCACCGGCATCCACTTCTCTCTCGTGAGCTTACATGAGCTTATAGGGTAAAACTCCTGTATCGGACGAAACATCGGGAATCTTCCGAAGAGGTGGGTTCTACATTTTTTGTTTTGTGTTCCTATGGGCTATCCTAACACAACCAAGAAAATAGTTCCACATTGCTACCCACTTTCGATGCCGTTACAGCGTGTTTCCGTATAAGCCCGATATTTCTCCAGCGGGTCCGGTATTTCACCGGAGGGGGCTACGAAGCGTCTGGATCCCAACACAAGATAGGGGGACACCGCACTGTACAAACTATCTCTAAAGCTGTCTAGAAATGACATGGCCGAGTAGTGCAGATAGCACCCGTCTACACTATTGTACATGCCCTAAAAACAGAGCGAACCAGATCCTCTTACTTTGCCCACCTACGTTCTTTGACTTTCTCCCCATGACACGTGGGTCCGGTGTGTGATGGGCTCCATTTGACAGTGACCTAAAGTCAGAGGATCCCGTTCCCGCACAGAGAAGCGCTCGTCTCAGCGTCTGCAGGCCGTTGCCGCCCTAGTTTGCATACATGGACTCGATCTGCATCGTTCCTTACGATCAAACGATTGAAAGTGACGCGATGCATGGACTGGGTGTTTTGTCTCAATGTAACAGCATGCAACAACGGACACTGTCTAGTGGGGCCCCGTTCACCAGCCCGGTGCATGCAGACCTCGACGCAACCCTACACGGCTCGTTTTTTGAGAGTAAACAATGTCGCAGAAGAAGAAAGGAAAGAGTAAACAACGTCGCGTCGCATTTGCAGCGACGCAGCCCTGCACGCCTCGTTTCAGAAACACGAGTCGCATCGCACCAGCGCTATTTGCAGCGACGTAGCCCTCCATGCCTCGTTTTTAGAAAATACGTATCAATGCACGCAGCGACCCAGACTTTGGCGTGAGACTTTGGATTTGATCTCTTCACCTCTTTAATACACGCATGCAGGCTACGTCGCATCACTTTGATTGCAATGGACGCACGTACCACTAGCTGTCCTACGCCTAATGCACGCACCGCTTTGACCATGCATTGCCTGCTCTACACTGCATCCAACGTTTTCACACAGTTGCTTCATCTACCCGAATTAATTCACGTCTCATCGGGTCTTTAAATAGCCACTATGCCTCCTCCTCCATCTTCTCATCCCTCTCTAGCCCCTTTGCCTTCACCTTTCAGCCCCGAGCACCATCCACCATGTCGACCTACTCTCTCCCTTCAAGCCCCGAGTCCGTCAGCGACGAGGACAACCACCCCAAGGCTCGGCCTTGGTACGAGACTGAGTGGACGCCGGAGGAGATGGGCATCGTGCCCGTCGAATCTCCCAAGCGGGATCACTCGCCGTCACCTCCCTTCGTCCACCACCCCGACCCCGTCCACGTCGAGCGAGCCACCAACCTCTCCGCCGCGAAGAAGAACCGCCGCCTCAAGAAGGAGATGAGGCTGGAGAAGAAGGAGATGGAGGCGGAGGAGAGGAGGGAGGAGAAGGCGGAGGCGAAGGCTCTCCGGCGGCGCATAGAGAGGGCCCGTGAGATCTCGGAGGACAGGATGGGGGAGGAGAATCGTCGGGCCCGGGCCAAGCAGAAGATGGCGACCAGGGCGGCGGAGTGGAAGTAGGCCAAGCCCCGGCGGTTGGCCGGAGGGTGGGAAGGGCGCCCGCATGCAGACCGAGGGCAGTTAGAGTTAGGGCTAGGGCCCTTTTTTTTAAGTTTAATATATGTAATGTCCGTCGGGCCCCACTAAATATATGTAAAGTGGGGTCAATGTTTATCCTTTCTAATATATATAAGGATATGTTTAAATTATATTTGTCCAATGTTTTTAAATTATTTTTGCCCAATGTTTGTCCGTGCTAATATACATTGAGCCTCTTTTAACATTGGGTTTGTCTAGATTTTAGATGGGCATGCCCTTTTATCCTGAACTGAACTGAAGCTGAACTGAACTGAACTGAACATACGAACTGAAACAAACCAAATAAGGACTGGATTCCTGACGCATTTATTCCATGTCTTAGCCATACACAAATTGACCATGTCAAGCTAACTACAACACTAACTACATTATTTTTGACTAATGATCAGCAAATACACAACTCCAAAAACAATTGCACATAAATAAAAAATTGCAGCTAGCAGATTGCTCTGCTTTTTTAGATCGACAAGCTTCTCTAGCTGTTTGGTCACCTTCTTCGACTCGTCCTTCTGCACCCATTGTGCACCGTAGCAGATCCCAATGTCTCCACCGTCGGTAGCAAATTGGGCACCTTTTTTGTCCTCCTTTTGAATCCTCTTTATGTAATCCTCAAGACACTCGAAATAGTCACATGGAAGCAGATCCTACAAATACGAAAACCCAAATCGGCTGAAAATTGAGGAAAAATAAAACGACATTGACAGGGGGAACACATATCTCAGCTCCCCAAGCCGTTCTTTGCTCTCGCATTTCACATACTCGCGCCCGCGGTTGCCGTTCTTGTCGCTCGTGGTGACCCGCCGCTGCAGGGACGCCGTCCATGGAAAGTCAGGGCACCTTCCCAGCGGAACTGGCCTGAAGCGCGGCCATTTAGAGTGGGATTCGGAAGCGACGGTCGACGACATGCCGCCGGAGAAGAAGGGGATGTCGCCCCTGTAGCTGACCGGAGAAGAATGTGGTGCTCGACTGATTTTCTTGCTGACCGCCTCGAGCTCCAGGGACGCGCTCCGCTGCTTTTAAACCGCCGGCCGCAAGCGAATGGTCAACAGTTGGGTCCCACAAGCCGCGCCAACGGTCAATAGCTGGGTACCATAGGCCGCGCCAATGGTTCTATTATGGGTCCCACAAGTCAGCATGCTAACAGAGGCTGCAAGTCTCACGGAACGAATCCTTGCGCACAGACTAGGGGCAAAACTGAGCACCATTCGGCGCTAGGGAAAAAACCAAGGTAGTGGTACCAACTGAGGGCAGCCTGATAAATAACCCTTTGGGGATTAGCACGAACTGATCCGGCGCTTTGTTTTTAGCGACTTCCCCTCCATCCATTTGTCTTCCTAGAACCTGGCTGAGGCGCCTGATACGTCATAAACGTATCCTTAATTTCTAATGTCCATGTTATTTCCCACATGTTTGCTACACACTTTATGTCATTTTTATGGATTTCTGGGACTAACCTATTAACAAGATGCCACAGAGCCAGCTCCTTGTTTTCTACAGTTTTTAGTTTCAGAATAGTTGTTCTGGAAATATTCTTAGAATTGGAAAATTCAAACCTCGGAAGTCTTAGAATTCCCGAAGGTTTCACAGAGTCCTGAAGAGATCCGGAGAGGGGCCAAGGGGGGCCACACCATAGGGCGGCGCGCCCCCCTTGCCGCGTCTGGGGGTGGTCTGGGCCCCCAGGTGCCCTCTGCCATCGCTCTTTCGCCTATATAACCCCCTGATATATCAACCCTAGAAAGATATCACTTTTTCCCAAGAAACACCCAAGGCTGCCGTCATCGTCATCCCGAGATCGGGAGGGTTCTGGAGCTCTCCCCGGCACCCTGCCGGGAAGGGAATTCATCACCGGAGGGGTCTACACCACCATGCCCTCCTTCGAAGTGATGCGTGAGTAGTTCATCACTGGACTACGGTCCATAGCAGTAGGTAGATTGTTGTCTCCTCCACTTTATGCCTCATGTTTAGATCTCGTGAGCTGCCTCACATGATCGAGATCATCTTTATGTAATGCTACATGTTGTGTTTGCTGGGATCCGATGAATGTTGAATGCTATGTCTTTTGATTATCAATCTATCATGTTATCTTCATGCATATGTTATTTATGATCTTGCATGATCTCCGTTATTAGTAGATGCTCTAGCCAAGTAGATGCTAGTAACTCCAAGATGGAGTATTTATACTCGATAGTCGGTTCATGCCTTCTTTGCATCTGTGCTCGAGTGACAGAAACGTGACGGATGTAGGATGTGTTGTTGCCATTAGGGAGAAAACAACAATGCTTTGTCTAAGGATGATTATATTGTTTACATTACACACTTTTCTTACTGCGATTATCTGTTGCTTGCAACTTAATACCCATTGTTTGTTCAGATGATATTCGGAGGGTGGATTATTAGTCATAGATGCAGTTGGATGACGGTCTATGTATCTTGTTGTAATGCCCGCATGAATCACATAGTACTCTTTAGGTCATGCATATGCACTACGGTGCATCCTTCATTTCTGTCAATTGCCCAGCTGTAATTTTGTTCACCACACATGTTATTTATCTTTCATGGAGAGACACCACTAGTGAACTGTGGACCCCGGTCCATTTTCCTCATACTGATAATACACACACTGCTTCCACTGTTTTCACACTGCTGCTACTGTTTTCACATTGTTTTGATACTGTTTTCCACACCATACATTTAACCTCTTTGTGTTCAGCAAAACAGGTGAGATTGACAACCTCACTGATTCGTTGGGGCAAAGTGATTTGATTGTGTTGTGTAGGTTCCACGCTGCTGCTAAACCGGTAGTGCGCCCTGCCATCTCAGCTGCATCAACCTTCTGAAGTTACTCCTTCCTCCTACTGGTCGATTCAACCTTAGTTTCTTTCTGAGGGAAACTTGCTACTATGCTCTTATACTTTCCTCTTGGGGTCTCCCAATGAACGTGTGTCCACACGCATCAAAGCATTTTCTGGCACCGTTGTCGGGGAGGAATATAATTTCTGTAAGGGAAGCCTCTCACTTCCAATCTCTTTACTTTGTTTTAGTTTTGCTTAGTTTATTTTATTTTATCTTGTTTGCTTCTCTATATAAAAAACACAAAAAAATTAGTTCTTATTATAGTTGTTATTTTTTGCTTTATCATGCTTGCTATCAATGTTTGATGTCTTTGAAACTAGATCTTATTGGCAAGATGGGTTCACGGAAGAACAACAAAAATATTACAAGGAATACCGCTTGTCACAAAAAGGGATACACTTATGGGAGCAAATTAATAGATTGCATAACTATGCTAAAAACTTGTGCTCTACTTATAATGTTACTTATTGCTTTGATAAATCTTGTTGCTTTAGGAGGTATAAACACCTCCCCTTTCAATGTGAGTGTAATGATAATGTTACCATACATTCTTATGTTAAGGGAAATTATGAACTATATGATGTGGAACAAATTGAAAAATTTATTGCTTGGAAGGGTGCATTCGAAATTGCTTATTTGTTTAAAAATAATGATGATGCACCTTATAAATATGGGACTTATGATATACTTGAATTTTGCTTTGATAATTACATGTAAGGAAATGGCTATATTCTTAAATATCTTTATAAATGCTTTCAACCATAGATTAATGTCTTGCAGGAGCCTATGGAAGAAGAAATTGCTGAATTTGGAAGCCCATTTGATGAAAAAGAGGAGGAGGATGATGATTAGGAGGAGGAAGAATGCCCATGTCTACCTCCCAATGATAGTAACTCTTTAACTCATACCCTGGTTTATGGTAATCCATGCTACTTTGATAAATTCTATAAGAATCCTTATTTATTCCAACTATTGATATGCATGATAATGAGGAAGTTTGATGAGAAAATTTATATGATAATGCTCTTGATGATGGTCCTATGTTACTTATGTTATAAATTATAATTCTATTGAAAATATGATTTCTATAATGTGTCCCATACCTTTTAAGAGTGACCAATCATCTTGTTTTGCTATTGCTAAAACTGGAAAAGAACATGTCTTTATTTTTAATTTTGATCCCACTATTTTTGAGCTTGATATGAATTATGTGCTTTTAGACCATGACAGACATGCTTTATGTGATAATTATGTTGTTGAGTTTGTTCATGATGGTACTGAAAATTATTACGAGAGAGAAAAATATGGTCGTAGGAATTTTCATGTTACTAAAACATCTCTTTTTTTGTTGAAAGTTTTGAAGTTGATTTCTAGTTTGAGCTTCTTTAAATTATTTCTTTACAATATTCCTATGCATAGGAAATGGTTTAGACTTAAATTTGTTTTATACTTTCTTCTTGATGCTCTGTTTTTCTTAATTCATATTTCTTATGTGAGCATCTTCTTCACTTGAAAACACGTGAATCCACTTTTCTAGGCCTAGCTAAAAGGCGTTAAAGAAAAGCACTTATTGGGAGATAACCCATGGTTTTATTTTTGCTTTGTTTTTATTTGTTTTCTTTGAGTCAAGGGGATGTATACTTCTGTAGCAACTCCTTTGTATCTAGGCTTTACTATTATATGCAAACAAGATATTTTCTTGTAGAACCTCTAGATATGAGCCTTCTTGGTAGTTCTACGTGGATCCGCCGATTGAGCTATCACAAAAGAATAATCATTTGGTAATCTCTATCCAATCCCTTAGAATTTAGACCCTCACTAGTAGGGAATGGCTTATAGCCACCACCATACCGCTGGCGAACTATAGTTGTAGTTGCCCAGCGCTAACAGCACTGGCGAACAGGAATACGTGTTCGCTAGCACTACCGCTGGCGAACAACCACCCTCGTTCGCCAGCGCTAAGTCTGGGCCCCACCTGCGCGCGCTTTTAAATACTACAGCCGATGCCTCATTTTACCGCTGGCGAACGGCGTTTATTGTTCGCCAGCGCTACGCCCACAACCGCTGGCGAACAGGTGCTTCTGTTCGCCAGCGCTAAGATGTGGGCCCAGCACGTACGTTGCATATCTAGCTAGTCTTCTTTGCGATTGATCTCTATATCGCGCGTACGTTGCATAGATATGTAGTAGTCATACCTTTGTAATCGTTGAACTAATTAGATGGCTATATTTTGGGTTCGAAATCTTCCGACATATTATTGAGATCAATGTGTTGTATTCGTACTTATGAGAATTGGATATGGATGCATATGTATAGATGTGTTAATATCGTTATCGATGTGTTAAATTCGTTATGGATGGATGCATATGTATCTATGATTTATCGATGTGCTATCAGTGATTTATATGTGTGAAAGTTTATAAATTATAGAATTTGAATGTATTTGGACCTGGGAATATATACAGAATCAGAATATATAAACTGTTATAACAAAAAAAAAAAAAAATACAAACCTGTGAAACTTACCACTGGCGAACACAGTACCTACCGCTGGCGAACTGTACCACTGGCGAACAACCTGACTACCGCTGGCGAACCAGTAGCGCTGGCGAACAGAGCAGCTACCGCTGGCGAACATAGCGCTGGCGAACAAGGCCTTGTTCGCCAACGGTAACCTGCACTACCGCTGGCGAACAGGTGTTCGCCAGCGGTAACCTGCTACCACTGGCGTGGTACCGCTGGCGAACACAAGTTCGCCAGCGGTAGCTGATATTTGTTCGTCACTGGTAGCCCTTTCCCTACTAGTGCCTCAAACGACATCCTGTCTTTTAAGTCCTTATATTTGGTCCTGCAAATAAAAATGCTTCCTAGCAAATCCCCTAAACTTAACACTATAAATTTTGTTTCATCGAAATATTTCTATTTTTTTGCTATTAACATTTCAACCAAATATTTACGCACATATTAAATCCAAATATAAGAGTTAAGGTTCATACAATTCAAGAATATCACATAAAGTGTAGAAATCAAATTATTCAAATTCAAACACACGGAAGAGTTAAAAAATGAAGTAAAGAGCGTGATAAAAATACCAACTCTTAAGTTTGTGGCGATGCCACTTACTTATGCTCAACAAGATCATCTTGGAGCTGAGTAGGAATATCTCGGTTCTTGATGCTTTGATGTGCAGTGAGGAATCTCAGTATCCTGTTTGTATCGTGTTCCGGCTCAAGTGGACCCCCATTTGAGATGTATCGAAAGTTCTCTGTCATTTCGTGCTCTTGTTAAATGATCATGTTATGCAATACGATGTGACATGTCATTATTTGCCATAATATATGTGGTTTCCAATACTCGGCAGGGTCACAAACAATGGCAAAGTGTTTCTGAAGCACACCTAAAGCTCAATCCACATTTTTCTTTGTCGATTCTTGAAACTTTTCAAAGTGAGATCTCTGGTTGCCTTGAGGTTGCATGATTGTCTGCACAAATGTGGCCCACGTAATTGTGTGTTAGAAACCACCACCTTTAGATAAACAACCACATTTAGATAATTGTGTCAGCAACCATCACCTTTGATGAAAATCATAGAAAACAGCCAACATCGGGCAGGTATGTGACACATAGTACTGATTCTGCGATTTTCCAAGTGTAAACCGCTTCTAATCAAGTCAGGACATCAAGCTATAGTAAATTTGTACTCCCAAATTGTATTAAAATAAAAGAAGGGATTTTGCGGCTCCTGTCTCTAAGCTTGATTGTAGATAGGGTGAGATAAAACTTCTTTCTACTAAGGTGTATTGTGTGTAGGTCCCTGCTAACTTCTCTCTTGTCCCTTCTGTTGAACTTCTTATTCCCATTCAAATCACAGTGTGGCGTTGCGGTCACAAACTGGTTGTATTGTAAGGACACCCTAAAAGTTCTACGTAAGGGAGCGCAACAGTTGTGTCCACATCACAATTGGTTACAATGCCCTGAAAAATCATGTAATCATCCGGGAATTTGAGTTACAACAATATTAAATAACTTTAGCATGTTTGCATGCCTTAAAAAAGTTTAGAATACCTGCAAAATTTAATGTATTTTTCCCCAACGGGGATCTTACTTACCTTTAAATTACTTTTATAAAAAATCGAGAATACATGAAAGAGAGAGTGCCCTTGCAACGGTAGGCAACGGTAGGAAACGCGCTGCTTAGTCATCCGGGATCGGAACAACAAAGTACGGGGCAAAAATCTTCCCGCTATTCAAACCTAAACCTATAGAGTTTTAACGTGAAACACCCAACAAGTTACATAAATAGCCAACAACTTCTCAACAAAAGCAACTAAATAACCGTAACCAATATATGGGTCCTAATTGGATGAAACACTATCCGAACCTTAAGAGAAAACATGTAATCGCGGACCCTAAGAGAACACACACATAGCACAATTTTTTACATACTTGTGCTCGTCAAGGGAGCACGACCTGACCATGTTCCTTCCGTTGAAAGAGACCCCATTATTTTTCTCTTCTTTTATCTGTTAATATGTTTGACAAAAATTTGACTTTCTATAATCTATAACTTCAAGGCAAACTAAATAAATATAATTTATAATAAAATTGTATACTTGTTTTAAACATGTGTTCTATAATACTGTAATCTTAAATATTACAATTTTAATTTGATCGCATAGTTAACAACATAATAGTGTTTCATGGCATTACTCATACTTTATATTATAGTTGTAAGATATAACAATGTGAAGTCTAGTTTTGCTAAATTTTGGATATTGTGATGCAATAACAACTTCTTTTTCGACTATTTTCCAGAGTTGAATTTTTTTTATGCGTATTCGTTTCCTATGTATGTGTGTTCATGTATATGTTTTAATATCTTAAAATACCATGATCTAGATCTCTAAAGTATACAAAAAATATCTTAGTAGTAATTCATAAATTGAACAATTGATGGGCATATTTTGCAAATTGGGTTCAGTAATTAACTGACAACATATGCATGCTCTAAAATTGGCATTCAAATGGCATCTCATATAGCAATCTCCAACGAACAAACAATTTCTCCTAGGTGTTACTTTTGCATACATACAATTTTATTATTTGGCATGCTCGTCTTGAACGCAATTAGTTATTCTAGTATATAGATGCTACAACCAAATTACAGAACAATGTCCCGACAAAACATTTGCCGTCCGCTGTACGTGTGATCATCTAGGCATTTGAGTCGAACCACAATAGTGAATTAGGTTTGGCATGTCTCCATGCCTTCAAAAACGTTTGTCATGTTCGCAAATCATAACCATCTACACTTGTTTTTCACATCTATACAAAATTCACTACCCTACTCGTGTAACCTACTCCATACATGTACATCTACCACTAGTTGTTTGTAACAACTATTCCGTGGCCATCTTCACCCGGGAGTAACTCACCGGATGCAACTTCATCTTCATCTGACGATTCATCATCGATGGTTACTTTCATCTTCCCCTGCCGCTGCTATAGGAGGTTTATCGTCACCGCGATCAACGTTGTGGAAATTATTGGAACCCTAATATTTCTGTTGTATTGATTTGGGCCTCATATGGGGATATATAAGGAGAGGTACACGGGGGTAGGTGAAGACTTGGAGTACAAGGATGTAAAGTCCTAGTCTATCCCTACACGTATATTTGTCCATATTCTAACATCCCCCTCAGTCGTAGCAGGAGTGAAGCGGACGCTTGCGAGTGAAGCGGACGCTTGCGAGTGGACAGGTCCATCTCGGATGACTTCAGTCGCTGAACAAGAGATAGGCAGTCAAAAGCGATAATCACCCTCTGGAAACCTTCCTCCTGAACAAGCAACACTGACCGGCGGAGGGCCAAAGCCTCATCTTCCTATGGGGAGGCGAATCCTTGCAAATGTTGGCGACAAGCCGCCAAAGAGGTTCATGCGTGGTCTCGTGCAATGATACCCGCCCCCATTCTTCTGCTTGCCTCAAAGATGGCAGCATCAACATTTATCAGAACCACTCCCGGTGGCGGTGGAGTCCATCGAGTGGGGAAGTTGGAGTCACACCTAGTAGTCGGAGATGAGTTTTTTTTCCTTGCGATCGCATGAGGTCAACATAAGCGACAATCTTCGCACAAGTGATCTTCGAGTTTGGCCTAGCCAACAAGTTTCGAGCATCGTTTCGTGCCTCTCAAATATGCCAGAAGCCAACCGCCAACACAGTTGCTTGCAGGTTGCTGGCTCGGTCTAGGAAATCGAAAAGCCAGTGTCCATTGGAGGCAAAATTCTTACGGTCCAAACACAGGTGTACATGTTGTTTCACCTCTCTCAAAACGACCCGCGCAAACTGACAAGTGAGCATCGCATGATCAATACCTTCCAGCCGCCCACAAAACACACAAGGGCCAATATCCGGGACACGACGTCGATATAGCCGAGCCCCGCTAGGGAGACAGTTGTGGACGAATCTTCATAGGTGGATCTTCATCTTTCCCCGCGCCGGCGCCGTATCGTCCGGACGAGCCCGCGAAGGATCGATCCGGACACCCATTTGGACGTGTACTGGGGAAGTCCATCCGGACGTGTATTGGGGAAGTGGAGATGCTCTTACCCTGCAGATCGCCCTACGAAACCCGATCCAACCCAGTTACTCGATCCCCTACCTCCACAACGAAAAAAAAACGCGCAACCTAGCCCAGTCTCCTCCTTGCCTCCGCTCATTCTATCCCCTATCTTCCTACAGCGCCTCGCCGCTGCTCGCCGGCCCCTTTCTTTCGTCAGCCCCTTGCCGCCTCTCCCGGCCGCCCTAGCCTCCGTCCCGAACCGGCACCACCCACTCGTTTCCCTCCCCAATGCCGCATCCCTGCGCCCCCATCCGCGGCGCCCTAGCTGCTCTCCTTCCGGCAACGCGTCGAGGACGACGAGGCTCCGGCTAGGCCTCGCCGGACGATACACCAGCCGCTGGCGTCCAAGGGAGGTCCCCCACAGGGAGATCCGCCACCTCATCGGTAAGTCCCTCCTCCTCCTCCCTTCCATGCGTCTTCCCAATATTGCTGCTCTGCTCACGCCGTTGCCTCGTCGGTTTGGTTCGGTTGAATGAACTTAGCCGACCTGTACCGCGACGGGGAAGCGGGGAACCATCTCGACCTCGAATTATTTTGGGGCAAACAAGGAAGAAAGATAGAGCCGAAGCCGGAATCCTGGCCCATTTATCTCTGTATATGATTTGACAAAATTGCCAGGCCGTATCCGACGCGTCGTGTGATCTGCGTCTCGTTGCATACCCAACCTCCCCTCAGACCCCCCAGAAAAAAAGCCCATCCTCCGCCGCCGATCGAACTCCTAGCTACTGATGCCTGAGTCTCCGTCGCCGGGAAGTCGGAGGGGCCTGTTCTCGTGCTTGCACAACAAGTGCGACGATGCCTGTAGCTGTAGCGAAGAAATTACCGAGGTTCTCCACCACCTCCTCGTCGACGCCTATGCGGAGGCGTTCGACCGGCTTCCTTTCAAGGCGATGCCAGCCGAGGACGCCGAAACTCTTCTCACGGCCATGTGCAGAGGTGGCCTCTGCGTCGGTCTCCTGGACCCCGTCTCTAATATCATCCTTAATACCATCTCTGGCCTCCCTCGTGACTTCCGGCCACAGCTGGATCATCAACCCCCTCCCAAGCAGAGGCCCAAAAGGCTGCCTGGCGCGTCGCAGCCGGACCGCAAGTGGTCCTACATTAGCAACTTATCCTGCGATGCTCTCGTCAGGTTCTTGGTGAGCTACTTCGGATGCCTCACCGACAAACAGGCCGCGCGCTACCTCTACTCCGCGCGCGCCGACCTCACCCTCGCCGTCCTGCTCGTCGAGCACGACCTATACGCCGCTGCTGATGACGAGCCGCAACTCCTCAACCCCGCATCTGAAAGGACGCAAGCCGCCCTCAAGTGCGCGGCAAGCAGTGGACGACGGCCTGACATCCTGGTGCGGCTCCACACGTCGCCCCTGCCCCAGCAGCGGGTCCTCGCCGGAGCCCCGTTTCTGAAGCCGGGTGGGCGGAGCCTCACCCTCCAAGATGTCCACACCGTCATCGACTCGCTGCGCTACCAGGAAAGCGCCTCCCTCGATCTCCAGGTGAACCTGCTACCAGACGGAAGAGGAGTCGTCGTGCGTTGTCGGGACTTGAACGCCGATGAAGGAAAGCTTATCCGCGACACTAGAAGCTCCTCCGTGGGTAACAATGGAGTTCGCTTCGACGTGTTCACTTTCATGGTTGAGCGGCATGGAGACAGCTTCGCATCTCTGCGAGACAAGAAATCCACGATATCAACCTTCTTGGAAAAGGTCGAGAAAACATCTCAAGCTGGCAGTCGTTTGAAGAGCTGTGGCGATGCCTGCGAATACACGGAGTCTCTCAAGATGAGGCTCCACGGCACGCTCCACACCCTGTATCTGAAAGCCTTCACCATGCTGCCCTCTAGCGTTTCATGCCGGCTTATCCGCTACATCCTCTTCGCTGGCCACTGCTATGGCCCCATGGACCCTGTTTCCAACATCATCATCAACTCCATTTGGCACAGTATAGTGTTCCCGCTCCCGTCATCAGTTGACAGCGAAAGCCAGGTAGCGTATGACATCCTTGACACGCTCTCTATGCTTCGGGTGGAGGTCCGTTCCTTGAGAGGGCTCATCGCCCTCGTCAAAGCAAGCTCTGATGACTGCTCGACACAGCTGGCAATGGAGCATCTCTGCACCAATCGTTGTCACCTGTCCGAAGAAATGCACACCGCAAAAGGGTTTGCTGCTGCTTCAGAAGCTGCCCAGCACCCACAACACGCTGCACTAGGATCATTTCTCTCGTCCCTGACGCCCCAGGTGCTTGATAACCTCCGGCCCTTGCTGAGCACTGCCAACAGCGGCACACTCTCCTCTGAATCTCTTGATCAAGTAGAGAGCATTCTAACCAAGGAAATCCGAGACACTGCATTGCCGTTAGCTCCCGAGGAGTCTGAGCTGTGCAAGGTGGCCAAGGACACTCTATTGATAAAGAGGTCAGGATATGACAAGTTTAGGCTATTCATTCGCTCTGAGCTTGCAAAAGCGCTGAAAAAATATGCCTCCGAGCATCCTCAGGTACATGGTTTTGTGTTCTGTATTAACTGTTGATTGGTACACGTTCTTTATAAATCTCCATCAGCTGCTTCATCTGACCTTGCTGCTTATTTTAGGAACCAATATATGTGCCAAGTGTTATCTGTGGCGTGGTTGAAACATACTCCTCAGACTGGGATTCCTACCACGTTAATTTCGTAGCTGCTTCCGAATCAGGGGCTGATAACCAACTTTTCTTCGCGGAACTTAATCTGCCATGTCAGCAGTCAAAACCAAATTTCTGCCGCCCCCTTTCCCTGACACATACGGGTAAGCACTCAGTTCTTTCCAAGTATTAACATTAGCAGCCATTTTGGTCTGAGATTTTAAAGAGAGAATTTGCTCTGTTTCGTTGAAAAGCCTTTTCTTTTCCATCTAGGCCTTTTTTGTCTTTCAATGTTATAATGCTTGTTTTGTTTCATCGAATCAAAGAAAGGGCTAATCTTTAGTCTTCCTTCATTTTGTATAAGTCCTTGTGCCCGCACCACGCAGTTAGACTGCCAGTGTGGCAGTGACCTGTGCTCTTGTGGAGCCATGTAGTGCGAACCATGCTAGCCGAACATCAATTAATATGATGCTGGTTCCATTTGAATAATTAGGTTGCTTCGTGGCACATTGTCCCATAACCTATAACTTGGTATATTTCTTATTTGACTGGCATTATGAGCTCACTTGTAATAGAAGTGTACAACTTTTAAATTTTTGCTGTGCTGTTACACTGTAGGGGACAGGGAGATTTGAATCTGTTAATTCTAGCTTGGGGCATAGATGGAAAGATGAAGTAGTGGATCAGAATGATACATCACCATCATTGGCTCATTGCTTATGGATATGAACTTTGATTTAGTACGGAAAAATTGCATCTGTTCAAGTCTTATTAATTGTTAAAAAAACTCCGTGGCCCGGCGGTACTTGCTCCTGTTCTCGTCCTCAATTTTAACTTCCTAACCACTTCCCTCTAATCAGGTAGAAATAAAATAAAATCTAACTGGAGAGAGGAAAAGATTATAAGGCCCAACACCCCAACCCTTGTTACCGGATCAAATTAGTTTGCTAATTCCTAATTATTCTATGTAGCTGCATAATTGGTTATGGGATGGGAAATATGTCTAATAGTGATCAATTATTCTGGCAATACCCAATTATTCCATAGCCTTTCCCCCTTCAGTTTATAACAATAATAAACAACACCAAATGATAAGAAGATGAGGTTAAGTGTCACACCTTTGGTGCACCTCAACCACACTGAATGGAAGAACATGATGATGCTAAGTACCATTACATGCACTGAAAGTGGTTGCGGCATTCGGTTCTCATTGTAGTGAAAATCGCCAAATTAGAGAGGATAGCCCTTGAGCTTGGTTGCTCGGCAAGCCTTGGTACCCAACGAAGGAGCAAGCTTCTCATGTAACGTTTATGAAATGGTGAAGCAATGGCAAAGCCATAGTACTTAGGAGTTACCCAGACTGTAGTTTCCGGTCTGTTACCCAGAATGCTTCACATTCCATTTATACAATCGGGGAGATGCACACGAACTAGTTTCTAGGATCCTATTATTGTCGATGTGCACTTCTACTCTCAATGAACCCAGCCTTCTCTGCCCACTTTGGTTATCATATATTGCATACATAGCTCGGATGCTTCACATTCCACTTTACACCACCGTGTAGAGTGTGCACTATAATTAGGTTTCTGCATTTTACCTACTTGAATCACTGTTCTTGTACTTTATCAACTTCAGCTCATCAAGGAAACGTTTTGGTTTTGGCAACAGGTCGTTGCTACTATGGACAGTCGAGCGCAACGAAGATTGTGTATCCAGCATCTTCAGATTATTTGCAGTGTGACATTACTGAAGCTGGAATTAAGAAAACGGATGGGATGCTAGACGCAGATTTTGTCTTCAATTTTAGGAGAGATGCCCAGTTTGCAAAAGATGTGGTGAAATATTATGAACATTGGAAGGCCTTGTCAGAAACTCCTGTATGATGTAGGTCATAAATGAACCATTAGGTCTTAATGAATATCACTGTAATGGCTCTTAATCATTTCGCTAAAACGAAATCTTTTGTAAAGCCCTATTTTTTTTAGATCAACAGGGGCACACGCCCCGGTTCCATTATATTAATGAAACCACAGGTTCTGACGAGTCACAGACAGCATGGAACGAGTCACAGAGCGGTTACTTATCGCTTCAGGGCAGAGTAAGAACAAAAGAACAAAGGTAATGACCTAACTGCATGTCTAAGCAACACGCAGACTAGGCCTAAACTTTTTCAAACTCAGCTGTTGCTTCAACTTCACACCTCCAGCATCGCAGACTTCTGAGGGGACTCGAAGGCGAGTTCCAATGGGGAGGTAGGAGTCAGCCAGGTTCCAGCGCTTGCCATCTTCTTCAGCACGGGAGATCTTGGTTTGTCTTCATCGGTGCGAAAGTTTATCCTGAGTCTAGCATCAGGAGAGCTTGAGAGATGCTGCTCACATGCTGGGAGAAGGAGCCAACCTTCACTCGCACTTCCTCCTTGAGAATCACTTGCCAACTCTTCAGTGAATTCAGAATTAGACCATTTCTGGTTTTCCAAATGCACCATAAAGCACAAGCAAAGATGGAATTGAGTGCAGAGAACTTTTTGTTAGCAATCCAGAGCTTAGCAACAAAAAAATAATCATGACCTACAGCCACATTAAAATGCTGAGCTATCTCCTGCCAATTATGCTTAGCTACAATGAACTCAATGCAAATCCTGATTTTTCCAAGGAAACCCTTATTTGCCATTTATTCGAGTTACTCTTGTATCAGTGTAATGGATGTTGTGTAATACAATGTGATGTATACACAATGAAATTGTGATGATGTGTCACAGTGTCAGGTGATCGTGTTAGATTATAGTCATGTAGCCAACAAAACAAGTTTAAACATGGAAGTGAAATTTGAAGCAAAGAACTAATACCCTCTATTAAAAAATTTAAGACCTTTTGGAGGTTCAAATTCAAATTGAAATTCCAAAACGTCTCATATATGTGAACAGAGGGAGTAGTTCTTTTCTCCTAAACCATTTCTTTAATAATTTCCAAGTTTAAGCAACAAACTAATGGTTACTTTTTCCCAAAGCATTGCTTCAAACGACCTCAAATTTCCTAGATTACTAGTAAAGTATTAATGGCTTATTGGATTGATTTTTTCCCGAGATTTGATCTCACAACAGCCATATAAGATTGTTCGCTTTGCAACGAATTAAATCACATGCTCCGGACGGCATCCCATCTTAAAAGGCAAGCCATTGCTCCAAATGACATCATTTTTTCACGTAGGCGACGATGCTCTCTAACTCTGACTACCGAGGCAAATATCTCTATGAAGGGGTTGGGTGGGTGTGGGGGAGGGGGGGGGGGGTAGACGATTAAAATAAATTATGGTTTTGTTTTGAAAAAATAAGAAATAAAACTAGAATTTAACTTATCAAACATAAAACCTAGACAAACTAGATTCACATATATGCACCAACAACTTATGCTATACAATATAGACAACTATGTGATAGTGGTATATATAACTTCAACCACGAAGGCTATTACCGGATAATTGCATAAGTAAGGTGTTCGGGTAAATAAATAACAGAGGAACACAAATATGATGATGTATCCTAAAATTCAATTCCCAATAACTACTCTCCGTTCGAGAGGTGTGGAGTCATAATGATCCCCAATCGCCACAATGGCTTACCGTATTATGCTCGTTCTTCCACCGATAGGTAGTGTCAGGATCCACTATGCGACCCTTGAGTAGGGATGTAAATGGATCAGATCGGATTTTGACGTTACCATATTCTCTACCACATTTTTTCATTGCATCTTGAACAGAACGGATAATGACCGGTTGCGGATGCGTAGGAAGATATATTAGATCGCATATTCAGAACGGAAGCAAAGCGGATTCTAGACGAAAATGGAATTAATTGAATAGGTACACGCATAAGTGCATCGGCTAACTATACAACAACAAAGAAGTTCAATAACCTAGTAGGCTAAGAAAGTTGTACTCTATTGTTGTCAATGACTATATAAGTGAGTTGTCATTTAAAGGATAAACTCGGCAACTAACTAACTAGTACTTGGACTCTATTACCTTAGACATTTTGGCAAAATATTGGATTATTTGGATTAAAACCATCGGATAATCCTATTTAATTTTCGGATAATCCATATTCGAGGCTATTTGACATACCATATCCTATACTGATGTGAGTGTCAAGTTTGGAATCAGATATCCTTATCCGCCGAATTCCTTCAAACCGGGTATGGATTATTTAAAACGGTTTCGGAATTGAATTCGGTGTGAAAATTATCCTATCCGGTTACAAACCTATCTTGAGGGTGGTCACCAAAACCGTACAAGGTTGTGTAGATCTCCACAACTTAATTGAATCCTTATCGACACTTCAAAAGCTTTGAAACAACAATGCCCGCAAGCTCCCAAAGTTTCGGAACAACAATGATCATTTAGGGAACCCAAGAACCCAAGAGGAACAAGCTCTTGGGCACCCAAACACCTAAGAGTAATATGATTCTCAAACTTCACTTCCACGTATCAGTGTGGAGAACTCAAACCGATACACCTAATGCAATAGAAAGAACACACAAACTGATAAAAGTCATTCAAACTCACATCCCGCGAAAACAACTAAATGCTATGGAGGGAAATAGCAGGAAGAAAAAGTAAGAACTCAACAGATGAATTTTCAAGATCGAAATGCGAAAGTTTCCTCTCATTAAGAGAAGAGAGTGATGGGTGGAATAGTAAATATGTATCTCCTCTCTCTCCTTTTCCTTCAACTAGAGGCAAGAACCATGATGAATAGAGAGAAAGCAAGATCAAAAGGTCAACAATGGCAGAAGGAACCTCATGAGCGAGCATGTAATCAAGATGTTTGGTTAGGGGACGAGGCTTCAGGCTTTGGGATTTCCAATCCCGGCTGAGCTAAGTACAACATGAATGGGATGGAGAAAACACCAAATGAGCTCCTTGCTATGCTGAAAACTGTTGAGACTGGTGTGAGGAAGGAAAACAAAGTATTGATGGTTTCCCAAACTACATTCAAGAAGAAAGAGAACAGAAATAGAAAAAATTCTAAGGAAGAGAATAACCTCAAGTTTTTTTTGCATTGAGCAAGTCTGAATGCTTTTTCTCTAAAAATAAAGGGCGTTGGAAGAACTCCATAAACTACCTCAGGAAAAAGGATAAATTCACCAAAGGTGATAAAGGTATAAAAGTTATACCTGAATGATATTTGTCATTCTTACTAGTATGTCTGGTGTATCGATTGCTAAAATTATTTTATTCTATAGGAGCTGCGGATAGTAAGGAGACGGAGGAATAAAAGGTGTTGATGAGCGTCAAGCTAGGCGCATAAAGGATCATCTACGGATGAAGACATCTCCACTTTTATTTTTATAATTCGAAAGATTTATGAGGTCCGGCTCAAGTTATTGTAATAAGGTCGCACGCTTGGCCCCGCAATACCCTTGTGGATTGATAGGACGAAGTCCTAGTTATCTAATGAGAATATTATGGATCAATCCATTCGTGGATGATCAAATTACAGATATTTTGAATTGATGAAATATCATTTATTCTGAAATATTTTGTGATCAAGAAGTCAACGAATAAGAGACTTCACGAAATTTTCAGAAATCACGTCTTGGTGATGTCTTGAAAGTTTTGAAGTCATATTTGACTAAGTGAGACAAAGTCAAACACTAAGAAGGATTCCTTTACAAAGAATTCTTGATATTGCCCATGGAATAGTATAGTAAGTTTAGTTTTATTTTAGCACAATTTTGTTGTCTTTACTTTGTGTCATAGTTTTGAAAGAAAAAATATAAAGAGAAACATAAGTCTTAGTATCTAGATATTTCTGAAATATTGAAACTTGATCCTAGGATTAAGAAATCAAAGTTATACTTTGTTGGTTGTTCCAATTTTATATTGGAAATCCTCATATAAAGCCAACACATAAGTAACAAAGTTTTTTTTACAGGGAATATGTGATTCTTAAGGAATTAATTCTTTGTTGGATTTAGTGGGAGGATGGTATTTCTTAAAGGGATTGATGAATCTCCGGAAATAGTTATCAGAGTTGTGCAAGTAGAAGCATTTCCAATGGACAATTCTTTTAGACTAAAACCGATAGCCAATGTTGTTTGAGGCATGGCTGCTTATCAAGAAATACTTAACCTTGAAAGCGCACAAAAGTTTCAAGGAAACTTGGATAAAGGATGTGCATGCAATTAGTAAAGATAATAGAAGGTCTAAAATATCAAAATGACTTAGAGTCAAAAAGTATTTTATAACGTTAATTTCAAGTTGAGAAACTTGAAGGAATTACTATTGGAATAAAGGGATCATAAATCTTGTTTTGTCCTAAAAAGTTTTATGACAAAATAAAAAGCTGACTAATAAAGATCTGGTGATCTCTTGCAAGACTTTATTGATCTGTATAATCAATCTATATGAGAAAACAACAAAAACAAATTCCTTAAAGGAAAATTGATCGAGTTTGTGTACTAAGTACAACTTGAGGTTTTTTTTGTTAAATACACAATTTGTTATACAAAGGGCCAAAATTTATTTATACAAATAAAATCCAGTTGGTATAAATTTTGGGTTGGCAATATAATTTGTGAAGTAAAACAAGTCGTTTTGATTTCATGGATAATTATACAAGTCTTGTTTTCTTTTTTAAGTTAGTGGGAGTTATTTTAATGATATCTAAGTTATTAGAAATCATTATAAGATATGTTTGACTAAAAAGATGTATCATAAAAAATATTATTTTCTAAGATACATGTGATAGCAAAGTTATTAATTACAGAGGTTTTAAACCCTAAGTGAAAATTAATATAAGTGCTATGAGATATATAAATGCATGAACTTTTGAACGAAAGTTTGAAACTTGTGAAAAATAGTCTCTCACGAGAAACTGAAATTTCGAATGCAAGATCTAATGTTGAAAAACATTGGTGAGCAATGATAAAATTATTTATCATTTATGATCATAGAGAAATTTCCTAGAAAATGCATTTTGTTAAAACATATAAAATAATAATTAATGGAAAACTGAATTTGGTAAAAGTTCAATTAGCTCCAAGATTATTATGAGTATTCTCCTCAAAAATATTTTGAATAAGTTTCTTCAAAAAGGATTGGAGAATAGGTATATAATGTAAGAGTTGCATTATAAGAAACCACTTATGAGATAAGTACATACGATTGATAGGTACTTATGTCATAATTATTGACCAGGGATTAAGATATAATCTTATGATTATATGAATAACAGGATTTAGATTTTCTCGATTGATTTAAGCATGAATTTACGAACACCGCAACAATTAGCAGTAAAGGGTAGAAGTTTAAATACTTCTAATATTTTGGCTATCGGTTCATTATATGGACTAGGTGTGGTGTTTCACGAAAGATGTAGGATGATCTATGATAAACGGCGAAACTAAATTCTTAGTTGAATTAACAAGGTTTCACCTAGAATAGCCTAGACTACAATTGATCTTATTACCAAAAGGTATTATGATAGAAAGAGTTTCCTCATAATACAAATGGTTCATATGACCTCAGAAGGGGTTGATGAAAATGTCTCTAACACATTGTTTACAAGAGTTTTCGCTCACATCTTCTAGATGTTTGATGGGCTTATGCAAGTGGATTCTTGCAAATTGTGCAAGTGGGAGACTATTGGATGTATGGCCAAAAGGACATAATATTTATACACATATTTCATAATTATGATTCATATTACCATGCTATAACTGACGTGGTTCCTAAATATGATATTCAGAGGAAAAATCACGCTCACATGTAGTAACATGAACACAAAAACAAACCCTAGTCTTTCCTTTTACGACTAATTCATTGGATATTTGATGACTATGTTTTCATGGTCATGGAGAATGTTTTTGTCAACATCAATGAATTGCGTATTGTTAGAATGGAACAATATGACTGGGTATTCCGTAGGTAGATTGATATGATAAAGATTCCGCTAAGACATCTTTGTCCTTAGAATCATATCACAGCGCGGTTATTTCACAATGCATCCTTTGACCATGAGGTTATACTGATAATATATTCTGGAGGTTTTACTTTGGTGCTATCAAGGGTCACACCGTAAACTGGGTGAACATAAAGGTAGTTTCTGGGTAATTCTAAACGAGTACGTTATCTCGGTGTTCTGAGATGGGCATTACTCCTCCGTAAAACAGAGATACACACCGCCCATTCGGTATTCTTGATATCCATAACTTCTACAGACAATGCATGATGATGATACATCATGTGGGATATCATAATATGGTAACGAGAAAGAGGAAACTTACCAGATAACAAGACAAGACAAAGTTATTTGTGAACCAGAGATTGTTTCACAGGAAATACCGAATCAATAGTCTCGGGGAAGTACAGTATCATGAGTAATAGGAGATTTTTATAATAACCAACAGGTTTAGCAATTAATTCTTTTAGTATGTGGGAGTCAATATGGTGTCCACGGGCAGGCTATTGATTATTGAAAAGGAAAGATTTTATAGTTTCATATCCACACACTATCAAACTTGTAGGGGAAACACACTTAAGTTTGGGCTTATTTTTGTGTATATTGGTAGGTCCGGATCAACTAGGAGTATCACCATAATAGTGTTTCTACCTGATAGATACATTTTATATATACCAGAGAGATTTCATAACAAGGGCATGATATGTCTCGGAGTGATAGAAACAATTTCTATTAATGCCAAAATTTATTCCGGAGTTATTTTGAAAGAGAAATAGTGGCTACACGCTTTACAAGCAAATGCAAGGGGTATGGGATATCTCGGGATGTTGGAAATGTATTTCTGACATCGTTAGATAATATCAATGTTTTATCTATAGGGGTAGAAGGGTTCCGTAAAAGTTCCGCAGGAA
The DNA here is from genome assembly GCA_028641055.1 of Alopecurus myosuroides. Lineage (NCBI taxonomy): Eukaryota > Viridiplantae > Streptophyta > Magnoliopsida > Poales > Poaceae > Alopecurus > Alopecurus myosuroides. Next base: position 64,600,036 of record CM054058.1, on the reverse strand, counting down.
AGTGCCGGAGGGTGGGGGGGGGGATTTCCCCCTATGGAAAACCCTAATTTTAGGGAATGCCAGGTGGGGCCCATGGTCTCATAGAGTGGACAAGGTTTCCATAGTGGGAAAAAAGAAAAAAAGGGAGGTGAGATTGGACTCCAGTTGGAGTCCAACCTAAAACCTCCTAGGCGATGTGGTGCAGCCAAGCCTAGGAGGGGGTGATGCGTGTGATCACACGTTCGTTGGGAGACCCCAAGAGGAAGGTATGTAGAGTGCAGCGGAAAGTTTTCCCTCAGAAAGAAACCAAGGTTGAATTGACCAGTAGGAGGAAGGAGTAACTTCAGAAGGTGAAGCAGTTGAGATGGCAGGGTGCACTACCAGTTCAGAAACAACGTGGAACCTACACAACACAATCAAATCACTTTGCCCCAACGAAGCAGTGAGGTTGTCAATCTCACCGGTTTTGCTGAATACAAAGAGGTTAAACGTATGGTGTGGAAAAAAATAGGAAAATTTGTCAGACCCCGGACCCAGAGATATACATACTGTTATGTGCTCCTAGCCATGGACTCACAAGGGCTTTAGGGTTACCAGCCCCAGCCGCAACAAACAACGGCAGGCAGACCGGATTCATCGGCACGTAGTCCGGATCCCCGGTCTACTACTCCTTGTATCCATGCTAGTCATAACCAATTATGCATACCCAAGCGTCCACGAGTCGGATGAAACTGAAGGAACGGGACCAAAGTTATACAGAGCTGCTATGTGTCCAGAAAGTGCAACAACAATCGAGGGTTACTGGGGTTACCTCGCCCCAGGCCGATCACATCGACAGGCGGGCTCGGACAGGGATCATCGGCTCCACAACCCCTCGACTGCGACAACTATGCAGTCATAGCCAAAACTGTATAACAATGAGCTCAAAACCAACAACCGATCAAAGCAGTACTCTAAACATGAAGCTTTATTAACATGTGTTACTAGAGTATAGCTTACAAACAGAGGTCACACGACCCAACATTACATCAGACAACGGAAGGCAAATTATGTTGCTAATCAACAAGAACCAAAAAGGCCTAAGAGGCCGCAACATAAGGCGACGTCCCAGCCCCTAGATTCCAGGCTGCTACCTGGGAACCCCGAACTACTCGTCGATGTCCACGTTGAAACACCACCGAACCGAGGAACTCCACCTGAACCAAGTTGAAGCAAACATGAGTACGGGAGGTACTCAACAATACTTAGTTAACCTATTATATATCTGCATCTTTTAGAAAGAGTTATGAAGGTTATTTTGCGTAAAGCCATCTTTGTTTTCCAAATTGAGGAAGGGATAGCACGTCTCATGGAGTATTCTGAAAACAAATGAGAAAGCTATTCAACTACTGAAATCATCATCTTTTTAATCCACCAATATCATTTCAGCACCTCGTGCTTCAAAGATCACCACCTCAAGTTGTTTCGGTAAGTCATGCTATAAGGTAACATCTCTCGGCATCTCCGAGGAGGCGTCCGTCATTCGTTATCAACAAGTTTTAGTCATTCCGTTCAAGTTTTCTATGATCATAGAATCCGTCACCAAGTCGTCCTTAACCGCGAACACGGCTTTTCGAAAAGATTTAACCCTGCAGGGGTGTACAACTTTAACCACACGTACCAACCAACTCTTAGTGCCACTAGATTAGCACTATTCCGGGAAGTGCCGGCAAAGGGAGGTTGACCACGATCTTTCCCTTGCTTCGCCTATTCCATGAGTCGCTCCGAGTAGAGATGGACCGCCAATAGGGACTGGCCATCTCCTGCCGGGTCTCTATCGTTGTGCGCGATGCTCGATGGTTACCTACCCCCAGAGCGCCGATACATCCCACATCCTAGTTTTGAAAGTGTTTTGACATCCCCGCAAATCCAAATGGAAATCCCGAACTAGGCAACTCATGGAACAAACTAGGCAAGTTGAGACCGAGGGGAATCCAATCCCCGTGTGGATGCACGCTCAGTCTTGGCTCGAAGATGAGAACTCTCTCCTAGGGGCATAATCGAGACAACCACCACAGACCCTCTGTGCTCTCGTCATCCACACCTTTAAATCATGTTAACCAAAACATCTCTTAACTTACCACTACTTCCTGCCATACTAGATTATTTCGTAACTCTGATTCATCAACCGGATGGAGCAGAGATAACAGGCATGTATGACTAAGCACAACATATTTCAGGCTTTGGCGATGCACACAAGCAAACCTATAGCTGCTAGGAGTAGTGGATCAGGATAAGTAGGCTATGCATGGTATAGGAGAACTCTAACTACTGACACAAGATACATTGGAATCAGATGCAATGTACGAGAATCAAAAGTCTTTCGAAATCATATATGAGCAGATAAGAGGTTATGCTTGCCTTGCTTCAAGAAAACCAGAGAAAGTATTCGGGAATAAGTGCTTGACTTGTCGGATAGGATCAAGGATTCGCCTTGGCGTTGTCGATCTTCTCTTCGGGGTCGCGTTCTACCGATCAGAAGCAAAACACCGAAAGAGAAACAACAATCAAACATGGCAACGATGCAATGCGCAATATGTATGCATGAGCAAGTTAATGCACTCAAAGAAGCCCTAAACATGTTCTTTGGGTTGCTAGGGTTCATATGGCAATTATGTAGTTTTACTCAAATTAGCCCGAAATAGGCCCGGAGGGGGTTTCGGGCGGTTTCGAAAGTGAGTACAATTTTAATAGCTCAAATGGGTTTGAAAACATCATAAATAGATCGTACATGTCATTTTGAGCAATTTGGTATATAACTTTTAATTTTCCAATTTTCTTGAATAAAAACTTATTTTCTTTATTTTTAAATGAATTAAACAATATTAAATAATTTTCAATTTTCAACTTTGTCAAACATACATGAAAATGATATATTCAGATAGAGTACATTTTTCTGAACAAAACCATACTTTCCTTTTATTTTTATGATTAACATTTTGGAAGATATTAATTGTTCAATTTTATTCTTTTTTTCTGGAATTTCCTGAATTTATTAAAAAAAAGGGATATGACGTCACTGTGACGTCATGCTTGCATCATCCAGGGAGGATCTTCTCTGTTGATCAAGCGATCGGTCGATTGGCTGCGAATTGGCCGAAGCCGTTTAGTGCGTTGCATAGAGGACTCGATGGCGAGTCGAATGGTGGCGGCGCCGCCCCTAAATGGTCGCCGGAGAGCGGCCGACGACGAGGTACTGCGACAGCCGGACATGTCGAATGACGAAAGAGCGCTACGGATGGGGAGGGAGGAAGGGGAGAGCACTCCCGTGCTCAGCAGCTCACCCTAAATGCGATGCCGTGGTCGGGGACGCGACGGATGGCGGCAATCGCCGGCGGCGAGGAAGAGACGGCGGCGGCCGTGGCAGATGGAGGCGGTGAAATTGGGGTCCTCCCGTCCGTCCCAAATTCCGTGCGAGATCCAGGAGGACGAGGGGAAGATGGTGGCGCGAGGAATAAAACAAAAGGCATTTTCAAGGAAACCCCCTTGAGATCTCTGGAAAAGCAAGAAGGTCCCTGCTCTTTTAAAACAACAGTGCAAAAACAGATTTGAGGGCATTTCTGCAATTAGTAAAAATTGGCCAAAAATATTTTTTAGCTCCTTAACACATAGCAACCTCAACATATTTTTGGTTTGCAAAAGTTGCACCATTTTAAACCATCATTTTAAATAGGCACCTTAAGTGATTTTAATAAACTCATTAGATTTTGATGCACTTGTTTTAAAAACAACCATGGGTTCAAAATGCATGCATGACATGACATGAGCACAAACACAAACTCTTTGTCAGCAAAATAGGGATGTTACAAAAATAGTATCAGATCAGTATGAAAGCAGGAGGTGTTTTATCAGTATGAGGAAGAAGGACCGGGGTCCACAGTTCACTAATGGTGTCTCTCCGTGAAAGATAAATAACATGTGTGGTGAACAAATTACAACTGGGCAATTGACAGAAATGAAGGCTGCACCGTAGTGCATATGCAAGACATAAACATTACTATGTGATTCATGCGGGCATTATCCAACTGCACCTATGACTAATAATCCACCCTCCGAATATCATTCGAACAAGCGCTGGGTATTAAGTTGCAGGCAACAGATAATCGCAGTAAGCAAAGTGTGTAATGTAAACAATAACATCATCCTTAGATAAATCATTGTTGTTTTATCCCTAATGGAAACAGAACATCCTCCATCCGTCACTTTTCTGTCACTCGAGCACAGATGAAAAGGAGGCATGAACCCACTATCGAGCATAAATACTCCCTCTTTGAGTTACTAGCATCTACTTGGCCAGAGCATCTACTACTAACGGAGAGCATGCAAGATCATAAATAACATAAGCATGAAGATAACATGATAGATTGATAATCAGAAGACAAAGCATTCAACATTCATCAGATCCCAGCAAACACAACATGTAGCATTACATAAAGATGATCTTGATCATGATAGGAAGCTCACAAGATCTAAACATGAGGTACAAAGTGGAGAGAACAACCATATACATACTGCTATGGACCCGTAGTCCAGGGATGAACCTACTCACGCATCACATCGGAGGAGGGCATGGTGGTGTAGACCCCTCCGGTGATGATTTCCCCCTCCGGCAGGGTGCCGGGGAGAGCTCCAGAACCCTCACTATCTCGGGATGACGGCAGCCTTCGGGTGTTTATCGGGTAAAAGTGGGATCCTACTAGGGTTTATGTATCGGGGGATTAAATAGGCGAAAGGGCAAAGGTGGTGGAGGCCTGGGGTCACACACCCCCCGACGCGGCCAAGGGGGGGGGGGGGTGCCGCACTATGGTGTGGGCCCTCTGAGCCCCCCCTCCGGGTCTCTTCGGGACTCCATAGAACCTTCGGGAATTTTAGGACTTTCGGGCTTTAAATTTTCCAATTCCGAGAATATTTCCAGAACAACTTTCCAGAAAACATTGAACTGGCTCTGTGGCATCTTGTCAATAGGTTAGTCCAAAAAATCGATAAAAATGACATAAAGTGTATAGCAAACATGTGGGAAACAATAAGAAAACAACATGGAACATCAGAAATTAAGGATACGTTTATGACGTATCAACATCCCCAAGCTTAGTTCCTACTCGTTCTCGAGTAGGTAAACAATAAGAACACAATAATTTCTGAGGTGACATGCTACCAACATAAACTCGATCATCAATAATGTAAAAGCATAAGTAAGCTGAGATCATAGAACTTAAACACAAACATGATAAATAGAACTTTAATAATAAAGCATAGAAATCACTTTGCATCATGAGAAGTAACTCAAATAAAAGATCATGAATAACAATGCAAAGAAAGATAAATGTTTGTTTCAGGTATAGAGAGAACATGTCAAAGTGATATTTCGCTAGTCCTTAAGAGTGGGGCAAAACATAAATGCCAGGACACCTTCAAAGTTGATGAGGAAGACTAGAAAAAATAATTATAGAACAAGCAATAACACATCATGAATCAATTAATAATGTTTCTGGGACAAATGCACATAAAACTCAAAATGGAAAAAATGCTCTCTCAACTGTGCATAAAGTTAGAAGATGGAGACTCAACATAAAAGTAAAAGAAATGCCCTTTGCAGAGGGAAGCATGGAGCACTCATGTGCTAGAGCTTTTATTTTATTAAAAAGAGGCATAAAAACTTGACACTCCTCCCAACCATCTTTCACAAACCATGGCTAACCGAATCCTCGCGTGCCTGCCAACAATCACATACCGTGGAGGAGTGTCTATATTTTAAGAGAGGTGTATTCTTATGTCAACGAATGGTAAACATAAAATACAGTACGTCACAAGCCAACTAGACTCACAAGAGAGGCTCCCATAGAAGTACGCATCTGGCTAGAAGGTCATCCCTCTTTCTCTTTTGTTTGCACAATTATGCTTTGACTGATAAATAAGGGGCAAAAACTTGAAGAGAATTTGTGTTATTAATTTGGGCTGGGCACCCCTCTGCCAGCTCTTCTATCATTAGATAAGAAGATGAAGCCACTAGTCCAGGGTGTGAAAGTCCAATCAACAAGTGAGATAAGGATTCTCTATTCACGTCCTCATGAGCTAAAACAGGAGTACAAGATAGGAGTAATTTTTTAAAGTTTTAAAGGTAACACATGAGCAATTTACTTTGGAGTGGTGGTTAAATACCACATTTAGGTAGGTATGGTGGACACAATGGGAAAACTTTGGTTTAGGGAGTTGGATGCACGAGTAGAGTTCATACTCAGTACAGGTGGAGGCTAGCAAAAGACTGGGAGCGACAAATCAAGAGAGCATAAGAGCCATAATCATGCATAGCAACATAAACATCATTAATCAAAGCATAAGTGGTACCACAAGTTCAAAAATTAAATGATCATGGAGGCTATTCGTGACTGGTTCATAGTCCTAAACATGGTGTGAGCATGCGCCAAGTCAACCAAATAAAACATTCAAAGGAGAACACCACAAATTTATGCTTCAATATGACAAGAACAAATCATGATTATTTTAATGGCACATCAAACACTCTCAGCTATGGGAGGCTAATCATGCTACTCAATAAACACAAGGCTTGAAAACTAAAATAACATCTAGCATGATATGAAAAAGTTCTAGCCACAATCTATATAAGCTTCTACTTGCACCGTTAAAAAATTCTACCTCAAACAACAGTTTCTTTTCCAAACAAGCACCATACAAATCATGCTTTAACAAAAACTCTCTAAATGCTACAGCAATAAAACATGAGAGGACTCACATAAAAATACTAAAACTAACAGCTCTAAACAAGAGATGCAATAAAAACAAGAGCTAAACATGAATTTTTGCAGTAACTAGAAGAAAAACTTAGAATACTAGCATAGCAAGTATTCAAACGAAAAAGTGGAGTGTCTCTCTCTACCAAACAAAGAATTCTAGGATCCAAGTATATTATTGAAGCAAGGTAAACAAAATAAAACAAAGGAAAATGAAAGAAAACAAAATAAAAAACAAACAGACGCTCCAAGTAAACTTCATGTGATGTGACCGAATAAAAATATAGTTTCACGAGAAGTTACCTGATACATAGTTGATAAAGAAGGGGATGCCTTGGGAATCCCCAAGCTTAGATGCTCGAGTCTTCTTAAAATATGATTGGATGAACCACGGGGGCATCCCCAAACTTTGACCTTGCACTCTTCTTGATCACATATATCACCTCTTCTCTTGACCCTTGAAAACTTCCTTCACACCACACTCAAACAGTGATTCGCATTAGAGAGTTAGTGCAACAATTAAAAATCCATTGGTTCTGTATGGCACAAGTTCTATTGATACTTTTAAACATTAGCTACAGCCACTGATGTTTCGCAAAAGAGCAAATGCAAGAAAAATGACAGAATCTGTCAAAACCAGAACTGTCTGTAAAGACGAATTTCTTCGAGGCATTTACATTGCTCATATCGAAAAACTTAAAGAACTAAACAATTTCGGAATTACTTGAGGAATAAGCACACAAAATTTCAGATCATTCTGATCTTCCAAGATTTTATAAGATTTTTTACGGTGGACAGCAGAAATCTGTTTCCTGCGCAGAAACCCGAAAACCTACTCCAACTCTCGTCAGAAACCTTACTTGGCACTACTAAAACATGAAAAGAAAGATATAAAGGAGTTTCTACAGAAGTATAGAACCTCTTGACTCGAAGAAAAGAGAGAAAAACAAAGCAAAAAAAAACATGGGATATCTCCCAAGAAGTGCTTTTCTTTAACGCCTTTTAGCTAGGCCGAGAAAAGTGGAATCAAGTATTTTCAAACGGAGGGGCATTCAAATCAAGATTTGGCAATTCCTTAATAATGCAATGTATTTTATCTAAGTGAGTTTTAGAGGCCCCTCTCTTAGAACTTTTAGGCTTACTATCTTCATCAAATAAATTCTCAGGAATAATTCAATCAAAATTCTTTTCTTAGGCTTCATGCAATGCTACCAATTTAAAGGCGATTGGTATTTTATCCTCCTTTTCATCATTGGATTCAGTTTTTTCTAGAGCACCAGCAATATCTACACATGAGCCAAGCATATTGAAACGATCAAAGACTTCTCGAGCTTCTATATCAACATCTCCGAATTCTTTAAGCATATTTTTTAAGATAAAGTTTCTTTTCTCAACATCTTCAATGTTATTCAAGTTGAGGAACACATGTTGTAATATGGGATGGAGGTTAACAAACCTAGCTTCTAGCATGTGAACTAAAGAAGTTGCAGTAGTCTCGTAATTGGGAGCATGTTCTACTATGGATTTTTTTCTCAAAGTTATCATGCTTACTAACATGATCAAAGAATTAATTAATAGTGTATTTTCCAAGTATAAAACCACTTCCTACCAGAAAATATTTCAAGGTAAATTTAGGGAACAACATGATGAAAGATAACAACAAAGTGACAAAAATAACAACTCGAATAAGAACTATTTTTTTTGTGTTTTTGATAAAGAGAAGCAAACAAGACAAAATAAAATAAACTAAGCAAACCTAAAACAAAATAAAGAGATTGGAAGTGAGAGACTCCCCTTGCAGAAATTATCTTCCTCCTCGGCAATGGTGCCAGAAAATATGCTTGATGTGTGTGATTACACGTTCATTGGGAGACCCCAAGAGGAAGGTATGAAGAGTGCAGCGGCAATTTTCCCTCAGAAAGAAAACCAAGGTTTAATCGACCAGTAGAAGGAAGGAGTAACTTCAGAAGGTGAAGCATCTGAGATGGAAGGGCGCACTACCGGTTCAGAAGCAACGTGGAACCTACACAACACAATCAAATCACTTTTCCCAAACGAAGTAGTGAGGTTGTCAATCTCACCGGTTTTACTGAATACAAAGAGGTTAAACATATTGTGTGGAAAACAATAGGAAACATAGTAGGAATAGTATGAGAGCAGTATGAAAGCAGTATGTGTTTTATCAGTATGAGGAAGAAGAACTGAGGTCCACAGTTCACTACTGGTGTCTCTGCGTAAAAGATAAATAACATGTGTGGTGAACAAATTACAGCTAGGCAATTTACAAAAATGAAGGCTGCACAGTAGTGCATATGCAAGACATAAAGATTACTATGTGATTCATGTGGGCATTACAACAAAATACATAGACCGTTATCCAACTCCATCTATGACTAATAATACACCCTCCGAACAAACGTTGGGTATTAAGTTGGAAGCAACAGATCATCGCAGTAAGCAAAGTGTGTAAGGTAAACAATAACATCATTCTTAGACAAAGCATTGTTGATTTCTCCCTAATGGCAGCAACACATCCTCCATCCGTCACGTTTCTGTCTCTCGAGCACATATGAAAAGGAGGCATGAACCCACTATCGAGCATAAATACTCTCTCTTGGAGTTACTAGCATCTACTCGGCCAGAGCATCTACTAATAACAGAGAGCATGCAAGATCATAAATAACATAAGCATGAAGATAACATGATAGATTGATAATTAGAAGACATAGCATTCAACATTCATCAGATCCCAGCAAACACAACATGTAGCATTACATAAAGATGATCTTGATCATGATAGGCAGCTCACAAGATCTAAACATGAGGTACAAAGTGGAGAGAACAACCATCTAGCTACTGTTATAGACCCGTAGTCCAGGGATGAACTATTCACGCATCACTTCGGAGGAGGGCATGATGGTGTAGACCCCTCCAGTGATGATTTCCCCCCCCCCCGGCAGGGTGCCGGGGAGAGCTCCAGAACCCTCCCGATCTCAGGATGATGGTGACGGCGTCCTCGGGTGTTTCTCGGGTAAAAGTGGGATCCTCCTAGGATTTATGTCTCGGGGGATTAAATAGGCGAAAGGGCAAAGTCGGCGGAGGCCTGGGGGCCCACACCACCCCCCGGCGCGGCTAAGGGGGGCAGGCCGCCCTATGATGTGGGCCCCTAAGGCCCCCCTCCGGGTCTCTTCGGGACTCCGTGGAACATTCGGGAATTTTAAGACTTCCGGGCTTCAAATTTTCCAATTCCGAGAATATTTCCAAAACAACTTTTCTGAAACTAAAAACAACAGAAAACAAGGAACTGACTCTGTGGCATCTTGTCAATAGGTTAGTCCTGAAAATCGATAAAAAGGACATAAAGTGTATAGAAAACATGTGGGAAACAATAAGAAAACAACATGGAACATCATAAATGAAGGATACGTTTATGACGTATCAGGGGGAAACCGACCCCCCTCCTACTGCAGGTGCCCTCCTAGACCCACTATATAATCCCCACCACTCCTCCTCTTTGGAGACAACACAAGTGAGCTTTTTGGCCTCTCTCTTTCTCTAGAATAATTAGAGGACTAATTAGATCTTCTAATTAGAGCACTTCTAATTGATTAGAGATCTCTATCAGAATTAGAAGAACTAATTAAATCTTCTAACCAGAGAACTTTTAATAGGATTGGAGCCTCTCTAATAATTCGAAAGACTAATTAGAGCAATATAACCAGAGCCCTTCGAATTGGTTTAGAGATCTTCTAATCAAGATTAGAGTCTCCTATAATTGGATTAGAGCTTCTTCTAATTGGATTAGAGCTTCATCTATTTGTATTAGAGTTTCTTCTAATTAGGCTGAGGTGATTGATGAACCACAAGTATAGGGGATCGCAACAGTCTTTGACTGAAGTAAAACCCAAATTTATTGATTCGACACAAGGGGAGCCAAATAATATTTATAAGCCTTAACAACTGAGTTTTCAATTCAGCTGCACCATAAAGTAGACTTACTCGCAAAAAATTATCAATGGTAACAGTTTTATAGTAGTAGTAGTAAAAAATAACAGCAGGAGTAAAATAGTAACAATAGTAGCAATTGCGGAAAACATCAGGATGAAAGTACCGTAGGCATAGAGGGTGGATGAATGGGCATTGCATGGATAAAATAGTTCATCTAATAATCTAAACATGGGCGTTACAGATAATAATAATAAAGCATCCAAGTTCTAGGAAAATGATATGTCATAAACGTATCTATAATTTCTGATGTTCCATGTTGTTTTCATGCCATATGCTATATGTTTTCCTTACACTTTATGTCATTTTTATTGATTTTCCGCACTAACCTATTGACAAGATGCCATAGAGCCAGTTCCCTTTTTTCTCATGTTTTTTGTTTTTCAGAAAAGTTGTTCTGGAAATTTTCTTGGAATTGGAAAATTCGAAGACTGGAAGTCTTAGAATTCCCGAAGGTTCCATGGAGTCCCGAAAAGGCCCGGAGGGGGACATAGGGGGGCACATCATAGGGCGGCGCGGCCCTCTGGCCACGTCGGGGGTGGTGAGGGCCCCTCGGGCATCCACCGCCATCGCCATTTCGCCTATTTATTCCCCCTGATACATCAACCCTAAAAATATACCCCTTCGTCCCGAGAAACACCCGAGGCTGCCGTCATCGTCAACCCGAGATCGGGAGGGTTCTGGAGCTCTCCCCGGCACCCTGTCGGGAGAGGAATTCATCACCGGAGGGGTCTACACCACCATGCCCGCCTCCGGAGTGATGCATGAGTAGTTCATCCTTGGACTACGGGTCCATAGAAGTAGCTAGATGGTTATACTCTCCACTTTATGCCTCATGTTTAGATCTCGTGAGCTGCCTCACATGACCGAGATCATCTATTTGTAATGCTACATGTTGTGCTTGCTGGGATCCGATGACTATTGAATGCTATGTATTTTGATTATCAATCTATCATGTTATCTTCATGTGTATGTTATTTATGATTTTGCATGCTCTCTGTTGTTAGTAGATGCTCTGGCCAAGTAGATGCTAGTGACTCAAAGAGGGAGTATTTATGCTCGATAGTGGGTTCATGCCTCCTTTGCATCTGTGCTCGAGTGACAGAAACGTGACAGATGGAGGATGTGTTGTTGCCATTAGGGAGAAAACAACGATGTTTACTTTGTTTACATTGTTTACATTACACACTTTTCTTATCACGATTATCCGCTGCTTGCAACTTAATACCCAACATTTGTTCGGATGATATTCGAAGGGTGGATTATTAGTCGTAGATGCAGTTGGATGACGATCTTTGTATTTTGTTGTAATGCTGACATGAATCTCATAGTAATCTTTATGTCATGCATGTTCTTTATCTGTCAATTGCCCAGCTGTAATTTGTTCACCATGCATGTTAGCTATCTTTTATGGAGAGACACCTCTAGTGAAGTGTGGACCCCGGTCCATTTTCTCATACTGATAATACACACACTGCTTCCACTGCTTTCACACTGCTTCCACTGTTTTCACATTGATGCTACTGTTTTCATACTGTTCTCATATTTTTTCCACACCATACATTTAATCTCTTAGTTTTCAGCAAAACTGGTGAGATTGACAACCTCACTGCTTTGTTGGGCCAAAGTGAATTGTTTGTGTTGTGTAGGTTCCACATTGCTGCCGAGCCGATAGTGCGGCCTGCCATCTCAGCTGCATCAACCTTTTGAAGTTACTCCTTCCTCCTATTGGTCGATTCAACCCTGGTTTCTTTCTGAGGGAAACTTGCTGCTGCACGCTTCATACCTTCCTCTTGGGGTCTCCCAACGAATGTGTGTTCACACGCATCAAGCACTTTTCTGGCTCTGTTGTCGGGGAGGAAGAGAATTTCTGCAAGGGGAGTCTCTCACCTTCATTCATTTTTTACTTTGTTATTGTTTAGCTTGTTACTTGCTTTGTTATTCTTGCTATCAATGTTTGATGCCTTTGAAACTAGATTTTATTTGCAAGGTGGGTTCACGGATGAACAACAAAAATATTATAAGGAACACCGCTTGTCAAAAAAAGGGATACACTTATGGGAGCAAGTTAATAAATTGCATATCATTGCTAGAGACTTGTGCTCTACTTATAATGTTACTTATTGCTTTGATAAATCTTGTTGCTATAGGAGGTATAAACACCTCCCTTTTCAATGTGAGTATAATGATAATGTTACCATATCTTCTTATGTTAAGGGAAATTATGACTTTGATTATTTGAAAAAATTGAGGAATTTATTGCTTGAAAGGGTGCATTCGAAATTGCTTATTTTCTTGAAAATATTGATGATGCACCTTATGAATATGATATTTATGATATACTTGAATATTGGTTTGATAATTACAAGGATTGTAATTACTACATACTTCAATATAATAGATGCTCTCCCCCAAAGGAGGAGAGTAATGCCTTGTAGGAGCCTATGGAAGAAGAAATTGCTGAATCTGGAAGCTCATTGGATGAAAAAGAGGGCGAGAGTGATGATCAATAGGAGGAAGAATGGAGCTATCCATGTCTACCTCCCGATGAGAGTGACTCTTTAACTCATAGTTTGATGATCCTATTGATTCTTTTGAAATATCCCTTTTTGATGAAATTGATACTTGTTATACTTGTGACCTTGATACTACTATGAATGAAACTTGTGAGAATGATATTGCTACTGTTATTTATGATAATGCTCTAGATGACGGTCCTATGTTACCCGATGTTATAAATTATAATGCTACTGAAAATAGGATTGCTATAATGTGTCCTATACTATTTATGAGTAATCAATCATCTCGTTTTGATATAGCCAAAAGTGGGAAAAAGAGGAGTTGATTTTAAATTTTTGATCCCACTGTTTTGGAGCTTGATATGAATTGTGTGCTTTTAGACCATGACAAACATGCTTTATGTGATAATTGTGTTCTTGAGTTTGTTCATGATGCTACTGAAAATTATTATGAGAGAGGAAAATATGGTTGTAGGAACTTTCATGTTAGTAAAACACCTATCATTTTGTTAAAAGTTTTGAAGTTGCTCTTGTTCTATTTACCCATGATTTCTCGTTTGAGCTTCTTTAACATATTTATTTACAAGATTCCTATGCATAGGATGTGGGTTAGACTTAAATTTGTTCTATAATTTCTTAGTGGTGCTCTCTTTTTCTTAATTCATATTTCTTATGTGAGCATCTTCTTCACTTGAAAAATACGTAAATTCACTTTTCCGGGACTAGCTAAAAGGCGTTAAAGAAAAGCACTTCTTGGGAGATAACCCATGGTTTTATTTTTGCTTTGTTTTTCTCTGTTTTCTTTGAGTCAAGTGGTTGTATACTTCTGTAGAAAATCCTTTGTATCTTTATTTTCATGTTTTATTTGTGCCAAGTAAAGTTTCTGACGAGAGTTGGAGTTGGTTTTGGATTTCTGCGCATGAAACAGATTTGTGTTATGCACCGTAAAAAATCGTATAAAATCCATAAAGATCAGAATAATCTGAAATGTTTTTTGCTTATTCCTCGGCTAATTACGCAACTTTTTCGTTCTTTAAGTTTTCGATCTGATCAATGTAAGTGCCCGGAAAGAAATCGTCTTTACAGTCTGTTCATGTTTTGGCAGATTCTGTCATTTTTCTTGCATTTGCTCTTTTACAATGTCAAGTGGATTTATTTGCTTCACGAAACATCAGTGTCTGTAGCTAATGTTTAAAAGTATCAATAACACTTGTGCCCATGCATAAACCATGAATTTTTTATTGTTGCACTAACCCTCTAATGAGAATTACTCTTTGAGTGTGGCGTGAAGGAAAATTTCAAGGGTCAAGAGAAGAGGGTGATATAATGTGATCAAGAAGAGTGCAAGGGAAAAGCTTGGGGATGCCCCCATGGTTCATCCCATAAAATTATAAGAAGACTCAAGCATATAATCTTGGGGATGCCGAAGGCATCCCCTTCTTCATCAACAAATTTATCAGGTCACTTCTAGTGAAACTATATTTTTATTCGGTCACATCATATGAAGTTTACTTGGAGCGTATGTTTGTTTTTCTTTTGTTTTCCTTTCTGAAATAATATAGTTGGACCCTATCATTCTTTGTTTTGGAGAGATACACTCTCCTCTTTTTTGTTTGAATATTTGCTATGCTCGTATTCTTAGTTTTTCTTCTAGTTGCTGCAAAAATTCCTGTTTAGCTCCTGTTTTTCTTGCATCTCTTATTTAGAGCTATTAGTTTTACTAGAGTTGTCTTAGTACTCTCTTGTTTAATTTTTGTATCTCTTGGAGAGTTTTTGTTTATTATGAAATTCTTGGTGTTGGAAAGCAGTACTACAGTTTTCGTGCTTATAATGGTGCAATTAAAAGCTTGTATAGACTATGGCTAGACTTTTTCATGTCATGCTAGATGTAATTTTAATTCGAAAATCCTAGTGGTTATTTTTGTAGCATGATTTTTATCAAATAGCTGAGAGTGTTTAATGTTCCTTAGAAACAATCATGATTTTTTCTTGTCATTTTGAAGCATAAATTTGTGGTGTTCTCCTTCGAATGTTTTATTTGGTTGCCTTGGCGCATGCTCACACCATGTTTATGACTATGAACCAGTCACTTATAGCCTGTATAATCATTTAGTTTTTGAACTTTTAGTACCACTTATGTTTTGATTAATGATTTTTTTTTCACTATGCAAGATTATGGCCATTATTGCCCTCTCGATTTCTCGCTCCCAGTCTTTTGCTAGCCTCCACCTGTACTGAGTATGATCTCTACTCGTGCATCCAACTCCCGAAAACCAAAGTTTGCCAAATGTGTCCACCATACGTACCTACATGTGGTATTTAACTACCACTCCAAAGTAAATTGCTCATGTGTTACCTTTAAAACCTTCAAAATTACTCATGTTTTGTATTCCTGTTTTAGCTCATGAGGACGTAAATAGAGAATCTTTATCTCACTTGTTGATTGGACTTTCACACCCTGGACTAGTGGCTTCATCCACTTATCCAATTGATAGAAGAGATGGCAGCGGGGTGCCCAGCCCCAAAATAATACAACGAATTCTCTTCACTATTTTTGCCCCTAATTTATCAGTCAGAGCATAATTGTGTAAACAAAAGAGAAAGAGGGATGACCTTCTACCCAGATGCATCCTTCTATGGGAGCTGCTCTTGTGAAGTCTAGTTGGCTTGTGACTTATTGTATTTTCTGTCTACCATTCATTGACATAAGCATACACCTCTCTTAAATATGTTTTCAATACTTCCGTTTAACAAAATAAAAGCTCTAGCACATGGGTTGATATCTGCTTCCCTCTGCGAAGGGCCTTTCTTTTAATTTTATGTTGAGTATCCATCTTCTAACTTTATGCACAATTTAGAGAGCATGGTTGCCATTCTGAGTTTAATGTGCATTTGTCCCAGAAACATTATTAATTGATTCATGATGTGTTATTGTTTGTTCCCAAATTATTTGTTCTAGTCTTCCTCTTGAACTTTGAAGGTGTCCTGGCATTTTTTTTCCCTCACTCTTAAGGAAAAGCGAAATATCACTTTGCTATGTTATCTCTATTCTTGAAATAAACATATAGCTTTCGAGTGCATTATTATTCATGATCTTTTGTTTGTGTTACTTCTCATGATGCAAGGTGATTGATGTCCTCTATTGTTAGAATTATATTTATCATGCCGCGCCGAGGGGTGGTGTGGGCCCCTCGGGCATCCACCGCCATCGCTCTTTCGCCTATTTATTCCCCCTGATACATCAACCCTAAAAATATTCCACTTCGTCCCAAGAAACACCCGAGGCCTCCGTCATCGTCAACCCGAGATCGAGAGGGTTCTGGAGCTCTCCCCGGCACCCTGCCTGGAGGGGAATTCATCACCGTAGGTGTCTACACCACTATGACTGCCTCCAGAGTGATGTGTGTGTAGTTCATCCTTGGACTACGGGTCCATAGGAGTAGCTAGATGGTTGTACTCTCCACTTTATGCCTCATTTTTAGATCTCGTGATCTGCCTCACATGACCGAGATCATCTATTTGTAATGCTACATGTTGTGTTTGCTGGGATCCGATGATTATTGAATGTTATGTCTTTTGATTATCAATCTATCATGTTATCTTCATGTGTATGTTATTTATGATCTTGCATGCTCTCCGTTGTTAGTAGATGCTCTGGCCAATTAGATGCTAGTGACTCCAAGAGGGAGTATTTATGCTCAACAGTGGGTTCATGCCTCCTTTGCATCTGTGCTTGAGTGACAGAAACGTGACGAATGGAGGATGTGCTGTTGTCATTAGGGAGAAAACAACGATGTTTACTTTTTTTACATTGTTTACATTACACACCTTGTGTACTGCGATTATCCGTTGCTTGCAACTTAATACCCAACGTTTGTTCGGATGATATTCGAAGGGCGGATTATTAGTCATAGATGCAGTTGGATGACGATCTATGTATTTTGTTGTAATGCCCGCATGAATCTCATAGTAATCTTTATGTAATGCATGTTCTTTATCTGTCAATTGCCCAGCTGTAATTGTTTTCACCATGCATGTTAGCTATCTTTTATGGAGAGACACCTCTAGTGAACTATGGACCCCAGTCCATTTTCTCATACTAATAATACACACACTACTTCCACTGCTTTCACACTGTTTCCACTGTTCTCACTCTGCTGCTACTGTTTTCATACTATTATCATATTGTTTTCCACACTATACATTTAACCTCTTTGTTATCAACAAAACCGGTGAGATTGAGAAGCTCACTTCTTCGTTGGGGAAAAGTGAATTTTTTATGTTGTGTAGGTTCCACATTGCTGCTGAACCCGTAGTGCGCCATGCAATCTTAGCTGCATCATCCTTCTGAAGTTTCTTTCTGAGGGAAACTTGCTGCTGCACTCTTCATACATTCCTCTTGGGGTCTCCTAACGAACTTGTGTTCACACACATCAGCAAACCATAGGCATGTGTTCAAATATAGTCATACGTGCTCGCAATGAGAAACTTGCACAACATATTTTGTCCTACCAGCCCGTTTTCAGCGGGGCCTCAAGGAAAACTACTGGTAATTAAGGTGCTCGTTTTAATAAAGCGCCGGAGCAAAGCATTAACACTCCGTGAACAAACGTGATCCTCACATCATAACCACCCCCTCCGGTTGTTCCAATTTCTATCACTTTGGGGCCTTGGGTTCCGGACAATGACATGTGTAAACAACTTGTAGATATGGTGAAGAAACATAATTATACTCATGAAACAATAACATGTTCAGATATGAGATCATGGCACTCGGGCCCTAGTGACAAGCATTAAGCATAACAAGTTCCAACAATGGTAGAAAAAACTAACAATGGATACTAGGCACTATGCCCTAACAATCTGGCATTATTACATGATCGATCTCATCCAATCCCTTCCACCCCCCTCACCCTACAGCGATTTGTACTCACAAATGGACGGGGGAATCATGGATGGTTGATGGAGAAGAGGTGACAGTGTCGATGGCGATGATCTCCTACGAATCCCCGTCACGGCAGGGCGCCAGAACAGGAACTTCTGATCCCTGAATTGAGTTTCGAGGTGGCGGCTGCGCTCTGATGTGTTTCTGTGGAATATGACGAACCTCCCTCGCGTTTTAGGTTTACAGGGCATAAGTAGTCAAAAGGGAAGCCCAAGGGGGTGCCTTGAGGCCCCACACCACCAGGCGGAGCGGCCAAGGGGGGCGCGCGCAGGGGTGGTGTGGCCCCCTCCTGGCCCCTCTCTGGGACTCCTTCTGGCTCCGGGGGTCTTCGGGTGTTTTAAGGTCTTCGGGATCTTTTCTGGGCATTTTACCGAAAGTTGATTTTTCTGCACAAAAAGGAGACATCAAGGTAATTCTGCTGAAAACAGCGTTAGTCCAGGTTAGCTGTATCCAAAACTCACAAGTTTAGAGGCAAACAATAAGAAAAGTGTTCGGAAAAGGAGTTACGTTTTGGACGTATCAACTCCCCCAAGCTTAGCTTATTTCTTGTCCTCAAGCAATTCAGTGACAACTAAGTGCAATAAAAGAAATTTCACGAACACATTTGTTTCATATGATCTAAATATACTCACTATATGATCAAGTGCTGAGGTCATTCATAATAAGATGTATGCAAGATAAAAGTCACCTAGCAGTTATGCAAACCATGAACAGATGCCAACAAACTAATAATAAACAACATGTAGTATATCAATATGCGGGATTGCGATGCTCATAATAGGGTATGATAAAGCATACTCGCTTGCCCTTAATAATGGAGCAAAACATAAATTCTAGGGCACCTCTGAAGTTTAAATGAAGACTAGAATTAAAGATATCAAATATACAAGCATCAAATTTATACCACAATCAACCTTGTTCTGGGACAAGCACATTACATTAAAAATGATAGCCATGCTCTCAAGAATGTGCATAAAGTGAGAAGGTGGAGACTCAACATAAAAATGAAGGAAATACCCTTCGTAGAGGGAAGTAGGGATTAACTCATGTGCTAGAGCTTTTTATTTTATTAAACAGAGCTATTGAAAACATTTTTTAGAGAGGTTTATGCTTATGTAAACGAATGGTAAACAAACAATACAGTACATCACAAGCCAACTAAACTTAACAAGAGCGGCTCCCATAGAAGGACGCATCTGGGCAGAAGGTCATCCCTCTTTCTCTTTTGTTTACACAATTATGCTTTGACTGGTAAATCAGGGGAAAAAATAGTGAAGAGAATTTGTTGTATTAATTTGGGGCTGGGCACCCCGCTCCCGGCTCTTCTATTATTTGGATAAGAGGATGAAGCCACTAGTCCAGGGTGTGAAATCCAACCAACAAGTGAGATAAAGATTCTCTATTTACGTCATCATGAGCTAAAACAGGGGCACAAAACAGGAATAATTTTTCGAAGGTTTTAAAGGTAGCACATGAGAAATTTACGTGGAGTGGCGGTTAAATACCACATATATAGGTAGGTATTATGGACTCATTTGGAAAACTTTGGTTTTTGGGAGTTGGATGCACGAGTAGAGCTCATACTCAGTACAGGTGAAGGCTAGCAATAGACGGGGAGCGACAATCAAGAGAGCAAGAACTCTCATAATCATGCTTGCGACAAAACAAAATTAATAGGGGCATAAAAGTGATACAAATACTCTGAGGCAAAAATAAATCATTAATGCCTAATTGCCTTTTTTGTTTTCAGTCATATGCATGCATGAGCATGTGCCAAGTCCAATCAAGCGAAGCAATCAGAGGGAGATACAACAATGTCATAAGCTTATATGAATAAAACATTGCAAGCAAACATTTATAGGACATGCTATCTTATATTAATAAGTTGGAACTAAACATGTGAGAGCACGAACTCATAAGCATCAATTAAATATTATACACCTTACACGAAAACACTAAGCATGTTAACATGGATGAGTATATGTACAAAAATAAAACAAATAGAGTTCATACCAGCCTCTCACCACAACTTGAATTATCATAAATCGTCATTATTGCTCTTCACTTGTGGACTGAATAATATAGAATGATAACCAAGATCCAATGGAGACACGGAAGACCGATCAACTCTGCAACAAACTTTACAAAACCAAAGAAGAACAACAAATATTTTTGGGTTTTCGAATTAAAACAAGAACAGAAGAAACAAGCAAGCAAAGCAAAATATTTTTTGGATTTTTTAATATTAAACCGAAAAGAGAAAGGAAAGCAAACCAACAGAAGAAACCAAAGAAGCAAATAAAGAGAAACAACAGAAATATTTTTGGTCGTTTTGTGTTTCTGAAAGCAAGAACAAGAAAATAAAAAGAAACGAAAGAAGCGAAAGAAATGAAAGAAACGAAAACATGGATATACAAAGAACCGACTGAAACATGATATATAGATGAGTGTGATGTCGGTATACCTCCCCCCAACCTTAGGATTTTGGCCTAAGTGGAGATAAATCCCAACGGGACCATGAGGTGGCACCCCCATAGTGTGCCGAGGAGGAGCCCTCCTCCAGATATGTGCTCGAGGACGCCCCGGTGTACTGAGTGGTGTAGTCCTCGGAAGGCGCATCTCGCCTCATCTGCTGCATATGGAACTCCATCAAGCGCAGCTGCTCATCTATCTCTCCCTTGGGGCGCGAACATGGAGTCATGTCAACCTTGAATAAAACAGGCTGCGGCAAAATAACTTCCCTCTCATCTTCGTCAACAAGAAAAACTCTATATACTAAATGTTCAGCAGTAGAGTTAGCAGTAATAAAATAATGAGCGTTTATGGCAGCAAGATTAAGTCTATAAGAAGCTATCAATTCATCACCAGAAGCAATCAGAAGGCCTAGGGCAGTTACAATACGTGTAGCAATAATGCCCCATAAATGGGTCCCTTAGTAGCTAGACGGCGAGCAATGAGAGAACCATGCTTATACTTGTTATTATGGTTAAGTCGAGCATCAAGAAAAGCAAGATGATAGCTTGCAATGTTTCTAGTGTTCTCCCTACCAAGGATACTAGTAGCAAGATAGTAAGTGAAATATGTGATGGCGGGAAATTGGATGTTTCTTATCTTCCCGCGCTGAGCCGAGCGGCCATCATCATTGGTAATTCCTCGATAGAGCTCCATAAGATCAGCGGGTCTCTCCGAAATCTTGCAAGCTGTCCCGGAAGCGTTGATACCTATAATTTTACAAAAAGTCTCCTAGGGCAAAGAAAAAGAGCTACCATATATCTTAAAAGCAAAAGTGGGAACATAATGTGAGTTATGAAATTTAAAGCTCTCCATCTAGTTGGTTAAACCAACTCTTTCAATCAGCATCAAGAAGTCATCCATTATACCTGCACTTCTCAAAAATGTATAGCATGGTAAGCTAGATGGATTAGCAATTCCATCACCTCCTCCATCATCGATGTTCGGTGCAATAAGGTCTTCTGTATAGGATGGCCTCAATAGCGTGGATGCACGTGAGGGCCTTGTTCTTCTAGGGCATCACTACTAAATATTTCTCCAAAGTTATGGTTGTCCATTTCTGAAATTTTCCAACAACCATCACAAAATTGATTTCAAGCAACTATAAGGTGGAAACTACCATAGAGACTTATAGAAGAGGTAAACATGCATGAAAACTAAATTATTTCCACTTAAATCAAGCTTGCAAACTCACGTAAGCTGTCACCTACACTACCAAAATACTAAAGAAATACTCCACCAAATAAAATTCAACTTGGATAATCGGAGGAGTCACATATCGGCGACCAAATGCACCAAATTTCAGTAACAATGGTGTGCTGAGCAAAGAGATCGAAAAATCCCGAGGAAGAACATCAAGAACACGGGTTCTAGGAAATGTTTTTAGTTTGTGGGGTGAGAGAGGAATCTTTGACATGGGAGAGAGTAAGTGGAGGGCCAGGGGCCCCACACAATGCCCAGGCGCCAACAGGGGCTGGCCGCGCCACCCTGTGGTGTGCCTGACTGGTGGGTCCCCCTGGGGTCTCCTAGGTGGCTCTCTGCCTCATTTTTGACGTAAACATTTATTCTAAATTCTCCGGAAATTTCGAGAAACTTTATTTTCGAGGTATTTTCAGAATTTAATAATTAATTAAAACCAAGAAAAACAAATGTGGAAAGGTGGAAAACAAAACCAAAACTAGAACTATAGAGATTCTAAGACACTCCAAAAGGCAAATAACCAAAGAAAACAAAGGTGGAAGTGGTGAAAATAAAAATATGGATGGTGATTCTGTGGCACACCGTGCAGTCAAGCGCCATAGAAATAAAATTTTATGGCGCACGGCCAGTGGTGCGCCACAGAAAAATAAAATATTGTGGCGCACAGTTCCTCTCTGCGCCACAAAAAGTTAGTGGGGCCCGCACCAATCATTGTACTGGGAGTCAGAACAACTCTAATTATGGCGCATGGACCTATGTGCGCCACATAATATGGCTTTTCTGTGGCGCACGGCTGCTGGTGCGCGACAGGAAAGCCATATTCTGTGGCGCACAGATTCTGTGGCGCACGTCTCCTCGTGCGCCACAAAATGTGGCTTTTCTGTGGCGCAGCCCAGCCGTGCGCCACATAATATATTGCGGGTGCGCCACAAAATATATTGTAGATGTGCACATAAAGATGGCAGCCCCGCGCTCTCTCCCCTCCCTCATTTCATTCACAAGTCTCTTGCTAACTCGACCCCCCTTCTCCCCCTCCCATTTTACACATTTAATTCTCCATTTTTGGTAGGTGAACCTAATTTGTTTGATATATAATTGTTGATGAGGTTTCTGGTTGTTGAGGGGACGCCCTATCCTCCATCTATACTCCGATCCCTCCCTCCTCGCTCTTTTCGTCTCGGTATCGAATCTACTAGGTGAGTATAGTTGGACGTGCATATGCATGTCTTGTGTGGCCATCGGTGTGTATGGGTGCTTGTCATGCAGGTGGACTGATTGTCGCACGCGGGCGGCCATGGTGCATGGATAATTGCCGAAATGTTGATTCATTTCCATTTTGGCAAACTTTTGCACTACCCATATGTCCTACTTATAGGAGAGGTCATGCCGTATTTTTCCGGCGACTATGCATGTGTGTGCATGTTGCGGTTCTAATTATCTGCTCTATGTGTGTGCAGGCAACCATGGTCCTCAAAATGAGCTTTGCTCGAATCACTAGATCCAAGAAAGACGCGAAGGCGGACATGATTCAGTGCAACAGGCGGCAGATAAGATGTACGCGTCGATCATGCAAACTCGTGCGCTGGATTGACCCTGATTCCGGACAACTGGAGGAGCACCTTCTCAGACGCGGTTTCATTGGCGACCACAACCAGGTGGAACCGGCAGCAAAAGGTGTGCATGAAGACGAGGGAGAACGAGGTGACGAAGGAAATGACGGCGGAGCAGATCATTATGCAGAAGGATATGTCAGCGGAGAAGATCAACATGACGATGAAGGCGTGAACACGGAGACCCCGCTAATTTCTGTCTTGCGGGACTCTCATGTTCAGGATCTGCTACTCAAGGAGACGAGCAACAACAGAGCTGCAGCCAGGGAGAAAGCCAAGCTGGCGCAAATGCAGATAGATGGGGTGACTCTGTTGTTTCCTGGATGCCGCCCCGATGATACGCGCTTGCATGTAACGCTTGCTGCTCTGAAGATGAAGACGCAAAACAAATGGACCGACTCGGGCTTCAACAAGAACATGAAATTCTGGCACGATCGCCTTCCCGAGGGGAACAAATTGCCAAGTAGTATCAACGAGGCCAAGAAAGTCATGTGCCCTCTAGACCTACCGCACGAAAAATTCCACGCCTGCATCAATGATTGTGTAATTTATCGGGGCGAGTAGAAGGACAGAACCACATGTCCGAAGTGCGGCCATGGACGATACAAAAGTGGAACCAACAACACGAAAGTTCCTCGAAAAGTGGTATGGTACTTTCCTATCACTCCCCGTCTTCAGCGGTACTACGTGGACCCTAAGGAAGCAAAGCTCATGCAATGGCACGCGGAAAGGGAGAAGCCGGAAGAAGATCCGTAGAAAGGCTATATCATGACACACCCTGCAGACGCTGCCCAGTGGGAAGCATTTGACATAGTTTTCCCGAGTTTCGGGGGCGACGCGAGGAACGTCAGGCTGGGTATGAGCACCGATGGACTCGATCCGTTCGGCAACCAGAGTAGCACGCATAGCAGATGGCCCGTGTTTGTATGGCCTTACAACCTACCCCCGTGGCTGTGCACCAAGAAAAAGTACATACACTTGAGTATTCTTATCCAGGGGCCGAAACAACCAGGTGTCGACATGCATTTGTATCTCGGGCTGCTGAAACACGAGTTAGACATGTTGTGGAAGACGCCACCCCGTACGTGGGACGCCTACACTAGAGATTATTTCCATATGAGAGCCGCGTTGCTCACGACGGTCACGGACCATCCTTGTTACGCGTATGTATCTGCCCAGGTCGGCCATAGATTCCGCGGCTGCGTGAAGTGCATGGACGGGACCCCGCATCTTCAGCTACCAAGGGATCCTGGGTCTTCGAAAACAGTGTACCCAGTGGCTCGAATGTGGCTTCACTTGGATCACCCATGTATAAAACGCGGTGATATGTTCAATGATAAAGACGAGCCCGATGGAGCCCACGCACAAGGAGCGGCGCAGAATTCGACGAGCTTCAGAAAAAATTGGGATGAGTGCCCTTCGCCGGGAAAGAAGCGACCCAAGCTAGAGCCGCTGCTGGGTGTATGGAAAGTGAGGCCTGTTTTCCACGACTTGGAGTAATGGCCGGTCCTCCACACGCCCCACAGCCTCGATGTGATGCACATTACGAAGAATGTTATAGAGAGTCTGCTTGGACACTATTTGCAATTCGGAAAAGTCCAAGGATGGGACGAAAGCAAGATACGATATGAAACATTTTAGCATTAGGAAAAATCTACAGGGCCCCACCAATAGTGATGACGATGAGGATCAGATGGAAGGGACCCAACGTCCCCGCAAAAAGGCTAAGAAGAACACGGTGGTGCTTCCCGCTGCCTGCTTCACATTGAGTCCGCCGGAGCGTGAGCAGTTTTTGAGGTGCCTCCTAGAAGTCAAAGTTCCTCAAGGATACTCAGGGAGTATAAGCAGATATCTGGACTTGGCGAAGAAGAGGTTCAGCGGGATGAAGTCTCATGATTGTCAGGTGCTCATGACGCAGATACTTCCCGTTGCGATCCGAGGGATAATGGACGAGCACGTCTGTGATACGTTGTTTGGCCTTTGCAACTTTTTCGACGTTATCACCCGGAAGTCGGTCGGCATGAGGCAGCTCAAGATGCTATAGGATGAGATCGTGGTGATACTATGCGAGCTCGAGATTTACTTCCCGCCGGCATTCTGTGATATATGCGTCCATCTCCTTCTCCATATCGTTGATGACATCATGCATCTTGGCCCGACGTTCCTGCACTACATGATGCCGATGGAAAGGCATAATGGTGTCCTGAAAGGATACGTTCGCAACAGGCCCTGTCCAGACGCAAGCATGGCCAAAGTATTTCTAACCAACGAGTGCATCTCCTTCCGCGACAATTACCTAAGCACCGAGGAAGACCAGGATATCGGTCTGTCCACCAGGACGCACCTCGGCAGGCTCACCGGAGTCGGTCACCGCGAGGGCTGCCGCGACGTCCATGTCTGCATTCAGAAACGACGCGACGACTTTGAAAGGGCTCACCGGGTCGCGCTACAACACTTAAAATTGATCGAGCCTTTCGTGCAAGAGCACAAAAGCTTAATCAACCAGAATTACATCGAAATGGGATGGTCGAGGAAGATGGGGGACGTAACCAAAGAGCACAACTCCAGCTTCACTCGTTGGTTCAAGCAAAGTCAACTGATTGAAGCACGGAGCAAAATGCCTTCTACGGAAGATGAAAAAAATCATATACACCTTATCACAGGGCCCCTGGTAGAACGTAAGGACCTATCAGGGGTGTGACATCTCCAGTTAGAGAATCTCCACCGAGGACAGGGACAGGAGTAGCAAAAATCAAAACTCAGGAGTAACTATGCTATCATACTGCGATGACGAGACTAATGTCAAGGAAAGATATTTCAGAAAGATCGAGGAGATATGGGAGCTCAACTACTGCGGAGATACGGTGGTGCCAATGTTCCGTGTGAGATGGGCCAAGAATGTCAAGAAAGAAGGGCGGTATTTCACCACCATGGTTATACCCGTGGCCATATCGAAGACTGCATCCGCGAAAAATGAGCCATGGGTACTCGCTAACCAAGTTGACCAATGCTTCTGCATCACCGACCCATCAAGGCCTAGCCGTGTTGTCGTGAGGAGGGGCAAGAGGAGCATCATCGGAATGGAAGGAGACGCCAACGAGGAAGACTTGGACAAGAACGGTGATCCGAAGATTGAGGAGGAGTTCGACAAGCACTTCGACATGCCTACTACTGGTAAAGTAAGAAGGAAGACATCCCTACCTACCCAAGGTTGTCCGTTCACGCGAAGAAATCTCAAGGTGGCCGCCATAAAGTATTCAGTCGCCAACAAAAAGGGCAAGAGAAGCTAAGCCAGATCGGAACCGAGACGAAGAATACTTTTTTGTGTATATATGCGCATCTGTGTGTGAGACAACCATGTGTGTGTGAGACAAGATTGTGAAGAGACGTTAAATAAAAAAAATTCTACGTTAAAAAAAAATCTACTAATAAATGTGTGTATTCTTTATTTAATTGTAATTAACTATTTTTTCTTTCATTATAATTGAATAAAATATTTAAAAAATGTGGGGCAACAACAAGATTCGAGCGTGGGTGTTGGTTTTCTACTCATAGCCAAACCATTGGGGTAGTAACACACATTTGTCACAGTACATCGGTTATGTTTTTTATTCTATCTACCCACACAATTCTATGGCGCACCTTGCTGCACGGTGCGCCACAGATATAAGAGAATTTTGTGGCGCATCTCCTACGTGATGCTGATACGTCATAAACATATCCTTAATTTTTGATGTTCCATGTTGTTTTTATGTTGTTTCCCACATGTTTTCCTTACACTTTATGTCATTTTATCGATTTCCCGTGACTAACCTATTGACAAGATGCCACAAAGCCAGTTCCTGTTTTCTACTGTTTTTAGTTTCAGAAAAGTTGTTCTGGAAATATTCTCGGAATTGGAAGATTCGAAATCCAGAAGTCTTAGAAGTACCGGAAGACTCCAGAAGTCTCGAAGAGCCCCGGAGGGGGGGGGGGGCACAGGGTGGCCACCACCCCCTGGCCGCGCCACCTGGTGGTGTGGGCCCCCTGGCTACCCCCCGACATCTCCCTTTCGCCCATCTATACTCCCCGATGCATAAACCCTAAAAGAATCGACCTTTTCCACAAAATACATATGTAGCTCCGCCGCCGAAGCCGACAAGTTTCGGGGGACATATCTCTGTTCTGGCACCCTGCCGGGACGGGGAAGTTCCCCCAAAACCCATTGACTCCACCGCCATCTCCATCGCCGTTTATGTCTCCTATGATGAGGAGGGAGTAGAAGTACCCCGAGGCTGAGGGCTCTACCGGTAGCTATGTGGTTCATCTATCTCTCCCATGGTGTGATATATATGTGATCATGAGCTTTGTAATCTATTTGAATTCGTAGATGTTACTCCTCATCTTTTGCTACTCAAGTGCTTTATTTATATGAATTATGGAGTCACCTCGTATTGCGGTGTGAAGGTGATAGTGTGCACATAGTGTGTGTCTCCTCTATGAAAGTGTGGTGTTTGCGTGGAACCATCTGGGTCCCATGGTGATAGCATGGGGTTTCTTGGTTGGAAAAGTTCGTACTCTGAGGTGTACTGTTAAAGTCCAACGCAATGATTAGTGCTCGTTATCTGTTATGAGATCTCCATAAACTATTTGATCACGGTGTAAAGGTGAGAGTTTGTGCATCGTGTGGTTTAGCATTATATTTATATTTTGTGTTGGATAACCTTGTTGTTATTCGACCGGAAAGTGGTTAAGAGTAGCATAGTGAAGTGAAGTTATCTAGTTGTTCATTTATATGAGCATTGTTGAGAGTGTCCTCTAGTGAAAGTAGGAGCCCTAGGCCTTATTTCCAAGCATTGAAACACCATTTTCCGCCTGTTCTGCTACATGTTTACTTGCTGCCATTTTTATTTCAGATTGCTATTATCACTTATTATTATCCATATTACTTGCATTTTACTCTCTCTTCGCCGAACTAGTGCACCTATATACCTGACAAGTATATTGGGTGTGTTGGGGACACAAGAGACTTATTGTATCTTGATTGCAGGGTTGCTTGCGAGGGATATCTTTGACCTCTACCTCCCTGAGTTCGATAAACCTTGGGTGACCCACTTAAGGGAAACTTGCTACTGTTCTACAAACCTCTGCACTTGGAGGCACAACACTGTCTACAAGAATAGAAGCGTGCATAGACATCAAGCTCTTTTCTGGCGCCGTTGCTGGGGAGGTAAGGTAAAAGGTACTCACATCATCGGGTGTGATTGCTTGAAGTTATTTCCTTTAGATTCTGCAATTATATCTTTTTGTTTCTTGTTTTTATTTTCACTAGTTAGGCTTATTTTGTACCTGTCACTTGTTTTTATCTTTATGCTTAAATGGAAAACAACAAAAATATGAGAGAGCTTTACAATATTTATCTTGAGTTAGGACATGAAGTGTTTAAAGAGAAAATTAAAAAACATATGGAACTTTATTTGCTTGCTTGTGGCAATGTTATTAGTATGAACTCTTTAAACACCATTATTGCTAATGCTATGGAAAAGTCTAAGCTTGGGGAAGCTAGTTTTGATGAATATGATATTTTTAGTCCCCAAAGTTTTGAGGAGGAAATTTTCTTTGATGATACTTTGCCTCCAATATATGATGATTATAATGATCGTGGTATTCTAGTTCCACCTACTATGAATGATAAATTTTATTGTGATCATGATATGCCTTCTATATATGATGTATGTGGCTCATGATAAGAATATTTTATGTGATAGCTATAATGTTAATGGTATTCATGATGCTACTGAAGGTTATTATAAGAGGGGGAAACATGGTTTTATGTATCTCAATAATATTAAGTTTCCCCTCTTTATGTTGGAAATTTTGAAGTTGCACTTATTTTGTCTTCCTATGCTAGTCACTTTGTGCTTCGTTGACTTGTTTTTCTACAAGATTCTTTTTCATAGGAAGTAGGTTAGACTTAATCTTTTTTACATTTTCTTCTTGATACTCTCTTTTGCTTCAATTAATATTTCTCATGTGGAGCATCTTCTCAAATTATCACGCCTAGCTAAAAGGCCTTAAAGAAAAGCACTTCTTGGGAGATAACCCATGTTTTTATTTTTGCATTGTTTTTCTCTCTTTTATTTGAGTCAAGGGGTTGTATACTTCTGTAGAAACTCCTTTGTATCTTTATTTTCATGTATTAGTTGAGCCAAGTAAAGCCTCAAGTGGAAAGTTGAGACTATATTTCGGATTTCTGCGCAAGAAACAGATTTCTGCTGTCCACTGTTAAAATCGTATAAAATCACAGAAAATTCAAAATGACCTGAGTTTTTTTGTGCGTCATCCTGGGATATATACGCAACTTTTCTTAGCTGACCACTTTTTCATTTGAGCAACAGAAGATTTTTGAAAAAAAAATCATCTTTACGTGTTGTCCTGTTTTGACAGATTTCTGCCAATAATTGCATTTGCATCTTAATCTTTTTCTTTTGGCGTTCTTTTGATAAAAAGAGTTTTAAAAGAAGTTGTGACAGTAGCTAATGTGTTTATGAGTGTTAGGCTTGTGTTGAAACTGAACCATGTGAATTTATTATTTCGATTGCACTAACGTTGCTAATGAAGATTGTGAGAAGTTTGGTGTGAAGGATGTTTTCAAGGGTTAAGAGAAGAGGATGATATGATGTGATCAAGAAGAGTGAAGCGCCTAAGCTTGGGGATGCCCCGGTGGTACATCCTAGAAAATTCCAAGAA
The DNA here is from genome assembly GCA_028641055.1 of Alopecurus myosuroides. Classification (NCBI taxonomy): domain Eukaryota; kingdom Viridiplantae; phylum Streptophyta; class Magnoliopsida; order Poales; family Poaceae; genus Alopecurus; species Alopecurus myosuroides. The sequence goes on along the minus strand of CM054058.1, from coordinate 64,569,750 downwards.
GACTCAAATGTCTAAGCTTGGGGATGCCCAAGGCGTCCCCTTCTTCATCGTCAAATTATCAGGTCACTTCTAGTGAAACTATATTTTTTTTCAGTCACATCTTATGTGCTTTACTTGGAGCGTATTTTATTCTTTGTTTTCAGTTTGTATGGTTTTCTTTGCTGTAATAAATATTTGTATATTATCATACTTGTGTGGGAGAGATACACACTCTGTTTTCATTGCTTAGAACACTCTAGTTTTCAGTCTTGTTGTTCTGTGAGTGTTCACTTTTTGCTAGTACCGCGTTTAGCCTTTGTTTTCATGCATCTCTTATTCAGAGATGTTAGTTTTAGTAGTGTTATGTGAGTACTATCATGTTTTCTTGATGTATCATGTATAGTATTTTTTGTTAAAACATATCTTTTATGGTGCTTGTTGGGAAAAGAAACTGCTACTTGAAGTAGAATTTTAATAGTGCAAGTAGAAGCTTGTATAGAATGTTGCTAGAACTTTTTCATGCCATGCTAAATGTTATTTTAGTTCTAAAGCCTTGTGATGTTGAGTAGAATGAAGAGCCTCAAATATCTGAGAGTGTTTAATATGTCATTGAAAGATTCATTAGTTGTTCTTTTCATAAGGAAGCATAAATTTATGGTAATCTCTTTCGAATGTTTTATTTGGTTGACTTGGCGCATGCTCACACCATGTTTATGACTATGAACCAGTCACGAATAGCCTCCATGACCACTTAGTTTTTTAACTATGATACCGCTTATGCTTTAATTAATGATGCTTATGTCGCTATGCATGATTATGGCTCTTATGCTCTCTTGATTTGTCGCTCCCAGTCTTTTGCTAGCCTCCACCTGTACTGAGTATGAGCTCTACTCGTGCATCCGACTCACTTAAACCAAAGTTTTTCCCATTGTGTCCATCATACCTACCTACATGTGGTATTTAACTGCCACTCGAAGTAAATTTCTCATGTGTTACCTTTAAAACCTTCAAAATTACTCCTGCTTTATGTTCCTTTTCTTGCTCATGAGGACGTCAATAGAGAATCTTTATATCACTCGTTGATTGGATTTCACACCCTGGACTAGTGGCTTCATCCGCTTATCCAAATGATAGAAGAGCTGGCAGCAGGGTGCCAACCCCAGATTAATACACACAAAATCTCTTCACTATTTTTGCCCCTGATTTATCAGTCAAAGCATAATTGTGTAAACAAAAGAGAAAGAGGGATGACCTTCTACCCAGATGCGTCCTTCACATGGAACCGCTCTTGTGAATCCAGTTGGCTTGTGACCTATTGTATTTTCTTTTTACCATTCATTGACATTAGCATACATCTCCCAAAATATAGACACTACTCCACGGTATGTGATTGTTGGCAGGCACCCGAGGATTCGGTTGGCCATGGTTTGTGAAAGATGGATGGGAGGAGTGTCAAACTTTTAATACCACTGTTTAATAAAATAAAAAGCTCTAGCACATGAGTGATCCCTGGTTCCCTCCGCGAAGGGCCTTTCTTTTACTTTTATGTTGAGTCTCCATCTTCTAACTTTATGCACAGTTGAGAGAGAATTTTTGCCATTCTTAGTTCTATGTGCACTGTCCCATAAACATCAATAATTACTTCATGATGTGATATCATTTGTTCGTAAATTATTTGTTCTACTCTTCCTCATGAACTTTGAAGGTGTCATGGCATTTATGTTTTGCCCCACTCTTAAGGACTAGCAAAATATCACTTTGCCATGCTTTCTCTATACCTGAAACAAACGTTTATCTTTCTTTGCATTATTATTCGTGATCCTTTATTTGAGATACTCTTCATGATGAAAAGTTATATTTATCATGTTTGTGTTTGAAGTTCTATGATCTCAACTTGCATATGCCTTTACATTTTTATGATCAAGATTATGTTTGTAGCATGTCACCTCGGAAATTATTGTTTTATCGTTTATCTACTCGAGGACGAGTAGGAACTAAGCTTGGGGATGCTTGATACGTCATAAACGTATCCTTAACTTCTGAGGTTCCATGTTGTTTTCATGTTGTTTCCCACATGTTTTCCTTACACTTTATGTCATTTTTATCGATTTCCCGTGACTAATCTATTGACAAGATGCCACAGAGCCAGTTCCTGTTTTCTGCTGTTTTTAGTTTCAGAAAAGTTATTCTGGAAATATTCTCGGAATTGGACGATTTGAAAGCCAGAAGTCTTAGAAGTCCCGGAAGCATCCAGAAGTCCCGAAGAGCCTCGGAGGGGGCCCACAGGGTGGCCACACCATAGGGTGGAGCCACCACCCCTGGTCGCGCCACCTGGTGGTGTGATCCCCCTGGCCACCCCCCGACATCGCCCTTTCGCCCATATATACTCCCCGATGCATAAATCCTAAAGGAATCGATCTTTGCCACAAAATACATATGTAGCTCCGCCGCCGCCGACAAGTTTCGGGGCACAGATCTCTGTTCTGGCACCCTGCCGGGACGGGGAAGTGCCCCCCCGGAACCCATCTCCATCGACTCCACCGCCATCTCCATCGACTCCACCACCATCTCCATCACCGTTGCTATCTCCTATGATGATGAGGGAGTAGTTCTCCCCCGAGGCTGACGGCTCTACCGGTAACTATGTGGTTCATCTCTCTCTCCCATGGTGTGATCTATATGTGATCATGAGCTTTGTAATCTATTTGAATTCGTAGATGCTACTCTTCATCTTTTGCTACTCAAGTGCTTTATTAATATGAACTATGGATTCACATCGTATCGCGGTGTGAAGGTGATAGTGTGCACATCGTGTGTGTCTCCTCTATGAAATTGTGGTGTTTGCGTGGAACCATCTGGGTCCCATGGTGATAGCATGGGGGTTACTTGGTTGGGAAAGTTCTTACTCTGAGGTGTGTTGTTAAAGCCCTACGCAATGATTAGTGTTCATTATCTGTTATGAGATATCCGTAAACTATTTGATCGCGGTGTAAAGGTGACAGTGTGTGCACCGTGTGGTTTAGCATTATATTTATATTTTGTGTTGGATAACGTTGTTTTTATTCGACCGGAGAGTGGTTAAGAGTAGCATAGTGATGAGAAGTTATCTAGTTATTCATTTATGTGACCATTATTGAGAGTGTCCTCTAGTGAAAGTAGGAGCCCTAGGTCTTATTTCCAAGCATTGAAACACCGTTTTCCGCCTGTTCTGCTACATGTTTGCTTTCTTCCATTTTTATTCAGATTGCTATTATCACTTATTATCATCCATATTACTGGCATTTTACTCTCTCTTCGCCGAACTAGTGCACCTATATACCTGACAAGTATATTGGGTGTGTTGGGGACACAAGAGTTGTATCTTGATTGCAGAGTTGCTTGAGAGGGATATCTTTGACCTCTACCTCTATGAGTTCGATAAACCTTGGGTGACCCACTTAAGGGAAACTTGCTGCTGTTCTATAAACCTCTGCACTTGGCGGCCCAACACTGTCTACAAGAATAGAAGCATGTGTAGACATCAGATGCGCCACATAATTCTATTACAGCGTATGACATGTGGCCCCGCCCATGTGGACACACAATTCACCCATACAATTCTGTGGCGCACAGTGGCGTGCATGCGCCACAGAATTGCCTCTCTTCCACAGAAATATGGCCCCCCGCTAATTCTTCCACACTTAGCGAAATAGCCACCGTCCCGTCGGTCTCGTACGAACCCTAGCTCCCCGCCTTCGTGCTCGCGCCGCCGTGGAGCAGCCCGCCATTGAGGAGCCCGTGGAGCGACCCTAATTCCCTGTGTTGACGAACCCTAGCTCCCTGCCGCCGTGGAGCAGCCCGCCATCAAGGAGCAGCCATCGAGAGAGAGGAGACGCCGTCGTGGTTCCCTCACGCTATGCGCTCATCGTTGTCGACGCGCGCCCCTCGCCGTCCAGAGAGAAGAGATCGACGCCGCGACCCTAGCTAGCGATCGAGGTACTGCTCTTTTCCCCTCCCCCGTCCTCTCCCACCACCTGTTCCATATGTCACAGAGATCTGTCAACATCTCTTAAGATGAAGATTGGGCGGTTGTCATATTGGAAACTGTTGGACACCTGTAGCAACATTTTCGATCAATAAGAGGCTTTGACGAATTAGTTAGAAATTGCATTCTTTAAGGCCATTCGGTATTTAAGCTATGGTTTTAAAAGCTCTTGATGATGTTGTTCTGTATATTGTTCTGGATGAGTTCTATATTTAAGCCATTCGGAACAAGTGGCTTGAACTGTGATATTGTTCTGGATGATCCTATCTAGATGTTGTATGGATGTACAGGTGGTTTAATTTAGCAGAACCTGATCACTAATGAACTATGGGTGTTTGTGATCCTATCTCACTCATTCGTTGCTCTCAAGATGGTTTAATTTAGCAGAACCTGGTATGAACTATGGTTGTTTCTGATGGTATATGTCTACATTGCAAGGGGAAAAGGAACTGGTTGGTATTTATAGGTATACATTGAGTTGCCAATGTTTTGCCGGAACGTCGATTCATTTCCGTTCCGGCGAATTTCTGGCACTCCGGCATGGCCTTTTTTTAGCAAAGGTCATGCCAAAAAAATTCGTCGAATTCCCGTGTAATCTTATTTAGTAGTAATCTTATTCATAGAACATCCGTGCTCATTGTACTCCTTGTATCCTAGAGAGGCAGGGTGTGCTTATGAAATAGTATGAAATAAATAGCCATGGCCCTGTAACATTGTTACTGATGACACCTATTAATAGTATCAAATAAATTGTTTGAGATGTCCAACATCGTTACTCTTTTCCACGTGATTGTTCATGTTGTTTCAAGTATTTCCAGTCGGCCAATTTAGATCAGTAACTTGTAATTTCCACCAAAGTTGATCTCCATTTCTCACCTCGTGCATATGTATATATATACACGTGGGGATTTTGAAAACCAAGCAAATTGCATCTAGCTACCAATAGTTGGCAGCCACACAAGGACCGGCACTAGTTGATTAATCAGCAATCAACTCTAGCTAAGTATCTCAACTGATTAAGCAGCAACCACATCTACACACACATAACTAGTACCTAACTTCTGCACCACACCAGGTAGCTATGAGCAGAGAGTTTTGATAGCTTAAGATTCTACACACACATAATTGCTCTTAATATTCACACACATATGTTAAGAAGGAATTTTGATCGCTTATAATTATTCCATTCTCTCCTCACAGTGCCACTGTAGAACATATTTGAAATTCCCTGTTGCGTTAATCCACACCATGTGATATGGTCATCACTACAGCTAGCTATAGCTCTCCCTCCTCTCCAATACGAATAGGGCTAGCTACCTACCTGGTCGTTGATACCTTTGTATGGCTCGTGTGAGGCACACCATTATTGAGGTGCTGGCTGATCGCTCCACCTATTTTGGCATTGCTGGAAACTGAAAACATGCCAAATCACTGTAGTTCGAGGATTAGTTTACCCAAAAAGAGCCATTAGAACATAATTCTATGATTGGGCTTTCCTTATCATCTTCGTTTATGGAAGAGACTCAAGCAGTGGTTGTCAAACCTTCAAAGTTAGATAGAGCCTAGAATCTTAATCAGACACTGTCTCTGTAGTACAATTAGTGGGTGGTGTAGACCGGTACGTGTCATGAATAAGAAAATGCATTACTTTGCATGCAGTGTATTTTTCCTTGCTGTTGCAAACCAAGGACTATGGTTTCTAAGTCACTGTTAGATCCCAGCATAGGTACATTTCATGCGTCAAATGATAAAAAGAGATATTCCACTTTAACCCAACCGCAAACAAAGGTCTTAATTTGCCTAGAAGCCTAGGACACAAGGGAATGACCTATAATCTGGTCAAATCATTGGCTTTATTCTTGAGATTTTCTTCGGTGCAATTAACATCAAGAAATACTTACAAGCATCTCCAATAATCCATGTTGTGTCGATGTTTCTTAGTAGTTCACATGTACTCTCCTTGTCCAATAAAAAATGCATTCATAACTTTTGGGAAGTCAAACTAGTTCAAAGTTTGACCGAATTTATACAAAAATGTAGCATTATTGCTAAATAGGTGTGTGATAAAATTAAATATATTTCACCATGAATCTAGTGATGCTAATTTGATGGAATAAATATTGGTACTTATTTTGTAGAAATGATGTCAAACATAAGAAAGTTTGACTTGTTAAGAAAGCTGAAAGTACACTCTTAATTATTACGACGGATGGAACTCTGACTGCTCATAGTGGGAAGTAAACATAGTGACTATTATCATGCATATGATACCAATGAATGTTACCACCTGCATAGCGGGAAGTAACACATGTACGATATTATGCAAGACTTTATTTATTTAGGTGTTGAATCTCTTTGTTTGGGGTGTGTTTGTTACACGCAATAGCAAAACAACGATGAAATTAAGCAAGATCGAACCAACGAGGACACGAGATTTTAACGTGGAAAACCCTTCCAAGGAGGAAGAGAAAAAACCACGGGCGCCAGCCAGCAATACTTCACTATTTCGGGTGAGGTTACAATCGCGCCGGGATTTACAATGTATGGCTTATCCCGTGCGGCGGCTTACAAGAGGTATATAAAGGCGGTCCTGACCTAACTAGGTCGGTAACTGTGAATCCAACTCCAACACGGTATCGACTCGGTATCCAACTCCAACTCGGTATCGACTCGTGCGGGGAGAGTGTTGGGCCAACTTCAAGACTTCGTTGCGCCTCCGGCTCCACTACGTCTTGAAGTTCGGCCTTTATCAGTATATACGAATATGAATTTGGATCACCATAAAATAACACTCCACCTTGAGACAAATTCCCTCCTGTAGCATAAATGAGAACCTTCACCTGAAACACACAAAGAAAACACCTTCGGCGCCAAACAGCCCCTTGGGCTAAGCAGTGATACCAACTAAGCTTGAGCAAAGCTCAAACTTAGCAATAGGAACTGGCTTTGTCATCATATCAGCAGGATTATCATGAGTACTAATCTTGCATACCTTCAACTTACCTTGTGCAACAACATCACGCACATAATGGTACTTGACATCAATGTGCTTTGTTCTCTCATGAAACATCTGATCCTTGGTAAGGTAAATTGCACTCTGACTGTCACAAAATAGGTTAATGCAAGTATCATCTCCACAAAGCTCAGCAAACAGACCTTTCAACCAAACTGCCTCTTTGCATGCTTCGGCAATAGACATATACTCAGCCTCAGTAGTAGATTGTGCAACAACACCCTACAAGGTAGCCTTCTAGCTAATGGCACATCCACTAATCGTAAACACATAACCTGTGAGGGATCTCCTCTTATCCAAGTCGGCAGCATAATCTGAATCCACATAGCATGCGAGTCCCTCACCAGTCTTGCCAAACTTCAAGCAAGCTTTGGATGTGCCGCGAAGGTACCTGAAAATCCACTGAACAGCTTTCCAATGTTCTTTACCAGGATTAGCCATGTATCGACTGACCAAACTCATAGCATATGATAAATCAGGCCGAGAACACACCATGGCATACATTAAGGAACCAACAGCACTAGCATAAGGAACTCGTGACATATACTCAATATCTTTGTCAGTAGTAGGACATTGCAAAGCTGACAACTTGAAGTGTGAAGCAATTGGAGTACTAACAGACTTTGCATCATGCATATTAAAATGATGAAGGACTTTCTTAATGTAATTCTCCTGACTAAGAAATAGCAATCTAGATTTTCTATCTCTTGAAATTTCCATACCTAGAATTTTCTTAGCAGGACCAAGATCCTTCATCTCAAACTCACTACTCAATTGTTTCTTCAATGTAGTGATTTCTTTCATGCTCTTGGCAGCAATTAACATGTCATCAACATATAGCAGCAAGTATATAGGTGATTCATCAACAAATTTAATGTACACACAGCTATCATATTCAGACCTCTTAAAGCCATGTGACATCATAAAAGAATCAAACCTTTTATACCATTGTCGAGGAGACTGTTTCAAACCGTAAAGAGACTTCTTTAGCTTGCACACGAAATCCTCTTTACCAGGCACTATGAACCCTTCAGGTTGGTCCATGTATATTTCCTCCTCAAGTTCTCCATGCAAAAACGCAGTCTTCACATCTAACTGCTCAAGCTCAAAATCATGCATAGCAACAATACTAAAGAAAGTACGAATAGAACTATGCTTGACAACAGGTGAGAACACATCATTATAATCCACTCCTGGAATCTGACTGAAACCTTTTGCTACTAACCTTGCCTTAAACCTTGGAGGCTCACTGGGAGATAAGCCCTCCTTTCTTTTGAATATCCACTTACAGCGGACGGCCTTCTTTTGTTTAGGCAAGCGCACAATATCCCATGTGTCATTCTTCTCAAGTGATTGCATCTCTTCGTGCATTGCACCAATCCACTTGTCACGATCAACCGAAGCAATAGCTTCATTATATGTAGCAGGTTCAGCATCATTCTCCACCTGTTCTGCACAACTTAGAGCAAAATAAACAACATCATATTCCTCAATTAAACGAGTACGAGGTCCTTTATTCCTCTTCTCTCTGCGCTCTGCAATAGACAAATTTTCTTGCTGCACAATAGGAGGTGAGGGAGGCACAATATCCTCCTCATCAATTTCAGTTTCCTCCTCATCCAGGTGGTCTAGCTCCACCTGCAAACGAACTCGTGGTTCGTCCTCATCAGAAGAATCAGGCATAACATCAGTTGACAAACTGTCCTCATACATGACAGATTCATTAAACACAACACTTCTGCTAAAGAAAGTCTTTTTGGTTTCCGGGTTCCACAACTTATATCCTTTTACTCCAGAACCATAACCAAGAAATAAGCACTTAATAGCTCTAGGCTCTAATTTTCCATTATCAACATGAGCATAGGCAGTGCAACCAAAAACTTTCAGTTGTGAATAATCAGCTGACTCACCACACCATACCTCAATAGGAGTTTTCTTGTCAAGAGGGATGGATGGTGACCTGTTGATCAAGTAGCAGGCAGTGTTGGCAGCCTCAGCCCAAAAACGCCTATTCATGCGGGCGTTGGACAACATGCAGCGAGCTTTGGAGATGATCGTCCTATTCATCCGCTCAGCTACACCATTCTGCTGAGGTGTGTATGGGATGGTGTGGTGCCTGACAATGCCTTCCTGCACACAATAATCATCAAAAGCATGCGAACAAAATTCGCCACCATTGTCAGTACGAAGCACCTTCACCTTTCTCTCAGTTTGCTTTTCAATCATAGCTTTCCACTCTTTAAAAGCAGCAAAAGTATCATCCTTAGTTTTCATAAAATAAGGCCAAACTCTTCTAGAGTAATCATCAATGATAGTAAGCATATAACGAGCACCACCATAAGAGGGCTTACGTGAAGGCCCCCATAAATCAGCATGTACATAATCCAATGTACCTTTAGTGCTATGAACGGAAGCATTGAACTTAACTCTCTTATGCTTACCAAACACGCAGTGTTCACAGAACGGCAACTTACTCATATTGCAGTTCTTCAGCAGTTCTCTCTTCACCAATTCTGCCATACCATGTTCACTCATGTGTCCAAGCCGCTTATGCCAGAGGTTAGTTGTACTTGCATCATCATTAGTAATAACAGCAGCAGTACCAGACAAAGTGCTACCTCTAAGAATATATAACTTGGCAGAATTCATATCACCAATCATAACAATGAGAGAACCTTTTGATACCTTCAGGCGTTTATCCCCTCCGGCATATTTGTACCCGTCACAATCAAGGGTACTCAGCGAGATCAAATTTCTCGCCATGGATGGTATGTGTTTCACTCCCGTCAATGTACGTGTCATCCCTCCATGGGTCTTGATCTGAACAAATCCAACGCCAACAATGTGACATTTGTTGTCGTTCCCCACACGCACAAAATCTCCAGTCTGCACAACTTCATAAGAACTGAACCATTCTTTGTTACAGCAAATATGAAACGAACAAGCAGTATCAAGAATCCACTCATCATCACGGGTAACACATGCAGTAAAAACAGCTAAGCATTCACCATCCGAACTATTATCACAAGCAACAACAGCAGCCTTACCAGTACCATTACCATTACCGTCAGATTTATTTTTCGGTTGGTATGTGCCGTTCCTTTTCTCCTTGTTCTGCACCTTCCAGCAATCATCAATGGTGTGATTGGTTTTCTTACAGTACCTGCAGAACTTGTCTCGTCCTTTGGACTTTGAACGGCCCCTACTTTTATCTCTGTTGTTGTCGTTGTAGTTGTTATCTCGCTGCTCTGGTCTGCCTCGAACCTGCAATGCATCGCCTTTGGAGGACGATGGGTTAGACTGCACCATAACTTTCATCTTTTCCCTGGTCTGCAGGGCCTCACAAACTTCCGCGGGGGTTAGTTCATCGCGGCTTAACAGTATGGTATCACGCAGGTTTGTAAAAGAGCTAGGCAGCGAACATAACAGCAGAAGAGCTAAGTCTTCATCATCATATTTTACCTCCATTGACACTAGGTCGGACACGATCTCCTTGAAGATCGACAAGTGGCTCATGACAGAACCACCATCTTGCATCTTGAGCGAGAACAACTTCATCTTAACATGCATCTTGCTGGTGAGATCTTTCGACATGCAGATCGACTCCAGCTTGACCCACAATGCAGCTGCGGATTTCTCCAACAGCACCTCTTGCAATATATCATTGGATAGATGAAGTTGAATCAACGACAAAGCCTTACGATCTTTGCGTTTCTCATCGGCAGTCCAATCCTTGGCTTCCTTATTCCCGAAAGAATCCAGCGCCTCATCAAGATCCGATGCTTGCGACAGAACCGCACGCATCTTTACTTGCCACAGAGAAAACCTCGTCTTGTAGTCCAGCAACGGTAGATCAAACTTCATCGATGCCATCGCGAATCCCTAATCTGAAACAGGGATCTGATACCACTTGTTACACGCAATAGCAAAACAACGATGAAATTAAGCAAGATCGAACCAACGGGGACACGAGATTTTAACGTGGAAAACCCTTCCAAGGAGGAAGAGAAAAAACCACGGGCGCCAGCCAGCAATACTTCACTATTTCGGGTGAGGTTACAATCGCGCCAAGATTTACAATGTATGGCTTATCCCGTGCGGCGGCTTACAAGAGGTATATAAAGGCGGTCCTGACCTAACTTCGTTGCGCCTCCGGCTCCACTACGTCTTGAAGTTCGGCCTTTATCAGTATATACGAATATGAATTTGGATCACCATAAAATAACAGTGTTTGTTGGAGTAACATAGCTAGTAACATGAATTATAATGCAGCTAAGAATATTGTGATGTGATAGTACTAACCGAGAAAAGAAATGATGGTGTTACACATTAGTTACTTGTTACATTAGCTTTTCTGGGCTATATAAAATGCTTGTTGTAGCAAAATGGTTTTGGCATATCTCACTTAGTTAATCAGTTTGCTCTATACTAGTATAGTTGTTGCCTTTGCTAGCCCACTGAAAATAAGTACCTGGAAGCTCCCGTATCTTTTTAACCATGTTCCTTCCTTGAGCATGAAGCAAAAGGATCTTAATATGAAATATTCTCTAGCAAGGGTTCTATTTATCTCAGCAACAACCTAAGAGTTTCAAGAATTGGGTGGTAAATCTTGTTACCGGCCTTAATTGGTGCTACCGGTAGAAGAATTTTGGTTATATATTGCATTGCATGTCACTAAGATTAGTAACTTTGTGCTAAGTTATCTCTGTTGAAGCCTGCACGAACAACAACAATTTGATAGGATATACTCCGAGCATATGGTTAGTGCATATGGTTAGTGGTAACTGAGATTGAGCTAGCTATGTAGCTAGCATACTATACAGCAGTGCTAAGGTATAAGCATATACGAGGTCATAAACTAATCGGGCAATGTTAGGTGTCAGCGGCCAACCACAGTTGAGTAGAGACACTGTGGGGACCCCAGACAAGATGTCCGAGACCGCCAATATGCATACACTCATGATCCCAGATCGACAGTCATGAGCAACATATTTAGAGATGGTACATAAGAGTTCACATCCATTACACGAATAACATAGTCTTACACAAATGGTCCATCGACCAAGTCTGGGACAACTGTCACGCAGGACAGTGGCAACACACATAGCATAGCTGCTTTATTCTAGCGGAAGCAAACACGACGAGCGGAACCCATGTCAACGCCTTAGCACCACATGCTGCTGACCGGGAGACGTGCCTAGTAAGCGGGATCGTCAAAGTACTCCTCCTCAAAGGTATCCTCCTGAGACGGCTCCTCGAAATCTGACCAAGACAATAGCCAGGGACGAAACCAAACCTGAGTACGTTTGAATGTACTCCTGCAAGACACCCTAAATGCAGCCCAAAATGCAAGTATGGCAAGTGGTAGTAGGATGGCTATTTCATTAAAGGCTTGCACTACCCATGGTGAATATAAGACTCAACATGGTTGAACAATTTTAACTCTTTTGAAAACAATCTTTTTGGAAGAACAACCTTTTCGAACCAACCTTTCTCCGGTACCTCAAAGGTACAATTGTTCCCGTTCACGTACCTCCCAGGTACAACATCACAAACCAGTTTTCAGCTTTTCGAAAAACATTGACACAACTCTAGCTACATGGCCATTCAACTGCCCATATCCGAGGGCGCGGCTATTCTGAATAGTTTTACTCTGCAGAGGTGTACACAATCCACAAGATCCAGTACATCCGCCGTGAACAACCACGGACTGTCCGAGACAGTATGTAAACATCGGAAAACTGGTCCTAACCATACACTATGTCCGTGCTAGTAAATGACTACCTCTTCAACTGGGTTTGTTCTCCCCGGCACCGAGTGAGTCAGCCGTATCGATCCGGTTTCCCCTGACAACACACCGCCATGGCAGGAGACCCAATTGCTGCAACCGGTAGTGAACTTAATCCCACACTGTGAATGTCCCGTTTCTCCCTCCTGGCGACAATTCGGTTCGGGGGACTCTAACCCCTATAGCACTTTGAGGTAGGCACGGACTAACACCGACAAGCAATTAGCTAGACCCCGTACCCATTTTGAGGTAGTGTGGCAGTACGTCTTGGTTGTCCGGCGAAGACTAGGATATGTGTCATTTTTGGAAAATAAGCTGAAAACAATCCTTCTTCCCTCGGACAAGGTCCCACCTTTCCTCGGGTTTTTCCATGACTCTTTTTGTTTCCAAAAACATCAAGTTAAGGTGTCCACTAAGGGACTTAAGTTGATTAAGTATGGCTCCAAAATTCCTAAGGGCTTGGCAACACCAAGATTATGGAGTGGCTACGACAATTAATAAGAGCGGCAAAACCATGTCTTACTTTGGAAGAAGTAACTTGAAACACTTAAGTAAAAACTTCAGAAGTAAGATATGCATGGTAAGTAAAACAGAAGCAAGCATTTAGGATGGCTTGCCTTGGTCCTGGTCTTGATCACACTCTTGAAATAAACAAGAGTTACAGAAAACCTCCTCAGGAGCAATAGTCTCTTCGTTATCTAACGTCGTAAAAAGGTAAAAAGAAAAACACTCAATCAGAACAAGGCAAAGACAAACACAAGCTAGTACAGCACACATACATCAAGCATTCATCTAAAAGAAACACCACAAAATAATAATGCTACCTAATGCTAAAACTCTCAAACAATCACTAGAAACAAGCATGGCATGACATAGTCTTTCACAAGACAAGTAGCAAATTTATGGCATGAGTCCAGTGGGTGTACCACTCTCATACAAAGCCATAAAGAGTGAGATGACTCTCTGGTCATTCACCAAAATGAGTACATAGTATGGAAAAATAATCTAGAACACAAATAACTAGCATGAGATGTGAAAACAAGCATTTCTATACACATGCAAGGCATAACCTAATAATAAAGCATAACTAAGCATGCAACCAGAGGCTAAGAAAACACATAACAGAGGCATATTAAACATGCATGGCATGAAAACAATCATGGCATGAAAATACATGTGGCAAACAACTCTAATAATCTAAAAGAATGGAAAATAGGCATATATAATGACATGCATGGCAACCATGGCATTTTCATGAACAACATTCATTCCAACATGATAGATCTATAAGATAACAACCATATGGCAATGAAAACAACTCCTACACATGCTAGTAAGATCACACAAGGCATTCATACACTTAGCAAATTAATTAAACATGAGATTTAAAACATGGCAGAACACTATCAAACTTGTAATGCGTGCCAAAATTATTCTACAACTCAAATCATCACACAAACCTAGGATATGATAGATCTAATCATACAGAAGCTCATCCAAAAGGATTTATCTCAAAAAGCATTTTAGAAAAATTCATAAAATTCATTTAGTGGCTCTCTGGTTGTTTACCATTTTGCATGTCATTTTAAATAGGAAACTCAAGTGCATGTGAGGTCAACTTCTATGGTTAGAGCTCAAAAATATCTATCCAGAGAGATCAACCTCACTTCCATTGGATTCCTAAATAAAAAGTTATTGCATGTTTAAGTTCTCAGATAGGCTGGATTGCAAGATTTTTCATGTTCAAACCAGGGATGCAAATGTGGATCTGCCACTTGCATGTGGTTAAGAAAACATGCAGGTACACTGGGAAAAATTGGAGTGGCCAGATTTGGGGTTTAAGTATTTTTAGCAGGATTAAAGTGATTAGGCAGTTTTCAGGAATTTTGAAAAAGAATAAAAATGGAAAGCACAGGCCTAGCGGGCCTTCGGCCACTGCGCGCCAGGGTGCGCTGCACTGGTCCGGCCCAGCTCGCCTTCGCGCGCAAGCGAACAGGTAAGCTACCGCCCGATCAAGATCCAAGGGCTCTGATTAGATCCCAGAGGGATTCAAACATGACCATCGATCTGAAATCGTGCGGCGCGCACGGCTTCTTCTTCCTCGAGCTAGGGACAGAGCCACGGCGAGCTCGGGAGAAACCCGCACGGGTGGGTGCTCACCTAGGGCTTGATAGGAGTCGGCGTTCGGGGACGAGGCGATGCAGTGGAGGCTCCGCGACTGATTCGTGGCCGCAGCAAGCCCTGGTTCACCTTGCTCTGCCCGTGCGCACCGAGCGGTCCCCGACGGCGTCGAGCACGGCGGCGGCAGTTCTGCAATGAAACGGGCCAGAGGAGGTGTCAGGCATTCACGCCTCGAGTAGGGGAAACAACTGAATCAACAAAGGGAGTGAGAGAGGGAGAGACGGAGGCAGTGCTCGGAATTTTTCCTCCGCGGACCGAGCGGCTAGTGCGAGGCCGCGGGCTCTCACAGAGGGACCATCTTGAGAGAGGAGCGGGTGGGGGACAGTGCGGTGGATGGGAGGAGGTGTGTGGCGAGCTGAGGGAGTGCATGGGTACTTATACCGAGGGAGTCACGGGAGGGATTGGCTCGGAAGCTTGCCACGGCTGGCAATGGAGCTTGCCACCTCGCTCGGCCCCAGGGCACGGACAGCACGTGTGCACGCATGCGGGGGATGGGTGGCAACCCTACCATGCGATCTGTAGGGGCTAGAACGAGGAGGAGACGGGGCAGAGCACGAGCATCACTGTGCCCTGATGACAAAGTGGCCCGACGGGCACCATCCTTGGCATGGAGTTGATCTCCGCCTCTGCAGCGTCCCAGGTGAAACCAGGGGCCGGAATCGACAGGTAGGATAGTGGGTAGATGGTTTGGCAACAGTGCTTGGCACTTGGATGATCAAGAACAATGTTTTCAAGAAGTTTTTGGATCGGTGCACACTGTCGTTTTTGGGTTCAGGTAATTCAGAAAATTCAGTTAAGGTTTACTGAATTTTCCTAAGTCTGAAAACAGACAGGGAATAGAGAAAGTAGGTGCTGTTTTGGGGAAGCAAATAAATTTCAAATGGAAAAGTGGAGTTATGGTTTTAAAGAGTACATTATGTAGTTTCAGAATCACATTTTTAATTGAATTTAGAAAGTGTGGAAGTGGATGAAAACAAGGCTGAAACAGAGGTAGTTTTCTGTTTTTCTTGTTTTTCCTTTTTCCTGTTTTTCAACTAGGTAGAAAAACAACCATGAAAACATAATTTCCACTGGTTCAAAAATATTTCTTTGAACATGTTGAGCTATTCCATATCATAAGCATGGATGACAACCAAAGAAATATTCAAAAAGAATTTGGATCCAAGGATTTACATGGGGTGGAAAAGTGTATGTGATAGCTAAGGAAGAGTGAGGAAAAATCATGTTTTTCCTTAAAGATTTCAATTTCAAAACTTGTTTTTCTTTCTTGGGTGATTAATTACCAAGATTAACAAGTTTGAAAAGTGACAAGAACAAAAGATAACCATCCTCTCTTTATTTTCTCAAAGGTGACATCAGGTTTACATCAGGAGTTTTAAAACTCACAAAAACAACAGGGTCAACTGAAAAGTTTCTGTTGGTCCCTAATTCTAGGTCTTTTTCTCTCCTTACAACCATGTCTCCAAAAGAGGATGTGACAGACCTCCCCTCCTTAAAAGAATCTCGTCCCGAGATTCGGGGGTTTAGTCATAGAGGAAATCAGGAAACTCCTTGTTGATATAATCTTCGCGTTCCCAGGTGGCTTCTTCCTCGGTGTGATTAGTCCACTGAATCTTGAGGAAATTTATTTTACGCCTCCTGGTCATACGAACATCTTTGGCAAGAACACGGAGTGGTCGGTCACGATAAGTCAAATCATGATTGATGTCAATGGTCCGGTAATCGATGTCCTTATAAGAATGATTCTTATTAGGCACTTGGAGACACTTCCGGAGTAGAGACACATGAAAGACATCGTGAAATTCCGAGAGATCAGCGGGCAGCTCAAGTTGGTAAGATACTTCACCACGTCGGGCTATGATCTTGAATGGCCCAATGTACCGTGGTGCAAGTTTCCCTTTAACATGAAAACGCTGCATCCCCTTGAGAGGTGTGACTCTAAGATACACGAAATCTCCTATGCGGAAGGAAACTTCACGTCGCTTGGAGTCTGCATAGCTCTTCTGGCGAGATTGAGCAGCCTTGAGACGATCTCGAATCAGTTGAACTTGTTCTTCGGCGGCATGCAAGGTATCCACACCAAATATCTGACTGTCACCAGACTCAGACCAGTTCAAGGGTGTGCGACACTTGCGACCATACAAGGCTTCAAAAGGAGCCATTTGCAGGCTAGCTTGATAGCTATTGTTATAAGAGAACTCCGCAAATGGTAGACAATCCTCCCACTTAGCACCATAGGACAAAACACAAGCACGAAGCATGTCCTCCAAGATTTGGTTAACACGCTCGGTTTGTCCTCCGGTTTGCGGGTGGTAAGCGGTACTGAAAGACAACTTGGTTCCCAGAGCTTCGTGTAGCTTCCTCCAGAAGCGAGATGTGAATTGAGTACCTCGATCAGAGACAATCTTCTCGGGTACACCATGTAGACTCACGATTCGGGATATATAGAGATCAGCCAATTGGTCTCCACGATGAGTGGTGCGAACAGGAATAAAGTGAGCAACTTTTGTAAGCCTGTCCACAATAACCCATATGGCATCATGTCCTCGGTTTGACTTGGGAAGTCCAGTGATGAAATCCATTCCAACTTCATCCCATTTCCACTTGGGTATTTGGAGTGGTTGCAATAGACCAGCTGGACGTTGGTGTTCTGCCTTCACACGCTGACAGATATCACACTTGGCGATGTATAAAGCGATCTCTCGCTTCATACCATGCCACCAGAACTTTTCCTTAAGGTCTTGATACATCTTTGTTCCTCCGGGATGGATGGAATAAGGAGTATCATGAGCCTCGGCGAGTATAACTTGCTTTAGCTCAGATTCGGACGGAACACAAATGCGATCTTTGTACCAGAGTATTTCTTCAGAATCGATAGAGAAACCAGGCACATGTTCCTTCTTCATTCGATTCTTAATACCCTCAATACTCTTTTGGCCCTTCTGAGATTGTTTCACTTGATCAATAAGAGTGGGTTTGAGCTCAATAGTATTTAACATCCCATGGCTGACTACCTCGATACCCAGTTGATCAAGTTCTTTCCACAACTCAGGTTGCCTGACCTTGATGATAGCATTCAAAGAGGCGGGTTCTCGACTGAGTGCATCAGCAACAACATTTGCCTTGCCAGGATGATAGTGGATACTCAGATCATAATCTTTGATGAGTTCAATCCACCGGCGTTGCCTCATATTGAGTTCACGCTGAGAGAAGATATATTTCAAGCTCTTGTGGTCGGTATAGATCTCACATCTGTTTCCCATAAGGAAATGTCGCCATGCCTTGAGAGCATGAACAACAGCTGCGAGTTCCAAGTCATGGGTCGGATAATTTTGTTCATTAGGCTTCAACTGGCGAGAGATGTAAGAGATGACCTTCCCGCCTTGCATAAGAACACTGCCGAGCCCAAGTTTTGAGGCATCACAATACACATCAAAACTCTTTGTGACATCCGGCATAGTAAGAACAGGAGCGGTCACCAATCTTCTCTTCAATTCTTGGAAACTTTCCTCACATTTGTCAGTCCACTCAAACTTCTTGTCTTTCTTGAGCAATTGAGTGAGTGGTCTGGCGATACTGGAAAATCCTTGAACAAATTTGCGGTAATATCCCGCCAAGCCAAGAAATGATCTCACTTCAGTTGGGTTGGTGGGAGCATTACGCTTCATGACGGACTGAACCAAAGCGGGATCAACAGAGATTCCACCTTCGGATACCACATGTCCAAGAAATCCCACTTCTCTAAGCCAGAATTGACACTTGCTGAATTTAGCATACAATTGATGCTTCCGAAGTGTTCCGAGCACCAATCTCAGATGTTCTTCGTGTTCAGCTTCGTCTTTAGAATAGATAAGAATGTCGTCGATGAACACCACGACGAATTTATCCAAGAAGTCCATGAATACCTTGTTCATGAGATTCATGAAATAAGCTGGAGCATTGGTTAGACCAAAAGACATTACGGCGTATTCATACAGCCCGTAACGTGTGGTGAAAGCAGTCTTCGGAATATCCGAATCCCGTATTTTCAATTGGTGATAACCAGTACGGAGATCTATCTTGGAGAAGACACGAGCTCCATTCATCTGGTCGAAGAGATCTTCAATCTTGGGCAATGGGTATTTGTTCTTGATGGTGACATCATTCAACTTCCGGTAATCCACACATAGTCGTGAGGTACCGTCCCGTTTATCCACAAAGATGACAGGTGACCCCCAAGGCGAAGCGCTTGGGCGAATCAAACCTTTTTGCAACATCTCATCCAATTGCTTCTTCAACTCCTCAAGTTCTTCCGGGTTCATCCGGTAAGGTTTTTGAGCTATGGGTCCGGTTCCAGGAACTAACTCAATAATGAATTCAATATCCCGGTCAGGAGGCATACCGGGTAGTTCTTCTGGAAAGACATCCGGATACTCACATACCACCGGAATCTGTTCAAGAGAGGGGTCGGATACGCTCTTATGACAGTGAGCTTTGGAGGTGGGTTTGATTGCTTTGGAGGTGGGTTTGATTGCCTTATACTTGACTTCTTCCCCAGTGCTACTGGTCAAGGATATAGTTTTAGTGGGGCAGTCAATGATTCCCTTGTACTTAGTCATCCAGTTCATACCAAGCACAACCTCAATGCCCTTCTCACCTAATACTATTAGGTCAGCATGAAAGGTCTTCCCACTGATAACAATAGGCACATTGTTGCAGGAGTGGGTGGCTCTAGTAATATCGCCTGGGATTTGCACTCGCATTACTCTATTCATGGGACTGACTTTTAATCCAATATTCCTCACACAAGGTTTGGTGACAAATGAATGTGAAGCCCCAGAGTCAAACAGAACAGGTACTGGTACGGAGTTGACAGGAAACGTACCAATCACCATGCTTGGATTATCCTGAGCCTCTTCTGCAGTGACGCAGTTCAGATGTCCCTTAGCAATATTTCCAGGCTTCTTGGAAGATTGTCCATGAGTCATCTTGGTCGCATTAGGGCGAGTAGGAGCAGGATTCTTGGTGGGACATTCCCGAGAGAAATGTCCTCCTTTGCCGCATGAGAAGCAGGTTCCAGAGGGCTTGGGTGCAGCTGGTGCGGCACGAGTAGCTGTATTACCAGAATTCCCTCCTCCAGGACGAGGCGCATAAGGAGCAGCTCCAGAAGTTGGAGGCCTTGGATAAGATGGAAAACTTGGACGAGGAGCATAACCAGGTGCCTTATTGAAGGGTGGCCTCGCAGGTGGGGAGCTGCGAGCCCTATTGACACTTGGTCCTCCTTGTTGCATCATCTTCCTCTTGCGGTTGTCAAAGGCTGCCTGCCGCTTATGTTCCATAAGGATAGCAGCATTGGCAAGAGACTCCAGATCTTGGAAAGGAATCACCACGAGCGTGCATTGCAGCTCATCGTGTAAGCCATTGAGGAATCTCTCCTTCTTCTTTTCTTCTGTGTCAACATCATTGGGAGCATACCTAGCCAGGCTAGTGAACTCATCCCAATACTTGGACACATTCATACCACCTTGTCGGAGCTTCAGAAACTTGTCTCGCATAATTCCCATAACGCCATCAGGAATATGATACTTGCGAAACTTGGCCTTGAACTCCTCCCAGGTAGTGACATGATCAGCTGGTATGGAGGCACTAGTGGTCTCCCACCAAGTCCTTGCAGGACCGGCGAGAAAATGGGAAGCATAAAGGACTTTATCCTTCTCCTCGACACCAGCAACTTCCAGATCGTTGGCGATGGTGCGAAGCCAATCATCAGCGTCCAGAGGTTCCACAACCCGAGAGAAGACAGGTGGGTTGGTATTCTGGAATTCCTTGAGCTTGGAGCGTGGACCATTTCCACCATTAGTCCCAATAGTGGCCAGATGCGCGAGAGTTTTGGAGAGTCGCCGCGCGCTCAGCACGGATTGCCTCTCGGTCTTGCATGTACAAGGCCAGGACTTGAGCCGCAGTTGGCTCCGGTGGTGGGGGTGGATCACGCGGCATGCTGAATGAAAGAAGATATAAGATGAAGAGCAGATAGATGTGTTCGTCTAACATCGACAAGCGAGAATTGAAGTAGATGAAAACATGGAACTTTTTAGACATGCTAGGTATTTTATTCCAGAGAAGCCAAAGCACAAACATATCATACATAGCACAAGCAGGTTCAGCATACATAGCACACCATACATCAACATCTAGCAAACAAGTGGTTTCCGAAGAACCACACTACAAAAGCAGCGAGATGGGGTCATCGCAGCCAACTAGTACTAGGTGCTTACATAGCACGGGCTAACATTACGGCCTATCACCTAGGCGTTTCCATCATCGCCGTCGAAAAGGATCTCCTCAGGGTCCTCCTCATCTTCGGCGTGATCATCGTCCTCTTGGTCACTCGGCTCACTCATATCCATGCCTTCGGAAGGGACATCGTCATCAGGAAGAAGATCCTCATTCTCCTTGCGGAGTTCGGCGATCTCTTCCTCTAACTCTTCGATGGTCGAATCCTTTGTGGCAATATCCTCCCTAGCCGTCTTCAGCCGGCCACGGAGTATGGCGTTGGCGTTCTCGAGTGACTCGGACTTCTTGAAGAAACGAGTACGGGCCAAACGGGTGGTCCGCAGCTTGTTCTCCAAGGTCCTTGTCCTGGCGATGAGGTCGGCATGGACGATCTTCAGATAATCCAAGTGATTCTGAGTGTAGTGCAGGTAAAACTCCATGTCCTTCATGTGGGAGCACACAATGTCACGGGAACACGGACAAGGGACTGGGAAGCCATCATCGTCACGCCTCCCGTGGCGCTGGAAAGGAGTATCCACCAGGCGAGCCGCATAGATGTGAGACATGCGTGCGATAGCCTGCTCGAGCACACGGACAATCGCATCTCCCCAAGAGCGGTCAATCGCGTGGAAGACATGCACCGGCTCAGATGGTGCGGTCAATGGAGAACGGAGGGTGCACTCCGCCAACCATGATAACCCCTCAACAGAGCCAGTGATCTCCCCTCCTCTAAGTTCAGGTAGTGGACGCCCAAGTATCTTGGTCATCTCCACGATCTCCTTCTCGAAATGGAACAGAGAGTCCCGAAGAAGTCCCAGCTGGAGAGACTCGGTGAAGGTGACGTCCATCTACACAAGTTTTTAAGTTAAAGACCAGTGTGCAAAATTTTAGTTTAATGCGAAAAGAAACTTAATGTAGTTAACCAGGTAAGGTAAACTATATAATCTAAGGTAGACGTCGGAGTACTAACTAACGCCCATTCTAACTAAGGTCTCCTATGGTCAGGATGGCTCTGATACCAACTCTGTGGGGACCCCAGACAAGATGTCCGAGACCGCCAATATGCATACACTCATGATCCCAGATCGACAGTCATGAGCAACATATTTAGAGATGGTACATCAGAGTTCACATCCATTACACGAATAACATAGTCTTACACAAATGGTCCATCGACCAAGTCTGGGACAACTGTCACGCAGGACAGTGGCAACACACATAGCATAGCTGCTTTATTCTAGCGGAAGCAAACACGACGAGCGGAACCCATGTCAACGCCTTAGCACCACAGGCTGCTGACCGGGAGACGTGCCTAGTAAGCGGGATCGTCAAAGTACTCCTCCTCAAAGGTATCCTCCTGAGACGGCTCCTCGAAATCTGACCAAGACAATAGCCAGGGACGAAACCAAACCTGAGTACGTTTGAATGTACTCCTGCAAGACACCCTAAATGCAGCCCAAAATGCAAGTATGGCAAGTGGTAGTAGGATGGCTATTTCATTAAAGGCTTGCACTACCCATGGTGAATATAAGACTCAACATGGTTGAACAATTTTAACTCTTTTGAAAACAATCTTTTTGGAAGAACAACCTTTTCGAACCAACCTTTCTCCGGTACCTCAAAGGTACAATTGTTCCCGTTCACGTACCTCCCAGGTACAACATCACAAACCAGTTTTCAGCTTTTCGAAAAACATTGACACAACTCTAGCTACATGGCCATTCAACTGCCCATATCCGAGGGCGCGGCTATTCTGAATAGTTTTACTCTGCAGAGGTGTACACAATCCACAAGATCCAGTACATCCGCCGTGAACAACCACGGACTGTCCGAGACAGTATGTAAACATCGGAAAACTGGTCCTAACCATACACTATGTCCGTGCTAGTAAATGACTACCTCTTCAACTGGGTTTGTTCTCCCCGGCACCGAGTGAGTCAGCCGTATCGATCCGGTTTCCCCTGACAACACACCGCCATGGCAGGAGACCCAATTGCTGCAACCGGTAGTGAACTTAATCCCACACTGTGAATGTCCCGTTTCTCCCTCCTGGCGACAATTCGGTTCGGGGGACTCTAACCCCTATAGCACTTTGAGGTAGGCACGGACTAACACCGACAAGCAATTAGCTAGACCCCGTACCCATTTTGAGGTAGTGTGGCAGTACGTCTTGGTTGTCCGGCGAAGACTAGGATATGTGTCATTTTTGGAAAATAAGCTGAAAACAATCCTTCTTCCCTCGGACAAGGTCCCACCTTTCCTCGGGTTTTTCCAAGACTCTTTTTGTTTCCAAAAACATCAAGTTAAGGTGTCCACTAAGGGACTTAAGTTGATTAAGTATGGCTCCAAAATTCCTAAGGGCTTGGCAACACCAAGATTATGGAGTGGCTACGACAATTAATAAGAGCGGCAAAACCATGTCTTACTTTGGAAGAAGTAACTTGAAACACTTAAGTAAAAACTTCAGAAGTAAGATATGCATGGTAAGTAAAACAGAAGCAAGCATTTAGGATGGCTTGCCTTGGTCCTGGTCTTGATCACACTCTTGAAATAAACAAGAGTTACAGAAAACCTCCTCAGGAGCAATAGTCTCTTCGTTATCTAACGTCGTAAAAAGGTAAAAAGAAAAACACTCAATCAGAACAAGGCAAAGACAAACACAAGCTAGTACAGCACACATACAGCAAGCATTCATCTAAAAGAAACACCACAAAATAATAATGCTACCTAATGCTAAAACTCTCAAACAATCACTAGAAACAAGCATGGCATGACATAGTCTTTCACAAGACAAGTAGCAAATTTATGGCATGAGTCCAGTGGGTGTACCACTCTCATACAAAGCCATAAAGAGTGAGATGACTCTCTGGTCATTCACCAAAATGAGTACATAGTATGGAAAAATAATCTAGAACACAAATAACTAGCATGAGATGTGAAAACAAGCATTTCTATACACATGCAAGGCATAACCTAATAATAAAGCATAACTAAGCATGCAACCAGAGGCTAAGCAAACACATAACAGAGGCATATTAAACATGCATGGCATGAAAACAATCATGGCATGAAAATACATGTGGCAAACAACTCTAATAATCTAAAAGAATGGAAAATAGGCATATATAATGACATGCATGGCAACCATGGCATTTTCATGAACAACATTCATTCCAACATGATAGATCTATAAGATAACAACCATATGGCAATGAAAACAACTCCTACACATGCTAGTAAGATCACACAAGGCATTCATACACTTAGCAAATTAATTAAACATGAGATTTAAAACATGGCAGAACACTATCAAACTTGTAATGCGTGCCAAAATTATTCTACAACTCAAATCATCACACAAACCTAGGATATGATAGATCTAATCATACAGAAGCTCATCCAAAAGGATTTATCTCAAAAAGCATTTTAGAAAAATTCATAAAATTCATTTAGTGGCTCTCTGGTTGTTTACCATTTTGCATGTCATTTTAAATAGGAAACTCAAGTGCATGTGAGGTCAACTTCTATGGTTAGAGCTCAAAAATATCTATCCAGAGAGATCAACCTCACTTCCATTGGATTCCTAAATAGAAAGTTATTGCATGTTTAAGTTCTCAGATAGGCTGGATTGCAAGATTTTTCATGTTCAAACCAGGGATGCAAATGTGGATCTGCCACTTGCATGTGGTTAAGAAAACATGCAGGTACACTGGGAAAAATTGGAGTGGCCAGATTTGGGGTTTAAGTATTTTTAGCAGGATTAAAGTGATTAGGCAGTTTTCAGGAATTTTGAAAAAGAATAAAAATGGAAAGCACAGGCCTAGCGGGCCTTCGGCCACTGCGCGCCAGGGTGCGCTGCACTGGGCCGGCCCAGCTCGCCTTCGCGCGCAAGCGAACAGGTAAGCTACCGCCCGATCAAGATCCAAGGGCTCTGATTAGATCCCAGAGGGATTCAAACATGACCATCGATCTGAAATCGTGCGGCGCGCACGGCTTCTTCTTCCTCGAGCTAGGGACAGAGCCACGGCGAGCTCGGGAGAAACCCGCACGGGTGGGTGCTCACCTAGGGATTGATAGCAGTCGGCGTTCGGGGACGAGGCGATGCAGTGGAGGCTCCGCGACTGATTCGTGGCCGCAGCAAGCCCTGGTTCACCTTGCTCTGCCCGTGCGCACCGAGCGGTCCCCGACGGCGTCGAGCACGGCGGCGGCAGTTCTGCAATGAAACGGGCCAGAGGAGGTGTCAGGCATTCACGCCTCGAGTAGGGGAAACAACTGAATCAACAAAGGGAGTGAGAGAGGGAGAGACGGAGGCAGTGCTCGGAATTTTTCCTCCGCGGACCGAGCGGCTAGTGCGAGGCCGCGGGCTCTCACAGAGGGACCATCTTGAGAGAGGAGCGGTGGGGGACAGTGCGGTGGATGGGAGGAGGTGTGTGGCGAGCTGAGGGAGTGCATGGGTACTTATACCGAGGGAGTCACGGGAGGGATTGGCTCGGAAGCTTGCCACGGCTGGCAATGGAGCTTGCCACCTCGCTCGGCCCCAGGGCACGGACAGCACGTGTGCACGCATGCGGGGGATGGGTGGCAACCCTACCATGCGATCAGTAGGGGCTAGAACGAGGAGGAGACGGGGCAGAGCACGAGCATCACTGTGCCCTGATGACAAAGTGGCCGACGGGCACCATCCTTGGCATGGAGTTGATCTCCGCCTCTGCAGCGTCCAGGTGAAACCAGGGGCCGGAATCGACAGGTAGGATAGTGGGTAGATGGTTTGGCAACAGTGCTTGGCACTTGGATGATCAAGAACAATGTTTTCAAGAAGTTTTTGGATCGGTGCACACTGTCGTTTTTGGGTTCAGGTAATTCAGAAAATTCAGTTAGGTTTACTGAATTTTCCTAAGTCTGAAAACAGACAGGGAATAGAGAAAGTAGGTGCTGTTTTGGGGAAGCAAATAAATTTCAAATGGAAAAGTGGAGTTATGGTTTTAAAGAGTACATTATGTAGTTTCAGAATCACATTTTTAATTGAATTTAGAAAGTGTGGAAGTGGATGAAAACAAGGCTGAAACAGAGGTAGTTTTCTGTTTTTCTTGTTTTTCCTTTTTCCTGTTTTTCAACTAGGTAGAAAAACAACCATGAAAACATAATTTCCACTGGTTCAAACATATTACGTTTGAACATGTTGAGCTATTTCCAATCATAGCATGGATGACAACCAAAGAAATATTCAAAAAAGAATTTGGATCCAGGATTTACATTGGGGAGGAAAAGTGTATGTGATAGCTAGAGGAAGAGTGAGGAAAAATCATGTTTTTCCTTAAAGATTTCAATTTCAAAACTTGTTTTTCTTTCTTGGGTGATTAATTACCAAGATTAACAAGTTTGAAAAGTGACAAGAACAAAAGATAACCATCCTCTCTTTATTTTCTCAAAGGTGACATCAGGTTTACATCAGGAGTTTTAAAACTCAGAAAAACAACAGGGTCAACTGAAAAGTTTCTGTTGGTCCCTAATTCTAGGTCTTTTTCTCTCCTTACAACCATGTCTCCAAAAGAGGATGTGACAGACACCCACTGCTCACTGCATTCGAAGGAGTGAACTGGACCGACGCTCGATCGTGATCTGTAGCTTTGTTGATTCCTCGATGGTGGGGTTGCTTTCTAGTACTAGTATTTGAGCAGCAATGAATGGATATGGCACTTGGTGATATTTATTCTGAACTTTCCAACCAAGCTTCTGAACTGTTCTTCTGAACTTATAGTGCTATGAGCAGTGCATTACTTAATGTAATAAGCTAGTGAAAAACTGCAAATTGTACAAGCACTAGTGGAAACAGGGCCATTTGTCCCGGGTCGTAAGGGCCAGTTGTCCCGGTTGTGCAACCGGGATGGGCTAGCCGGGAAAAATGGCCCTCCCCCATTGGTCCCGGTTGTGCCAGGACCCGGGATGGTAAGGATGGCCCACGTGGCGAACCTGGGCCAGGGACGGCCAGGGAGTTCGTCCCGGTTCGTTTTAGGAACCGGATGGGTACCTTTAAAAAAAAAAAATTCCGCCAATTTTCCCCTGCCGCGGCAGGTTTTTTTTCGTTTGGTTTTTTTTGGCTCCTGTCTCGCAATCCCCAACCGGCCTCCCCTTCCCCAACCGCGTCCAGGCCCACATCTTTAATTAAGCCCACTGGCCACATTTTTGGTTAAAAGGGCCCACTGGCCCGCGTCTTTTATTATATTCGGTCAACGGTTCGCGGGGGTCAAAAGGGGCCACTGGCCAGCGGCCTAGTGGCTGGCTCGCCCGGTCCCTTAATTTAATACCACAGGGACGGTCAAAGGGCCAACTGCCGCCTCGTCTTCCTGAAGGGAATATGCCCGAGAGGCAATAATAAAATGGTTATTATCTTATTCCTTGTTTATGATGAATGTTTATTTCTCATGCTAGAATTGTATTAACCGGAAACGTTGATACATGTGTGCTTAAGAAACAAACAATGGTTCCTAGTAAAGCCTCTCTTTTAACTAGCTCGTTGATTAATAGATGATCAAGGTTTCCTGATCATGAACATTGGATGTTATTAATAACGGGGTCATTTCATTAGAAGAATGATGTGATGAACATATACCCAAAGAGAATATAGCAATGCGATCAAGTCATTTAGTTTACATTGTTATATCAAACATACGAAGTAACTTATTCCTTAGACCATGAGATCATGTCAATCGCTGATACCGGAATAGTGCTTTGATGGCATCAAACGTCACACCGTAACAGGGTGACTATAAAGGTGTCGTTAAGTATTCGGAAAGTATTAGTTGAGGATCATGGATCAAGAGTGGGATTTGTCCATCCAAATGACGGAGAGATATACTCTGGGCCCTCTCGGTGATATCACATCGAAACCGCTTGCAAGCACGTGATATGATCACAAAGGATGTTATATCACGGGAACGAGAAAAGAGTACTTGTCGGTAACGAGATTGAACAAGGTATGGTTGATACCAATGATCGAATCTCGGACAAGTAAAATATCGCGAGACAAAGGGAATAGTTCACGGCGTTGTTGGTTCACACGATCACGAGAGTCATCGTTGAATATATAGGAGTCATCATGGATCTCCAGATCCCGCTGTTGATTATTGATCGGAGAGGAGTCTCGATCATGTCTATCTTATTCGCGAACCGTAGGGTGACACACTTAAGGTTCGATGACGCGTTTGAGAGGATACGGAATATCGAAGAATATTTTGGACAGCACCGAAATTGTTTCGGGGAAAATTCAAATAGTTCAAGGGGTTTTTCGTCGAATGGTTGTTAGTAGAATTAACAAATGATTCGAGGTTCTATATGCAAAAGTTTGTTAATAGAATTAACAAATGCTGAAATAAAGAAATAAAAAGGTTTTATTTATTTATTAAAAGAAAACCTTTGGATTTTCCAAGTGGGAAATAATGGGGAAATGAGTGGGTGTGAGTGGAGTGTCCACTCACATGATGAGGGAAGAGGTGGGGGCACCCCCATGGGCTGGCCGCACCCCCCTTGGGCTGCCTCCCCCCTCTCCTATAAAGGAGGGTGAGAGCTCTCCCTCCTCCACACACTTGGCCACTTCCCTTTCCCTCCACCCACTGCTCCATTTCATGGTCTCCGGCTTGGCGAAGCCCTGACCATGGGATTCTTCACCACCACCACGTCGTCGTGCTGCTGGAGTTCCGAGGGATCCTCTACTACCGCGCCCCACTGGAACGAGGGAACGGAGGTCGTCATCAACCGTACGTGTGACCAATCACGGATGCACCGCCGGATTGCGGTGCTCATCTTCTCGCTATCGGGATCGGTGTGAGTACGACTACGCCAACAACGAGATTTGATCTCGTACCACTTTGAGTCTTCGAGGGTATGTGTTCTCCTTAACCCTCTCGTTGCCCGTTGCACTTCGTCTCCTAGATTAGATCTTGGCCTTTCGGGTGTCTCTCGTGTAGGAAATTTTTTGTTTTCTATGCAACGAACCCTTCAGTGGTATCAGAGCCGGATCTATGCGTAGATGTTTTGTACGGGTAGAACACATAGGTGTATGTGGCCGTTGATGATCATGTTATTATCTCCTTGATTATTTTATGATCTTAGTGGCATAGTGGGATGAAGCGGCCCGGACTAACCTTAAATGTCCACGTACACGAGACTTGTTCCACAACTGACACGCAACTTGTATTGCATAAGTGGCTTGCGGGTGTCTGTTTCTCCTACTATAGTTAAGATCTAATCTATGAAGGGTTGCTAAAAATATGTTTATCAACGTTGTGGTTGATGTTCGTAGGTATGAACGGTTCTATCATCGAAAGCCCTAAGCCACGTAAAATATGCAAAAATAAATTAGAGGCGTCTAACTAGTTTTTGCTGGGCATGTGATGAGATATGGTCAATATTACAAATTCGATTATGAGATGATCTATTTTGTAAATTATTGATATACCGGAAGGTATCCATATGGTTGTCTTCTTTTTGATGGACAATCAAGTTTGGGGTACCGTGGTACTTGGTACCACGCCGGTGGAATGATTGAGATCATACCATAATGCACATGATGGAGATCAAGTGCAAGAAGGACCATATCATATCACGTTATCCTTTCATGTGATGTCTGTGATGTTGATCCTTTTTATGCATCTTGTTTTGCTTAGATAACGTTGGTATCATTATAAGATGATCCCTCTCACTTAATATCAAGATAATAATGTGTTCTTCCTTAAGTATGCACCGTTAAGAAAGTTCGTCGTTTCGAGACACCACGTGATGATCGGGTGTGACAGACTCAACGTTCGCATACAACGGGTGTTTTCAAGCCTAGCATGTACAGACATGGCCTTCAAACACACGCAATACTACGGTTCTACTTGGCGAGCCTAGCATGTACAGACATGGCCTCGGAACACGTAACCGAAAGGTAAAGCATGAGTCATATGGATGATATGATGAACATGTAGATGTTCGCCTTTGAAGCTACATCATCTCACGTGATGATCGGTTTTGGTGTACTGAATTTGGTTCGTGTAATCACTAAAGACAACTAAGAGGGATGTTGTTTTTGAGTGGGAGTTCATGGTTTAATTTTTGAATTAACTTGAACTTATTTATCATGAACAACAAATCAAAGTGAATTTGCACAAATTGTAGTATTCATTGGCATCTATAATTACCCTACACTTAGATTGTTAATTGAGATATAACTGTTATGATCTGGTAAATACCATTTAAGATTGGTACCGTATTGGTGAAATTTAAAATTGAATCCTATTGTAGATTTTCGGTATTTCCTACCTACCTCCATGTGATTAATGATTGATTGATCTAGAGAGCAACCAATTCCTACTTAGAATCCAAAGTCATGGTTGCTTCTGTATTACTTTATCTTCAAAAGAATGTTTTGTTGATCAAAGTGATTTAGGAACCGAAAAGAATTGTTTTCAGAAACAATCAAGTGAAAGATATATTGATATCTAGAAACTTATTTGTGGCAACATGGCTGAGTATAATTTAGCGTGACAATGGTTGCTTATATTATCTGAATATATGCAATGATTGAAGACGCTAGGCGTTTGAATATTCCAAGAAATTGGATGCTAAAAATTATCCTCTAAATTTCTTCCTTGGAGCTATAGTAGCTTAATCATAAAATTGTTATGATGGGATGGATTAAAAGTATGGGTAAAGTCGTTTACCTTACTTGGAAATTGCTAAGAGTGGAATCTAGAAGAATGCTATTAATATGGTGATATTAGTAGAACAATCAAACTCAAAGTATGACTCAAGGGGTGATAGTATATGACTAACACGCCAAAGAAAATGAGCTAGTAAGACTAGCATTGTTTGATGTTGAATGATTCTTCTAGAAAGGAAAGGGAATATTGAAAATAGAATTACAAAAAGATATATGGCAGAAAAAGAAGATAACTGGAAAGTCCAGCTCAGGAGTATATGCTTGATATACAAGTTATAGATGTATTACTAGTTAACAAAGTATTTTTGTGTATTTTTGATACCACATTGGTTGGTATGAGTTGTCATACAAAGAAACGCAATGCAAGAAATACAAGGGCCTAAAAGGAACTAGTAATAGATGTGGAATCGATTATGACAAGAACATAAATAAAGTGTTATTGTGTTCATTGTAGTATCGAACCAAACATTCAAGATTTATTTTAAGAACTTAATAAGTTGTTATTTTGTTCTAGTCTTTTGTGAGAACAAATGAGATTGTTCAAACGATGACCATATTCCATAATTGATGGATATGTTAATATAAATCATGTTGGTAAAGTAAACATCTATAAGACTGAATGCTAAACGTCGCAAGACGTAAAAGAGTTTCACTTAAATTGTGGCACCACCATTTTAGTTCATATCGGAAAGGAAAACATGAAGGAACTCCATATTGATGGACTTCCAGAGTCATTTTGTTTTGAATAAATTGTCGCTTGTGAGACCTCTTCCAAAAGATGACTAGAATTCCGTTCATAGGCCAAAGTAGAATGGACGACTAATTTAGTGGAGATTATACATATTGATGTATATAGTCCATTATGTGTAGTCATGTATGGTGGATTAATTTTTCCTTCATAAAATTATGTCGATGATTTAAGTAGATATGTGAGTATATCTATTTAAAGGGAACAGAGTTTGACATTTTGAATTGGTTCAAAAGGTTGTTAATATGAAGTTAAAATCAATGTAACAAGATAATCAAGTATTTATGATTGGATCATAAAGGATAAAGTTTGAGTTACAAGTTTAGCAAAACATCTGAGAAGTTGCAGAATTGTTCTACAACTTATACTTCTCGAAAACCCCACATTAGATTGGAGTATTCAAAAGACAAAATCAAACCCTGTTTGACATGGTAAGATTAATAAAATTGCCATTATAATTTTGTAGTTTATACATTAAGGTCAACCGCTTTTACACTGAAAAGAGCACCATCATGATCCGTTGAAATTGACAACATATAAGATATGGTTTGGGTAATGACCCGAATTGTCATTTTTCTTAAGTTTTGGTATGCATAGCATGTGTAAAATGTTTACAACCAAAATAGGATAAATATATGTTTATAAGGTTATCCCAAATAAAACGTTGGGTATTTCTCCTATCACCGAACCAAAAGACAAATGTTGTTTGTCAGAAAGGTTGATTTCTCGAGAAAGTAGTTCTTGCGAAACAAGTGAGTGGGAGCACGGTACAAACTCAACAAGATTACAGAATCTCCGTTATCATGTCAAGAGTAGCGCAGCACTGGAAGTTGTTCCGGGGTTTACTATTTTGACTAAGTAGAAGACACTACAAATGTTGTAGATACTTCAAATGAGTTTGCGAACTGTAAAAAAAAAGGTCCAAAAACTTTGTACTTAGAACAACTTGTGGTTAAGTATAAAGTGTTGTTTTGACAACAAAGGACCTGGACCTTATAAAGGAAGCAAATGATGGGCCCTGACTTCGTAAAATTGACTATGAGTCATTATATCCGCCATAGTATCCTTGTATGAATATCAAGTATGTGACTTGGTAGTCCTTTCGATAGGCATGATGCCTAACGATAACAAAAGGGTCTATATAGCGACAAAGACATGGATACTTATCGAAACGTTGTTTTCGACGAAGTTCAAAGAGTTCACTACTACAAGATTTTGATCTTCCGTAGTGATGCTTAGTCTTTGCAGATAGTTCTAGCAAAGTTACATATTATGATATGGATGTTGAATAACAAAAACCAATTCTCCTCTCGAGGAAGTTTGTTCAAGGATGTGTACTTGACACAGTCTGAGAGTTTTTCAAAAGGTTGCTAGAAAGGCATGCGCACTTCAATGGTTGAAGTGAGCATAACGAAGTTGAAATCTTTACCTTAATGAAGTTATCAAAAGAGTTTGATTCCATCATGAACGATAAAGATGCTTGTAAAGTTACAAGAAATTAAGTGGGAGCGCTATGACATATTTCCAATACTTTATGTAGATGACATATGGTTGATTGGAAAATATGTATTTTAAATTAACACGGTTAAGATTTTCGATTTCATATTGATGAAAGGCTTAGAAGATATTGGGCATCGATATCTATAAAAGATGGATTGATGCACCTGATATGATTGAAGCCAAATTACATAGATGAAATATTGAAGTAAGTCAATATGAAAATGACAAGAAGGAGTTCTTGTCACATGGAAAATAATTGAGCAAGATTCATGTGTTTTGACACATGATGAGCATCATTGAAATTGAGATTTCTAAGTCATGTTTCCATGCTATGTACACAACCAGATGAGTCCTATGCTATAAAATGTTATGGTAGGATAATTCATATGATGATTAGACAACAGTGGGAGAGATCCTTGTGTCATTTTAGAAATGCTAAGGATATGTTTTCCTATATAGTAATGACAAAATATTAGTTGTAATATGTTACAATAATAGTCTTGTCATTTATTCAAGTAATTTTATCTCAATTAAAATATGTGATGAAGGGTAGCACAATAGGATGGAAGAAAGTTCCATGCTGGATTTGAAAGAGTTTCAAAATTAAAATATTGTGACAGATACTACAACAAAGGATAAAGTATATCGTTGTGTTGACAACAGATAATAAGCGTATTTTGTGTCAAGGAGTTCTTTATTGAACTTGGTGAAATTCCAAGAATGCTGACACTATGAAGCTACATTTTCACAATGTTAGTAACATCAGTTTAAGCTGAGGAATTAAGGTATCACCGGAACTTGGTGAATTTCCAAGATTGCTAAACACTATGAAGCTACATTTTCACAATGTTAGTGACAATGGTTTAAGCCGAGGAATTAAGGTTTCACCGATTGACCATATATATGCAAAGCCATCTCATTAGAGAATGAGTGATGCGTGTAGACGCAAAGAACATGCAAATACAATAGGACCTGAACAGTTCAGATCTTTTTGACAATGTTTACCACATGCGAAGCATGGTAATAACACTGGTACGCCATATGTGTTAAGTGCTTACAGACTAGATTATTGACTCTAGTGCAAGTGGGAGACTGAAGGGAATATGCCCGAGAGGCAATAATAAAATGGTTATTATCTTATTCCTTGTTTATGATGAATGTTTATTTCTCATGCTAGAATTGTATTAACCGGAAACGTTGATACATGTGTGCTTAATAAACAAACAATGGTTCCTAGTAAAGCCTCTCTTTTAACTAGCTCGTTGATTAATAGATGATCAAGGTTTCCTGATCATGAACATTGGATGTTATTAATAACGGGGTCATTTCATTAGAAGAATGATGTGATGAACATATACCCAAAGAGAATATAGCAATGCGATCAAGTCATTTAGTTTACATTGTTATATCAAACATGCGAAGTAACTTATTCCTTAGACCATGAGATCATGTCAATCGCTGATACCGGAATAGTGCTTTGATGGCATCAAACGTCACACCGTAACAGGGTGACTATAAAGGTGTCGTTAAGTATTCGGAAAGTATTAGTTGAGGATCATGGATCAAGAGTGGGATTTGTCCATCCAAATGACGGAGAGATATACTCTGGGCCCTCTCGGTGATATCACATCGAAACCGCTTGCAAGCACGTGATATGATCACAAAGGATGTTATATCACGGGAACGAGAAAAGAGTACTTGTCGGTAACGAGATTGAACAAGGTATGGTTGATACCAATGATCGAATCTCGGACAAGTAAAATATCGCGAGACAAAGGGAATAGTTCACGGCGTTGTTGGTTCACACGATCACGAGAGTCATCGTTGAATATATAGGAGTCATCATGGATCTCCAGATCCCGCTGTTGATTATTGATCGGAGAGGAGTCTCTATCATGTCTACCTTATTCGCGAACCGTAGGGTGACACACTTAAGGTTCGATGACGCGTTTGAGAGGATACGGAATATCGAAGAATATTTTGGA
The DNA here is from genome assembly GCA_028641055.1 of Alopecurus myosuroides. Classification (NCBI taxonomy): domain Eukaryota; kingdom Viridiplantae; phylum Streptophyta; class Magnoliopsida; order Poales; family Poaceae; genus Alopecurus; species Alopecurus myosuroides. Next base: position 64,534,580 of record CM054058.1, on the reverse strand, counting down.
CAGCACCGAAATTGTTTCGGGGAAAATTGAAATAGTTCAAGGGGTTTTTCGTCGAATGGTTGTTAATAGAAATAACAAATGATTCGAGGTGCTATATGCAAAAGTTTGTGAATATAATTAACAAATGCTGAAATAAAGAAATAAAAAGGTTTTATTTATTTATTAAAAGAAAACCTTTGGATTTTCCAAGTGGGAATTAATGGGGAAATGAGTGGGTGTGAGTGGAGTGTCCACTCACATGATGAGGGAAGAGGTGGGGGCACCCCCATGGGCTGGCCACACCCCCCTTGGGCTGCCTCCCCCCTCTCCTATAAAAGGAGGGTGAGAGCTCTCCCTCCTCCACACACTTGGCCACTTCCCTTTCCCTCCACCCGCTGCTCCATTTCATGGTCTCCGGCTTGGCGAAGCCCTGACCGTGGGATTCTTCACCACCACCACGTCGTCGTGCTGCTGGAGTTCCGAGGGATCCTCTACTTCCGCGCCCCACTGGAACGAGGGAACGGAGGTCGTCATCAACCGTACGTGTGACCAATCACGGATGCACCGCCGGATTGCGGTGCTCATCTTCTCGCTATCGGGATCGGTGTGAGTACGACTACGCCAACAACGAGATTTGATCTCGTACCACTTTGAGTCTTCGAGGGTATGTGTTCTCCTTAACCCTCTCGTTGCCCGTTGCACTTCGTCTCCTAGATTAGATCTTGGCCTTTCGGGTGTCTCTCGTGTAGGAATTTTTTTGTTTTCTATGCAACGAACCCTTCACTTCCCGCCCCCCTCCACTTCCCCACGCGCGCGTGGCCAGCTGCAACCGCCGCCACGCCTCGGCTCCCGCCCCGCATTCATGGCCGCCTGCAACCGCCGCCACGTTCCGGCCGCCGGTTGGCATGCCAGCCCCCGGGTCCTTTTTAAAGGGCCCCCGCCGCCCGTACAGCCCATCCACCCCGGCCGCGTCCCAGCAAAAGGAACCCTAGCCACCATGTCCCGCTGGTTCAAGCGTCCCCGGAACGACCACGAAGCCGGCTCCTCGAGCGGCGCCGGCCAGAGGGGCTCCGGCGTCCCAACCCCGCCGGCGGAGGCCTTCGGCTTTGGCCCTGGAGGTGTCCGCATTGGCGGGGCTCCGCGCGTCCCCGCGCCACCTCCGGCGGCCCGCGCGCCGCGCCCAAGGGCAAACGCTTCCGCCGGTACATGCGGAAGGAGGAGGCCGAGTGGCATTGGGACCACGCCACGCCGGTCTTCTGGCTGGACGTCCACCTCCCGGACGGGTGGCATCTCAACCCCCAGCGCATCCCGGTGCCGCCGGCCCCGACCAACGAGGCCGCACGCGACGAGATCGACCGCCAGCGTCGTCTCCTGCCGGCCAACCTCCTGAGGGACCGCGCGTACGCGCGCAGCTCACCCAACTAGGCCGTCTGGTTCCAGCAGGAGCACGACCAGCGCCGGCGCTCCTTCATCCCCATCGCCCACGAGGAGGTGAGCGTGGAGGACTACCCCGCGCCACCGCCCGGCAGGGAGCCGGAGCTGTGGCTCCTCGAGGACATCGGCGAGGAGTTCGCCGAGGAGGAGGACCCCGAGCTGCGGGCCAGCTTGGAGGAGGCCTGCGAGGCCTCCCGCCGCACCCTCATCGAGGACGAGGTCAAGCGGTGGGAGCAGGTCCTGGCTACCGCCACCACCGACGCCAATGCCATGCCGCCCCCGCCCCCTTCGGCGCCTGCCCCTTGGTGGCAGACCATGTACGCCGACATGGAGGCCTCCGAGGACCAGCCGCCGCCACAGCCGCTCCCCCCGGGCCTGGAGTACGGCATGTCCTGGGCCTGGACCGGCGGCGTATGGTCGCCGGAGGAGCTGCCCCCGCCGCCGCAACCTGAGGAGCTGCCCCCGCCGCCGCCGCTGCACGCGCCCCCGATGCCTCCGCAGCCACCGGCGGGCCCGCCCCAGCTGCCTGCCCACCTGTGGAAGGCACCGGACTACCACTGCATCTCCTCCGACGAGGAGGACTAGGCCGGCGCTGTGGCGCCCCCCCCTAATATACTAGGATATCGACCCCCCCCAAGAAACGGCCGGCCGCCTGTGGCCGCGCCGCCGCCCCTATATGTAACCACGGCCGGCCTCCTGTGGCCGCGCCGCCCCCCCATGTAAGCACGGCCCCCGGGCTTTTTAATATATATTTTGTGTCCACAATAACGCGTCCCTAGCTCAACCCCAACCCCGCCGGCGGAACAAGCGCCGGCGGGATCTTCCTACCCCCGCCGGCGGCAGGGCTTCGCCAAGGCATGCCCGCTGTCCCTGGGTGGTCGCTCGGCCTGGAGAGAGGGCCGAGATATTTATACAACTGGGCCTTCAGTCCCAGCCCGTGCCACCAACCGGGACTAGAGGCACCCCCTTTGGTCCCGGTTGGTACCACGGGCCGGGACCAAAACTTTTTTTGAAACTTGGTGGCACCCTGCGCGCCAAAAAAATTTAGCGCCAAAATTTGAAAATTGTTTAAGTTTGCACTTTAACAACTTCTACATACTTCCGAATTTGACAAAAATTTCAACATGAAAAATGCTAGAATTTGCATAACTAATTCAAATTCATTTTTCTTTTAACTAAATAATTATTTTAACTATTGAAACTATTAATTATTATACCATTTGCATATAATTTTAATATTAATATCGACAAATCGAGTTGTACCTTTTTAACACGGAGGATTTGGGATCTTCCTCAAGCAACATAATAAATAATTAAAATACTTACTCAACTCAAGGTGACATCTTCTTTTAGGGCTAACGTTGCTTGGGTAACTTAAATATTTATGTAAATTAGAAGTTTATTCGAGTGTTTGACAGCTATGACAGCCTGGCTTCATTATTATCTCCACCGACGCACCCACCAAACTGTTTCTCTCTCCTCAGTCTCCCCCATTGAGATGTGGGCTGCTGTAACCGGCCCTGTGTGCAGCCGCGCATCCACACGTATTTTCCGAATAGTGGGATATATCTCTTAATACTTTCGTTGCATTTTGATATATATCCGAGCGGTGGACAGTCCCTGGCCAAGCAGAAGCAACTGCATCCCCTATCGATGTAAAGCAGTCAGTCAAAACTGTTTTGGGCTGTTTATGGTGGTTAACTCCAATGAATAACAATAGATGCCTGCCATAGTTCTCCTTCGAAGGTTCAATCTGAGCATCATTTCGCCATCTTTTCAGAACATAGTGTGATGGAATTTCTTTAATATTTCTGATCTCAAGAACCTTCAGTACCTGGCAACACGGCAGACCTATATTTTCAAACTTTTTACAGTTACAAATGTATTCTGATGAGTCGAATCTAACAAAATGACCCTGACGCCTGTTTTTGACAGTTATCTCATACTCGGATATGGGTCCAATTTCGCCACAGTTATAGACCACGCAATCCAAGATCGGTTCAAATTCTAATCTGAAAATCTCAAACAGTGCAGGAGTGTATGCATTAGCACCTTGCCAAAGTAACCGCAGAGGTGCAACCCTTTTCGTCATTTGAACTCCAAGGTAGTCAGCTTGTTGTTCAGCTAGAAGTACCGAAGATCTATTTCTGTTTTAAGTATATCTGTCAGGATGGTATCCGTACTATCACTTCGAAGTGTGCCTACAGTTATCTCATACTCGGATATGGGTCATAGTTGTCAGCTTTTTACCGGTCGATACAAATTACTGCTCAAACAGAACTATAGGATCATGTATTCCACGCTTATTATTACACATCACCAACAGATGGAGGAGAGAGAAACAACAAAGTGGGTGGGTGTGCCGCTGGTTGGGATAATAATGAAATCAGGCTGGTCATACAAAATACTGATCAAACAGAACTATATGATCATGTATTCCACGCTTATTATTACACATCACCAACATCCCTATCTACTCTTCTGAATTCTCCCTTGCTTATGATCGCCTCGGCCATAACCATGGAGTATCTTCATTATTTAACAGGATGGTGGGGTCAGCTTTCACTGTGAAGGGTGGAATTTCAACAAACTTATTATAATCTTCTGACATGTCTGTCGTGTCCTCGATTCCCACGATGTTTCTTTTCCCTGAGAGAACTATGTGACGCTTCGGCTCATCGTATGATGAATTTGTTTGCTTATTTTTTCTTTTTTTCGGTCTCGAGGACATGTCCTTCACATAGAAGACCTGAGCCACATCATTGGCTAGGACGAATGGTTCGTCATTGTAACCAATATTGTTGAGATCCACTGTTGTCATTCCATAAAGCGGGTCTACCTTTACCCCTTCTCCATTCAGGTTGACCCATTTGCACTTGAACAAAGGGACCTTAAAAGAAGGTCCATAGTCAAGTTCCCATATCTCCTCTATGTAACCATAGTATGTGTCATTTTTTCCATTCTCGTTTTTTGTATCAAAGCGGACACCACTGTTTTGGTTGGTGCTCTTCTTATCTTGGGAGCTCGTGTAAAATGTATTCCCATTTATCTCGTACCCTTGAAAACTCCCAATAGTAGAAGATGGTGACCTTGCCAACATGTACAGCTGATCTTCAATAATGCTGTCAATTATAAGATGTGTTTGCAACCAACTCCCGAAAGTCTCCATGTGTTTGCGTTTAATCCATGAGTCATCCTTCCCCGGGTTTGCGGAGCGTACAATATTCTTGTGTTCCTCGAGATACGTAGCCATGAACATAGAATTTTGTAGAACTGTGTAGTGTGCTTTGGTGAACGAATGCCCATCCCTGGGTATCATTGTTTTCTTTCCCAGCGTTCCTTTTCCCCTCAGTCTCCCCTCATGCCGCGATTCAGGAACACCAATCGTCTTAAGGGCAGGAATAAAGTCAACACAGAACCCAATAACCTCCTCTGTTCCATAGCCCTTCGAGATGCTTCCTTCTGTCCTAGCACGGTTATGAACATATTTCTTCAAGACTCCCATGAACCTCTCAAAGGGGAACATATTGTGTAGAAATACCGGACCGAGAATATGAATCTCTTCACATAGATGAACCAGGAGATGAGTCATAATGTTGAAGAAGGATGGTGGGAACACCAACTCAAAACTAACAAGACACTGGACCACATCTCTTTGTAATCTTGTCAGAATTTCTGGATCGATTACCTTCTGAGATATTGCGTTCATGAATGCACATAGCTTCACAATGGGTACTCGAACATTTTCCGGTAGAAGCCCCCTCAATGCAATCGGAAGCAACTGCGTCATAATCACGTGGCAGTCATGAGACTTCAGGTTTTGGAATTTTTTCTCTGCCATGTTTATTATCCCCTTTATATTCGACGAGAAGCCAGACGGAACCTTGATACTGTAAAGGACTTCAAAGAATATTTCCTTCTCTGCTTTAGTAAGAGCGTAGCTGCTTAAGGAATGGCGTCATGTATCTGTGTGCTTGTTGCTTGGGTCTTTCATACGTTGCTGGTCCTCCCGTGCTTCTGGCGTATCTTTTGACTTCCCATACACGCCCAGGAAGCATAGCAGATTGACACAGAGATTCTTTGTCACGTGCATCACGTCGATTGAAGACCGGACCTCTAAAACTTTCCAATAGAGTAGCTCCCAAAATATAGATTTCTTCTTCCACATGGGTGCGCGCTTATCAGGGCCGTACGGAACTGGTTGGCTGCCAGCAACCTTACCAAAGATTACTTCTAGGTCCTTGACCATATCGAATATATCATTACCACTACGGAGCTCAGGCTTCTTTCGGTTATCTGCCTCACCTCTGAAATGCTTCCCTCCTTTCTTTCTTAAGGGATGCTTGATCGGAAGAAATCTACGATGCCCCAGGTATACAACCTTTTTACATTTATCCAAAAAAACACTGTCAGTCTTATCTAAACAGTGTGTGCATGCATTGTATCCCTTGTTTGTATGTCCGGAAATGTTACTAAGAGCAGGCCAATCATTGATGGTTACGAAAAGCAACGCCCGTAGGTCAAATGGCTTTTGTTCGTTCTCATCCCACACACGTACACCTGGTTTGCCCCACAGTTGTAAGAGTTCTTCCACTAATGGCCTTAGATACACATCAATGTCGTTGCCAGGTTGCCTCGGGCCTTGGATGAGAACTGGCATCATAATGAACTTGCGCTTCATGCACAACCAAGGAGGAAGGTTGTACATACATAGAGTTACGGGACAAGTGCTATGACTGGAGCTCTGCTCCCCAAAAGGATTAAAGCCATCTGTACTTAGACCAAACCATAAGTTTCTCGCCTCTCCTGCAAAGTCTGGAAAGTCTCTCTCGATCTTTCTCCACTGCGATCCATCGGCGGGGTGCCTCCACTTTTCGTCTTTCTTACGGTCTTCTTTGTGCCATCGCAACAACCTAGCATGCTCTTTGTTTCTAAACAGACGTTTCAGCCGTGGTATTATAGGAGCATACCACATCACCTTAGCAGGAACCCTCTTACGGGGGGGCTCGCCGTCAACATCACCAGGATCATCTGCTCTGATCTTATACTGCAGTGCAGTGCATATCGGACATTCATCCAAATTCTCGTACTTCTCACCGCGGAAGAGAATGTAGTCATTAATGCATGCATGTATCTTCTGCACATCTAATCCTAGAGGGCAGAGAGCTTTCTTTGCTTCGTACGTACTCTCAGGCAATTCGTTATCCTTTGGAAATTTTGGCTTCATTAGTTGAAGTAAACTCTCAAATGCCTTGTCAGTCACACCGTTCTGTGCCTTCCATTTCAGCAACTCCAGTGTGGTACCGAGCTTTGTGCTACCATCTTCGCAATTTGGGTACAACAATTTTTTGTGATCCTGTAACATGTTGTCCAGCTTCAACCTCTCCAATTTATTTTCACAGTCTTCCCTTGCATCAACAATAACTCGGCCAAGATCATCATCGGGCTCTTCTGATGCTTGTTCTTGATCAGCTCCTTCTTCTGCATTCTCTTCCATTGCAGTATCGTCGTATTCAGGGAACGAAGGATCTTCTTCTTCTTCTTCATCGCCTTCCATCACAACCCCTCTTTCTCCATGCTTGGTCCAGCAATTATAGTTGGGCATGAAACCTCTCCGAAGTAGATGGCCGTGAAGGATTCTTTCGGAAGAGTGCTCTCTGCCGTTCCGACAATCAACACATGGGCAACACATGAAGACATTATCTTTGTTCGCCTGAGCTACAGCAAGAAATGCATTCAGGCCTGCCATATACTCGGAAGTGCGTTGGTCACCGTACATCCATCGCTGCCGTGCATCCATCTGCATCGTATAATTAAGTTTATAAAAATACATTACACTAACATATTAATAGAGAGATGACCACAGTACATCGACAAATACTACTTTTTTATGTATCAGTTACGGATGAAAATTTGTTAACCTCGGTCGAAGATACCATTTTCAGTGAGCTTATGTGCGGCTCGAGAATTTCGTCGAACACCTCGTGTGCATAGTAAAATAAAACACACTAACACCACACTCTCTCACACCTCCAAGCAAGAAAAAAGATGGAAGGAGGGGGGCTGGGGCAGTATATATAGGGGAAGGGGGCATTGGTCCCGGTTCGTGGACTGAACCGGGACAATAGTTCATGCGCGTGCCACGTGGCCTGTGGCTAGGCATTGGTCCCGGTCCGTGGCAAGAGCCGGGACCGATATGCCCCCCCACGAACCGGGACCAATGCCCCCAGGCGATTCTTGTTGCCCTGGGCGCACGAACCGGGACCAATGCATGGTATTTGTCCCGGATTTGGTTGCAACCGGGACAGCTGCCCCTGGCCCCCTGGACGAGAGGGGTTGTTTCTACTAGTGAAGATTCACAACTCAACAATCAAAACAGACAGTATTCCAACAATTAGTAACTATGATATACACAAAGAACGATAAGAACAAGGGGAAAATCTTGTGTGGTAATAGCACTAACTCACCAATTAGTCTGTTAATAATAAATCATTATCCCACATTTTTTTATGTTTTCCCAAATAAAAGAAGCATCATAATTTGGATAAGAACCCATTGCTACCTCTGAACATTGAAATGTTATTACAGAAACATGTTGGATACTTCGACATATTGGAGGAGATAAGTCGCAAAGAGCCAACGCTCGTGAAAGAAGACTTCGACATACGGAAGTCGTATGTAAACACCGAGGAGTGTAAAAAATTGACCCAATGGGGGAGGGATATGCGGGACCAGAACATAGGGGTCTAACAATGTGGAAGCGGCGGTTACCGAGGAAAACAACTTGTTTGGGAGAAGGAGGACCGCGAGATGGAACGTCTCGGAAAAGATAACCCCTGGCACAAAATTGCGGATTTACAGGTTAGGAACTTTGTCCGGTCCCGGTACTTCTTAGACTGGAAGACGAGGGAATTCGTGATGAAAGACCAGGTCGTGAAGGATTTCGATAAATTATTGGTAAGGACAAATATATATATCTCATGTCTATATTGCATTGATCTAATTACATAATGAAGCCAAATGGACTCACCTTAATTTCCTTTTGTCCTAAGGAGGATGAGTTGCGGAAGGATAGTACCGCTGGCCCGTCGTCCGAATGGTCGACGGAACGGTGGGACATGCCTTTCAACAGGGCGATGAAAGCATACAAGAAAAGGCCGTTGGAGGACCCGATGATGTCAGTTGGCCGTATGTCCGGCTTTGGGCTAAACATGAAGGTAGCCGAGTACTACGCATCGGACGCCAAGTCGTCGAGAAAGGAGAGGAGGACGACGACGACTAAGGATGAAGCCGAGGTCGAGGAGCTGAAGAAGAAGGTGGCATTTCTAGAGAAGAAACTTGAGACCGGAAGTGCGACAGTGGACCCCGACAAGCTAAAACAGTTAGTGGATGAGAGGCTCCGGCAAGTCATCCCCCTGGGTTGATGGAGGGCTTAGCTGCTTGGAATGCGGGGGGTCAAAGGGGGCCGATCCAACTGCCCAGCTTCGTCGGCAGCAACTCAAGCATGAACCAGGAAGTGCTGCCGGAACAGGCGACCCCCTAGACACCACTCCTTCTGGTCGCATCGATGCCCCCTTCCGCAGCAGTGCCGAAGAATGATGGTCCGTCCGCCGACACCGGCGACCTTGTCTCGACACCCGCCGAGCTCGACACCATCACCAAGGTAACTAATTAGTTAGTCGTGATCTGCGCCATATTCCTTAACTATGCCTTTCATGATGACTGCCATCTCATGATGCCCGACATGTTTCCCAACAGGACGATCCTTGAATACTCCTGCATTGTGTGGTGCCCGGCGAAGAGTTGGTGGATGTTGCTACCGGCACTATCATACAACCAAGGAACGCACTATGCACCACTCTCGAATGGACGAGAACGTGATGAAGGTGAAGTTGGCCAATGTAGTGCCGGTGTTTCGCGACGTCCTCCCCCCTTTCAACCTCCAAGCTGTGACGAGGAGGACAACTTGGTCCTTGGAGACTGCACCACATGGGTGATGAAATGGCCGAAAAGCCAGATTCTTCTTGGGGGGTGTCTTCTGATAAAGCGCAACAACGACACCACCTCCCCTATGAACCTGCCCAATAAGATCGTCCGGCCCACGAATCAAAGCGCCCTCCAGACAGTACCCAAGGTCGTCGCCCCTCAAAAGGAAACGACAGTTGTCACCACCACCACCAAGAAGGAACCGGCGGTCGTTGCCACCATCGCACGCCACCAACAGTTGTTGGGAAAGATACCGCAACGACCGGCCAAAAGATCAAAGGCAGTTGTGCCTCAACCGCCGGCATCACAGCCGCCACCACCCAAGGACATGGACATGGCGCTTGCTGGAGACGGTGGCGATGACTATGATTATGATGATGACAATGTCGACATCAATGCCTACCTCAAAACGGGCTGCAGCCAAGATAGGTACATGCCTGCTATGGATCGTGACGATGAAGCCTTCCGTAGTCACGATGATCAACCTAGGCGTACTGAACTCTTGCAGTGCCTGACCTTCCAGCAGGGTACAGTTTTCAGGCCTGACACACTGCATAAGACAGTCCTAGGGTCGCCTCGAGCACCCCCACCAGTACCCCCATCTCCCGCAAAAGATCAGGCCACCACCAGCAAGAAGTAGGCTAGGAAGAGAAGTGGTAAAAAGGGCCAGCCTAATAAGATCTTGGCCGACGTCGTGGTACGACCCCGTAAGGATTGCTTGACCCGGTTGCATGAAGCTGGCCAACCGATACTGTCTCCGGACGAGATACACGGGGAAACTGGACCAATGCTCACTTTGCAGAATATTATCGTGATGCTTGAGGGCCTCCTTCTTAAAGACGAGTGTCCAAATTACCCGGTGTTCGTGGTCAAGGTGCCAGAGGGCCCGAACTTCGTCCATAAAGACCCTGCGGATCTGTTCTTCATAGCGTACGAGGATATCTTCAATCTTTTTCACTCGAGACGGCTGGACTATAACTTGGTTCGTCTATACGCGCTGAGTGCTCAGCTGCAGATCCAGCGAGAGTTACCCCCGTACGTTGTGGTAGCGGATCCCTACTACATGCGTGATAGCCAGCTGGCGGAAGGATCAAGTACACGGACCAAGGCAACGAAGTACCTCGAGAGCTTCATGTTGAGAAACAGTGAGAAGAGGGACATTATTTTGCCTACCTTTCCCGATTAAGTACACATCCGCTCGCGGTTGTCGTAACTAAAGTTTTTTTATAGATTTCGTCCATTGCTTATTTTTGTTTCAATTGCATGCGTTGAGCAGGGACACATACTGCACACTCATCGTGCTTTGCCCAAAGTGGTCACTAGCCCAGTACTTCGACTCGTCAAATACGACGAAGAGGAAAGACTACACCAGAATAAAGGGTTTCTCAATGAAGCTATCAATGGCTACGCCCACAATAGAGGCACCTTCGAAAAGAAACAAGAATGTATCAGGACGGCTACTGGCAAATACGGGTTCAGGCAAGTGACCGAGTTCCCCTGCATCAAGCAGCCAGCTTGGAGCACGAAGGAGGTCTTCTATGCCCTCCATCACCGTAAAGGAATTGTCCGCGATGCAAATAACTTGAATCAGCCTGCTAAACTCCGAGAATGGTCCTATAAAATGGCGGGGGAAATCTCACAGGATGATCTTATTGAAGACTTTCATCGCATCAAAGTCAAGTTGTCGGAGATAATCATTGAAGATGTCAACAAAAAAGGGGGGTCCTTAAATAATCCCATAGGGCTATGTCAGAGGGATATCCAGGAACACCTAGAGAGGCAGGTTGATCGTAGGACGTGGATGACGAAAGACTTATTTAAGCCGTTTCCGGCGCCGCTCACCTTGCTTCCGCCGCGGAAGAGGTCTCATTGATCGAGGTGTGCCTCCTATTACTTTGTTTAACAAAACTTGCTTAATTCGCTCGAAACTTAGGCCTAGTTGTTGTTGGCTTGAACTTATGCTTAGTTAGCTTGAACTTGTGTGATATCAATGTTGTATATCTTTTAGGTTTATTTTTGTTTTCTTGCTCTACTTTTTGTGAACATATATGCCTTCTGCCTAGCTGTTTTTGCATTATTTACTAATATGCCTTGTGTCTATCTATATAGATGACATACTACGTGGTGTTAGAGGGTCGGGTTCCAGGAGTCTACGATGAGTGGAAGGACTCTAAAGCACATGTGCACAAGTTCAGCGGCAACTGCTATCAAGGATACGAGACTAGACACGAGGCGGTTGCCAAGTGGAGGGACCACCAGTCGAAGAAGAAGAACAAGATGAAGACCTCCGTCGTGCTCCTGCTCTTGCTCACCATCGACGTGCTTGTAGTCTATTTCATCCTAGCTTAGGAGGTGACCATTGATGGCTAGGTTGAGACTCCAAGTGCAGAGTGTGTAGCTAGTGGCAAGCCTTCTTCCCCACGAGGGTGACTTGAGGGTTTATATCGAACTCTTGGGGAGCCAGTATTTCAGCAGTTCTCTTCCAAGCTTCCTCCAGGATCCTGCAAACAAGTAGAGAATTTTGTGCCCTCAACCTCACCAAGTGGTTGTCAAGCACAAGGTGTGAGACTTCTAAATTGCAATGCAAAACTGAAAGTAAATGTGCAATAATTAAATCTACTACTAAATGCAAATGAGAAAATAAATATGCAATGGATTGTTTTTGTATTTTTGTGATGCAAGTGGTGATGGAGATAATGTAAATTCGAATTGGAGATGCAAGTAAAGTAAAGTGCAAGTAAAGTAAATTGCAGCAAAGTAACTAGAGTGTTTTATTATAATTAAAATAGGACCGGGGTTCATGGTTTCACACTTGCATTCTCTCAAATAAAGTGGTAAACAGTGGACATATAGAATTACATGTGAGATTACAATAACATGTTTAACATTGAGTATTTTCATATGGGCATCACGTCCTAGCATAGAGATCTCTACGGTCATATTGATCCCTCTTATACTCCACCAAGATGCGAAATAAATCATACCACCTCGATAATTAAGGAAAAACCAGAGTATAGCTTTAAGCAATGTGACATGAAGTTGAAGTAAGAACTTGCTAGATCTAGTCATGGAGATTGATTAGTGTCACTTCAAATCCCCGGTAACAAGGTACTCCTTTTTATCCCTAGTGAGGTAACTAAGAAAGGTTTAACAAAACCTAAGTGGATCGTTGAACTTCTGTCACTTTCACAGCACTAGCCACCCCCCGTTACTCCAACTAATGCACCCATCACCCCACACACGCTCTCAAGAACTAGATTGATCAAATCTAGCAAATAATAACGGGGTACATAAGATACATCTACTCAAATAACTCAAGAGAAACAATTGCAATCTCAGATTCAATAACTCATAGAAAAGATCCACCACATAGGAATTACAATGGTGCCCGTAATCATGTGAGGCAGCTCATACAGATCTAATTAGTGAAGCACATAGAGAGAGAGATACAAGTGCTACTTCCACAAACCCATAGCCCTGGGGTGGACTACTCCCTCTTCATGGAGATGTCGATGGAGATGACGTTGGAGGGGTAGGAGATCACACCGGCGGCGCCCCGCCGGTGTTTTCCCCCTCCAATCTGGAACTATAGGTCTTTGTTTCAGTGTTTCGGTGTTTCGGCGGCGCTCTTCTCTGTAAGGGTACGGGGGACCCTTTTTATAGTCGGTTTTAGGTCAAGACGGAGTCGGTAAGTCGACGATGGAAGGAATTGGGGCCACAGGGGCCAAAAGGGGGCCTCTCACGCGGCCAAGGAATCTGGCCGCGTGGAGGGTCCTCTTTTGGGCCTCCTTGCCCAATTCTCGTGGATCCTTCGCCCGCAAGTCTTCTCCTTCCAAGAAAATGACCCCCGCAGATTTTCAGGTGATTTCATGGAAGTTTGCCCCCTGAAACGTCAAAAATATAGAAAACGGGCCGGGTTTCTGACAGGCAGGGTTAATTCCATAAAAGTTGGGGGACTTTGTAATTTAACCCCAAAATACTATAAAACATTGAATTATACCCTTATATGATGCAATATGTAATAGAAAACCATGTGAAAATATGCAAAATTCATCTATGCATTTTACATGCATCAACATCCCCAAGCTTAACCCATGCTCGTCCTCGAGTATGAAGGTGATAAAACTTAGATGGGTTTTGCATATTGAAACGATCATGGGATATCAAGGAGGATTATTCATGCTACATATAATCAAATGATTAATACTAGAAATGAGTAGCAATATACAATTCATGTTGTAAGAAATATCAAATATGCAAGCAAAGATGCTTCATGAAAGTTCACAAAGTGTATAATGAAATAAAAGAACTATGGACCAAATGCATACACAAAATGAAAAATAAAATCCTATATTGGTCAAAGAATAGCATAATGGAGAATAGAAAATATGGTGGACACTTTGGAGAAAATTGAGTAGAGGTAAAACATGATCAAGTCTTATTTAGCCTCTAAATTATTCAACTAAAATTACTAATTGAAATGTGGTATCCATTGATCTAGGACTCTCATTGCCCCTTTATCACTAGCATCTTAAAATTGTGAGTATTGAAGTAATGAGAATGACAAGGTGGTTGAAAGCCTCATGCCCCGTGAGTGTGAAAACCTACTCCATGATTACTCAACTTAAGATTCCTAATAAGCATTGTACAATCATAATAAGTATTAATGACATCATAGAGAACAGCAAAGAGGTACCTCTTGCCCCATGACATGGAAACAAGCCCATGTTACAATGACAAGATGAACAAACGGAGTAGACTCATCATCCTTTTTATTTTCATTCACTATTATGCATAGCTTCTTATTTTATTATAGGATGTGTTGTAGAGTCACTAAAGCTGTAAGTAAATTTCCACCATGATAAAGCATGGCTTGGGTTAGCGGCCCAATGCGTTTCTCTAGTCATATAGATACTTACTCATCAAAACTTACTATTCCTCTATTTCATTTCGGCATGGCAGGAGTCCAAAAACAAAAGTACATGATATCAACCAAATGTAAAAAAAAATTGTGCAATGTTGAAAGCTTTCCGGTGATACACGTTTATAGCTAGCTCCCAACCACACACTTGTCAAACGCAAAACTTGTGGCTCCCATTATTTGGTCATGTTTATTAGATGCATAAAAAGTAAAGTGTGCCTTCAAAAGTTCGTGAGAGTCCTATCCCAAGTTCAACCCTTGACAATTAATAAAGTGAATATCTTAATTTAGAACATAAATAACACAATAACATGGTGAACATACTCGGAATAGCAATGAAGCTAATGGGAAGATATGGTGGACTCACTGGAAATACCTTTCTAAGGAGTGTTGGAAACAAGTTTTTACTTGTTGGAATTTTTAAATTTTTGGGCTAGCAAGAGGGAGATAGTTAACCAGCTACTATGCATGCGTATGTCCATAGAACTACTCATTTCATGACAAACTAAATAAACCAGCAATTAACATCAAGGACATGAATAAGAGATAGCTCAAGACAACATTATTGCAAATTTCTACACATAAAAAGCCTATAAATCATGCAAACATATGTAGCTCTTCAAATCAACCATGGCATCCCTATTCCAAGTCATAATAATAGCATACAATACATTCCAACCCCAAACTCCAGTAGCTCAATCTCATATAAAATGATGGTGGTGGTCTTATCAAAACAAAAATAAAAACAAAAACTAGACGCTTCAAGTCTCTACGATAAATGCTTTGCTTAGAAAAACAGAAAGTAGACGTGTGCTAACCAAAAGAGTGTAGCTCCAGTGGGGTGTTCATCACATCCCCAAGCTTATGGCTTTCACCATTCTTGGATGTCTTGAGGCGCAGCTCCTCTATTCCCTGTGAAAAAAACTTCACAAAACATATTTCTCCCATTCTTTTTCTGTGGGGTGAGATTAGCAAGGACAAACAAATCACATGCTTGCTGTGCAAAATTCCAAATCAAATGCTCCAGTAGATAGACAATAAGGTTCATTATGTTGTATGTTCACTCTCTTTCCTAAAAGAATCATGGAAATTCGATTCCCAAGCCCAAAGAGTGCATAAAACAAAAAAAGGAAGAATCTGTCCAGAAAAGCAACAGCAGCAAAACGAACGTTTTTACCTAAGCTAGACTCGTCAAAAAATTAAGCCAATTTGTGTGCTTACAGAGGACGAAAAGTTGCAGAACATACTAAAAACTTATCTCAATCCGACATACCAATAAAAAACGTAAAATCATACGGTGAGAAGACTCGTGCTGAAACAGAAATTT
Source organism: Alopecurus myosuroides (assembly GCA_028641055.1). NCBI lineage: Eukaryota > Viridiplantae > Streptophyta > Magnoliopsida > Poales > Poaceae > Alopecurus > Alopecurus myosuroides. Next base: position 64,518,933 of record CM054058.1, on the reverse strand, counting down.
CATGCACTAGGATAGCAACTTATAAGTCCAAATGGGTTTGACTTGACTCTTTACTGAAAAATCCAGAATTAAAAAAAAACTAATCTCTTGAGACAGCAAGAGGACACTAGGAAAATCCAAACAAAAAAAACCGGGTTGCCTCCCGTAAAGCGCTTTCTTTATAGCCATATAGCTAGGCTTTACTTACTTGATAATCAAGAGGGATAAAGCTCATGAGAGAGCTTGTTCTTCAGCGTGCCCCTCTTCCTTGGGAAGTGCTCCATGCTTTTCTTGTGAGGGAACTGAAACTTGACATTCCCTTCCTTGGAGTCTATGATTGCACCTGTAGTACGAAGAAAAGGTCTACCCAAAATAATAGGACTAGGGGATTTATCCCCCATATCCATAATAATGAAATCAACAGGTACGAAAGTCATGTGCAATTCAATCATAACATATTTTACTTGTCCTACAGAATGTTTAGTAGAGTTATCAGAAAGGACAAATTCACTTGAGCACTTTTCTAAATTTTCTAGTTCTAGCAATTCATATAATTCTTTAGAGAGTACCGATACACTAGAACCTAGATATAACATAGCATGGTGAATTTATTTTCCAATTGAAACTAGCACCTTGGGGATCCATGCATCCCCAAGATTAGGAGGTATCATGGCCTCATTCTTGTACCTAGAAATTGTTTCTTGCAAGACATGATTAGCAATATAAGATCCAAAGCCAGGTTGATTAACATTTATAGTGGGATCACTAGCAAATTTTTGTAGAGTAGCAATAAGTTCTTGCAAGCTACTTTTTTCTAAATCAAGCAATGGATCCTTAATTTCAGTAAGCATCATAATTTCCTCTACTTTACTCTCTAATTTAGCTAGCATGCTTGATTCATGAGGACTAATTTCATCTTTGCTAGCAAGATAAGACATATATGGAAGTAAATATTCAGGGTACTTCACTATTTCATTCAAAGTTTCTTCTAAGCTAGTAGGGACATGCTCACTTGTATTCTCAGCAATATGATCAATATTTTCAATAATAGGAGTAGCAATAGTAATAGAATTCATTCCTACACTAGGTTGTGCTTGTGGCTTTCCTGCTGACATACTTAATAGAGTTGCTTGATTATCAGCTAATTTTGACAATGCTTTATCTAAATTCGAAGATTGAAGTTGCAATACTTTAATATCACTACTAATGGATGCAATAGACTTATTTAACTCATGTATCATAGCATTGTGACTAGCAACTTGTTCCATAAGCAATTTATTAGATTCAGAAATTTCACTAGAAGGCTTCCACTTATTTTCATTAGCATTAGGATATGGAACAAAAGGTTTATTTGGCACATAAGGAGGTTTACTATATGAATTGTAAGCATTACCAAAACCATTGCTACCATAATTCCTAACAAAATTAACATCCACACTTTCAGAATTACTACCAACTAGCTCCTGCAAAGGCACATTCTCCATATTTTGTTTATTAATAAAAGCAAGAATAGTGTCCATTTTAGAAGACAAATCATTGGTTTCTTCAAATGAGTTTATTTTCTTAGTGGGATTGGGTGCTCTTTCAGTATTTCATTGACTATAATTTTGCAATATGCTTTCTAATATGCTCTTAGCTCACCTACAGTTTTACTCATAACGGCACCTTCAGCAGTAGAATCAAGTATATTTCTAGACATGTAGTTTAGACCATTATAAAAAGAGTGTAGTATGGTCCATTCATTTACTCCATGTGATGGGCATGTTCTAAGCATTAATTTAATTCTATCCCATGCCATGGCTACATGTTCATTATCATTTTGCCTAAATGAGAGGATATTATTCCTATTTTGCAAAATTTTAACGGGAGGATAATATTTCTTAATGAAAGCTTCTTTTAAATCATCCCAAGACTTTATACTAGCTGTAGGTAGTGAAAGTAACCAATCTTTATCCTTTCCTCTAAGTGAAAAAGGAAATAATTTCAGTTTTAAAACACTACTTTCCACATTTTTAAATTTTTGCATATCACATATTTCCATGAAATCATGAAGATGCATAGAGGCATCCTCCATAGCACTACCACCAAATTGCTCTCTAGTAATTAAATTGAATAAACTAGGACTTACTTTATAGCTTTCAGCTTGTATTTCAGGTGTAGTAATTGGCCTAGCAATGAATTGGTCATTGGGTGTATTTGTGTAGTCACTTAATTTAGTTCTATCACCCATTTTAACAGTTTTTTTGTAGTTTTTAATTTTTTTATGCAAAACAAAAGTAAAGTAACTAGGCAAATTCGAAATACTAAAATAAACTAGATAACTAAATGCAAAGCTAAAATGCAAACTAAAATAAAATATGCAAGACAAAAGAAAAACAAGAACAAAAACAAAACAAAAACAAGACAAGAAACAAAACAATCTACTTGAAAGAAGGTGGAGATAGAAAGGACGGTACTCACGTAGGTGCAACCTCCCCAAGCATAGGTGTTTGCACACCTTGTTGGTGATGAAGACTTCTTGTGAGCTCCCTTGGACAACTCCTTCACCTATGGCTCCCCGGCAACGGCGCCAGAAAAACGCTTGATGGCTAGGTTGAGACTCCAAGGGCAGAGTGTGTAGCTAGTGGCAAGCCTTCTTCCCCACGAGGGTGACTCGAGGGTTTATATCGAACTCTTGGGGAGCCAGTATTTCAGCAGTTGTCTTCCAAGCTTCCTCCAGGATCCTGCAAACAAGTAGAGAATTTTGTGCCCTCAACCTCACCAAGTGGTTGTCAAGCACAAGGTGTGAGACTTCTAAATTGCAATGCAAAACTGAAAGTAAATGTGCAATAATTAAATCTACTACTAAATGCAAATGAGAAAATAAATATGCAATGGATTGTTTTTGTATTTTTGTGATGCAAGTGGTGATGGAGATAATGTAAATTCGAATTGGAGATGCAAGTAAAGTAAAGTGCAAGTAAAGTAAATTGCAGCAAAGTAACTAGAGTGTTTTCTTATAATTAAAATAGGACCGGGGTTCATGGTTTCACACTTGCATTCTCTCAAATAAAGTGGTAGACGGTGGACATAAATTACATGTGAGATTACAATAACATGTTTAACATTGAGTACTTTCATATGGGCATCACGTCCTAGCATAGAGATCTCTACGGTCATATTGATCCCTCTTATACTCCACCAAGATGCGAAATAAATCATAACACCTCGATAATTAATGAAAAAACCAGAGTATAGCTTTAAGCAATGTGACATGAAGTTGAAGTAAGAACTTGCTAGATCTAGTCATGGAGATTGATTAGTGTCACTCCAAATCCCCGGTAACAAAGTACTCCTTTTTTATCCCTAGTGAGGTAACTAAGAAAGGTTTAACAAAACCTAAGTGGATCGCTGAACTTCTGTCACTTTCACAGCACTAGCCACCCCCCGTTACTCCAACTAATGCACCCATCACCCCACACACGCTCTCAAGAACTAGATTGATCAAAGCTAGCAAATAATAACGGGGTACATAAGATACATCTACTCAAATAACTCAAGAGAAACAATTGCAATCTCAGATTCAATAACTCATAGAAAAGATCCACCACATAGGAATTACAACGGTGCCCGTAATCATGTGAGGCAGCTCATACGGATCTAATTAGTGAAGCACATAGAGAGAGAGAGATACAAGTGCTACTTCCACAAACCCATAGCCCTGGGGTGGACTACTCCCTCTTCATGGAGATGTCGATGGAGATGACGTTGGAGGGGTAGGAGATCACACCGGCGGCGCCCCGCCGGTGTTTTCCCCCTCCAATCTGGAACTATAGGTCTTTGTTTCAGTGTTTCGGTGTTTCGGCGGCGCTCTTCTCCGTAAGGGTACGGGGGACCCCTTTTATAGTCGGTTTTAGGTCAAGACGGAGTCGGTAAGTCGAAGATGGAAGGAATTGGGGCCACAGGGGCCAAAAGGGGGCCTCTCACGCGGCCAAGGAATCTGGCCACGTGGAGGGTCCTCTTTTGGGCCTCCTTTCCCAATTCTCGTGGATCCTTCGCCCGCAAGTCTTCTCCTTCCAAGAAAATGACCCCCGCAGATTTTCAGGTGATTTCGCGGAAGTTTGCCCCCTGAAACGTCAAAAATATAGAAAACGGGGTTTCTGACAGATTCCATAAAAGTTGGGGGACTTTGTAATTTAACCCCAAAATACTATAAAACATTGAATTATACCCTTATATGATGCAATATGTAATAGAAAACCATGTGAAAATATACAAAATTCATCTATGCATTTTATATGCATCAACCATCTATGATCGATGAACACTATGTGTTGTGTAAGACTAACTTTGAACCCATTCGACTTGTCGTACTATATGTATATCACATCTATGATACATAATGTGATGACTCTACGTTTGTCAAATATAAGTGTCTAATATTTTGTCAATTATCATTGCATGTATAAATCTTGTATTTAAACCAGAAACCATTTAAATTTCGAATAATGCATATTTATTTTGTGGCGCACCTGGAACTATTTCTGTGGCACACTTTTCTGTCGTCCACTACAGGTTGATGCGCCACAGAATCTAGCATTTCTGTGGCGCATAGCGACGGTGCGCCACTGAATCTCATATTTCTGTGGCGCGGGGTGGTGGTGCGCCACAGAATTGGAATTTCTGTGCCGCAGGGCGGGGATGTGCCATAGAATAATAATTTAGTGGCGTGGATTCTGTGGCGCATCCCTATGGCCCCAGGGTGTGATACATCTCCAACCTATCTATAATTTATGATGCTCCATGATGATATTATGCCAATTGTTACATGTTTTTCCCTTCTTTATGTCATTTTTACACGTTTTCCGGGACTAACCTATTAACAAGATGCCAAGTGCCAGTTCCCTGTTTTCTGCTGTTTTCTATTTTATAAAAGTTGTTCTGGAAATAATCTCGGAATTGGACCCCACAAATCCTGAAGTTCCTATTTTCCCCGAAAACATCCAGAAGACCGAAGAGGAGTCGAAGACGGGCACCAGGGGGCCCACACCATGGGGTGGTGCCCCCCTTGGTCGCGCCAGGGGGTGGTGTGGGGCCCCCAGGGCTCCACCGCCTTTGCCTGTACGCCTATTTATTCCCCCCGGATGGAAAACCCTAAAGACGTGATCAAATATCCCCGAAAAGTTCCGCAGCCACCGTCCTCATGAACCCTAGATCAGGGGGTTCTGAACCTGTCTCCCGGCACCCTACTGGAGAGGAGATCATCACCAGAGGCCTCTTCATCACCATGCTTGCCTCTAGAATGATGCGTGAGTAGTTCATCCATGGACTACGGGTCCATAGCAGTAGCTAGATGGTTGTGTTCTCCTCCTATGCCTCAATGTTTTGATCTCGTGAGCTGCCTAACATGATCGAGATTGTTCTTATGTAATTCTCTGTGCTGTGTTTGCTCGGATCTGATGAATATTGAACTTATGCCAAGTTGATTATAGTCTTTTATTGCATATGTTATTTGTGATCTTGCATGCTTTCTGTTGCTACTGGTTGCTCTAGCCAAGTAGTTGCTAGTGACTCGAAGAGGGAGTATTTATGCTCGATAGTGGGTTAATGCCTCCTTTTCGCCTGTGCTCGAGTGACAGAAACGTGGCGGGGGAGGATGTGTTGTTGCCACTAGGGAGAAAACAGCGGTGTGAGTGCCCACGTGCACAATCATTACTTACATTACACACATTACTTAATGCGATTATCTGTTGCTTGCAACTTTATACCTAAGGGGGTTCGGATGATAACCCGAGGGTGGATTATTAGTCATAGATGCAGTTGGATTACAGTCTATGTATATTGTTGTAATGCCCGCACTAAATACCATAGTAGTCATCATGCCATGAATGTGCACTACGGTGTAACCTTTATTTGTCAATTGCCTAGCTGTAATTTGTTCGCCCAGCATGCTATCTTTTATGGAGAGACACCACTAGTGAACCTATGAACCCCAATCCATTTTCCTACACTGTTAAACACACCACTACACTTCCTACTTTCTTTACTTACTGCAAGCATACACTATTTTCCACATTATACGTCTAATCTTTGTTTTCAGCGAGACAGGTGAGATTGACAACCTCACGGTACCATTGGGACAAAGTATTTTGGTTGTGTTGTGTGCAGGTCCCGCGTTGTTGCTGACACCGGTGAGCCATCACCACCTTCAGTGGCATCAACCTTCCGAAAATCCTCTTTCTCCTACTGGATTGATAACCTTGGTTCTTAACTGAGGGAAGATCTTACAGCTGCAGTCATCACACCCACCTCTTGGGGTTTCCAACACACAGGAATTTCTGCAAGGAATTTCTGTCGCCATTGCCAGCATCATAGAATTTCTCGCACTGTTGCCGGGGAGAAAGAAGTCTTCTGGCAAGGGGAGTCTCTCACTCTCAACCTCTTTATTTTGTTTATTGTCTTGTTTTTATTTTGTCTTGTTTTGCTTCTTTATATCAAAAACACAAAAAAATTAGTTTACTTCATAGCTGTTATTATTTCCTTGCTTTTATTTTTCTAAAATGAGTTCCTCTAAGAATACTAAGTTGTGTGACTTCACTAGCACAAACAATATTGATTTTATTTGCACACCTATTGCTCCACCTGCTCCTACTGCTGCTTTCTATGAAATTAAACCTGCTTTATTAAATCTTGTTATGAAAGAGCAATTTTCTGGTGTTAGTACTGATGATGTTGCTACTCACCTTAATAATTTTGTTGAACTATGTGAGATGCAAAAGTATAAAGATGTGGATAGATATATTATTAAACTGAAATTATTTCCTTTCTCTTTGAGAGGAAGAGCTAAAGAATGGTTGCCATCTTTTCCTAGAAATAGTATTGATTCATGGACTAAGTGCAAAGATGCTTTCATTGGAAAATATTATCCTCATGCTAAGATTATATCCCTGGAAGTGGCATAATGAATTTTAAACAATTTGATAATGAACATGTTGCTAAAGCTTGGGAAAGAATGAAAACTATGGTGAAGAATTGTCCCACTCATGGACTGACTACTTGGATGATTATGCAAACCTTTTATGCAGGACTGAATTCAGCTGCTGGAGGTACCTTTATGTCCATCACTTTGGGCAATGCAACAAAGCTTCTTGATGATATGATGATAAATTATTCAGAGTGGCACACTGAGAGAGCTCCACAAGGTAAGAAGGTAAATTCTGTTGAGGAAACCTCCTCTTTGATTGAAAGGCTTTACGCTATTATGTGTATGCTTGTTAATGGTAAAGCTCAAGTTGATCCAAATAATGTTTCTTTAGCCTCTTTGGTTGCTCAAGAAGAGCATGTTGATGTGAACTTTATTAGAAATAATAATTTTAACAAGAATGCTTATAGAAATAATTTTGGTGGAAAAAATTATAAGCCCTATCCTCCTAATAATGGTTATGGTAATTCTTATGGAAATTCCTACAATAATAATAAAATCTCTACCACTGATCTTGAAAACATGCTTAGAGAATTTATTAGCACACAAACTGCTTTTAATAAATCTGTTGAGGAAAAGCTTGGTAAAATAGATGTTCTTGCCTCTAAAGTAGATAGCCTAGCTATTGATGTTGATTTTCTAAAACTAAAGGTTTTTCCACATGATGTTAAAGAAAGTAAAAGTTTGAATGCCATCCAAGTACGAATTGACAAAAATGTGAGGTTGATGGCTGAATTACGTACTGGAAATAGAAGATGAATTCGCTAGAAAGAACAATATTGCTAGAGTTTGCACTATCACCACCACTAGTAAAACTGAAGCTCCAAGTGCTAGTAAACCTCCTACTATCAATGGTAAATTAGTTGGTGTTAACAAAGTCTCCACCCCTTCGGTGAAACGTGCTAAATTGCCTCAAATTGCTGAAATTGGTTCTGATAAAGTGATGTAATTTTTAGAGATGTGGGAGATAATGGTTCCATTACTTTCGCTGATAATAATATTGATTTTGATGATTGCAATATCTCTGAAGTTATTATGTTCCTACAAAATCTTGCTAGAAGTCCCAATGCTAGTGCCATGAATATGGCCTTTACTAAACATATTACCAATGCTCTCATGAAAGTTAAAGAAGAAAAGCTGAAACTTGAAACATCTATCCCTAGGAAATTAGATGATGGTTGGGAGCCCATCATTAAGATAAAAGTAAATTATTTTCATTACAATGCTTTGTGTGATCTTGGTGCTAGTATCTCTGTTATGTCTAAAAAGCTTTATGATATGCTTGATCTACCACCGTTGAAACACTGTTATTTGGATGTTCATCTTGCTGATAATGCTAAGAAGAAACCTTTTGGTAGAATTTATGATGTTCTTATTATGGTTAAAAATAACCTTGTCCCTGTTGATTTTGTTGTTATGAGCATTGAATGCAATGCTTCTTGTCCTATTGTTTTGGGAAGAGCTTTTCTCAGAACTGTTGGTGCTGTTATTGATATGAAAGAGGGGAGTACTGAATATCAATTCCCACTCAAGAAAGGTATGGAACACTTTCCTAGAAAGAGGATGAAGCTAACTTTTTACTCTATTATTATAGCCAGTTATGATGTTGATGCTTCATCACTTGAAAATACGTGAGTTGCTTTCTATGCCTAGCTGAAAGGCGTCAAAGAAAAGCGCTACCGGGAGACAACCTGTTTTATTTCTCTGTTTTCAACCCATTTTCCTTTATTTGCTTTTGTTTTATTTGCACCTGGGTGTTGTACATTTCCTTAGCAACCCCTCTGTATCTTTTCTTTTGTGTTTTTGTTGAGCAAAGTAAAGCCTCTAGTGGAAAGTTGAGGCTATATTTTGGATTTCTGCGCAGGAAACAGATATCTGCTCTCCACTGTTAATTTCGTATAAAATCACAGAAAATTCAAAATGACCTCTATTTTTTTGTGTGTAATATGGGGATATATACGCAACTTTTCCTAGTTTACCACTTTTTGATTTGAGCAACAGAATATTTTCTAAAAAAATCATCTTTACCCCTGTCCTGTTTTGACAGATTTCTCCCAATAATTGCATTTGCATCTTAATCTCTTTCTTTTGGTGTTCTTTTGAGAAAAAGAGATTTAAAATAAGTTGTGATAGTAGCTAATGTGTTTTTGAGTGTTAGTATTGTGTTGAAACTGAACCATGTGAATTTATTATTTCGATTGCGCTAACGTTGCTAATGAAGATTGTGAGAAGTTCAGTGTGAAGGAAGTTTTCAAGAGTCAAGAGAAGAGGATGATATGACGTGATCAAGAAGAGTGAAAAGACTAAGCTTGGGGATGCCCCGGTGGTACATCCCAGCAAAATCCAAGAATACTCAAGCGTCTAAGCTTGGGGATGCCCAAGGCATCCCCTTCTTCATCGACAAATTATCAAGTCACTTATAGTGAAACTATATTTTTATTCGGTCACATCTTATGTGCTTTACTTGGCGCGTCTTTTATTTTTGTTTTAAGTTTGTTTTTATTTTTGCAACAAGATTGGTTGGACCCCAGTATTTGAAGAGTATTTTTGTTAAAAAATATCTTGTATGGTGCTTGTTGGGAGAAGAAACAGCTACTTAAAGTAGAATTTTTAATGGTGCAAGTAGAAGCTTGTATAGACTGTGGCTAGAACTTTTTCATATCATGATAGATGTTATTTTAGTTTTAAAGACTTGTGGTTATTGAGTAGCATGATTAGCCTCAAATAGCTGAGAGTGTTTAATGTGCCATTGAAAGATTCATGAGTTGTTCTTGTCATACTGAAACATAAATTTATGGTATTCTCTTTCGAATGTTTTATTTGGTTGACTTGGCGCATGCTCACACCATTTTATGACTATGAACCAGTCACTAATATCCTCTATAATCATTTAGTTTTTGAACATGTGATACCACTTATGCTTTAATTAATGATGTTTATGTCGCTATGCATGATTATGGCTCTTATGCTCTCTTGATTTGTCGCTCCCAGTCTTTTGCTAGCCTCCACCTGTACTGAGTATGAACTCTACTCATGCATCCAACTCCCTAAAACCAAAGTTTTCCCATTGTGTCCACCATACCTACGTACATGTGGTATTTAACTGCCACTCCAACTAAACTGCTCATGTGTTACCTTTAAAACCATCAAAATAACTCCTGCTTTGTGTTCCTGTTTTTGCTCATGAGGACGTAAATAGAGAATCTTTATCTCACTTGTTGATTGGATTTCACACCCTGGACTAGTGGCTTCATCCTCTTATCCAAATGATTGAAGAGCTGGCAGCAGGGTGCCCAGCCCCAAATTAATATACACAAAATCTCTTCACTATTTTTGCCCCTGATTTATCAGTCAAAGCATAAATGTGTAAACAAAAGAGAAAGAGGGATGACCTTCTACCCAGATGTATCCTTCATATGGGAGCCGTTCTTGTGAATCCAGTTGGCTTGTGACGTACTGTATTTTCTGTTTACCATTCGTTGACAATAGCATGCATCTCCCCAAATATAGACATTCCTCCATGGAATGTGATTGTTGGCAGGCACCCGTTGATTCGGTTAGCCATGGTTTGTGCAAGATGGATGGGGGGAGTGTCAAACTTTTAATACCTATGTTTAATAAAATAAAAATCTCTATCACATGAGTGATCCATGCTTCCCTCTGTGAAGGGCCTTTCTTTTACTTTTATGTCTAGACTCCATCATCTAACTTTATGCATAGTTGAGCGATCATTTTTGCCATTCTGAGTTTTATGTGCATTTGTCCGAGAAACATTATTAATTGATTCATGATGTGTTATTGTTTGTTCTCAAATTATTTGTTCTAGTCTTCGTCATAAACTTTGAAGGTGTCCTTGTATTTATGTTTTGCCCCACTCTCAAGGACTAGCGAAATATCACTTTGCCATGCTTTCTCTATACTTGAAACAAACATATATCTTTCTTTGCATTGTTATTCATGACCCTCTATTTGAGATACTTCTCATAATGCAAAGTGATTGCTATGCTTTATTATTAAAGTTCTATTTATCATGTTTGTGTTAAAAGTTCTATGATCTCAGCTTACATATGCTTTTACATTTTTATGATCAAGTTTATGTTAGTAGCATGTCACCTAAAAAATTATTGTGTTTTATCGGTTACCTACTCGAGGATGAGTAGGAACTAAGCTTGGGGATTCTTGATACGTCTCGAGCGTATCTATAATTTCTGATGCTCCATGATGATATTATGCCAATTGCTACATGTTTTCTCCCTTCTTTATGTCATTTTTACACGTTTTCCGGGACTAACCTATTAACAAGATGCCAAGAGCCAGTTCCTTGTTTTCTGTTGTTTTTTATTTCAGAAAAGTTGTTCTGGAAATATTATCGGAATTGGACCCTACAAATCTTGAAGTTTCTATTTTCCCCGGAAGCATCCAGAAGACCGAAGGAGGAGTCGAAGACGGGAACCAGGGGGCCACACCATGGGGTGGCGCCCCCCTTGGCCGCGCCAGGGGGTGGTGTGGGGCCCCAGGGCTCCATCGCCTTTGCCCTTTCGCCTATTTATTCCCCCTGGATGGAAAACCCTAAAGACCTGATCAAATATCCCCGAAAAGTTCCGCAGCCGCCGTCGTCGTCAAACCTAGGCCAGGGGGTTCTGAACCTGTCTCTCGGCACCCTGCCGGAGAGGAGATCATCACCGGAGGCCTCTTCATCACCATGCTTGCCTCCGGAGTGATGCGTGAGTAGTTCATCCTTGGACTACGTGTCCATAGCAGTAGCTAGATGGTTGTGTTCTCCTCCTATACCTCAATGTTTCGATCTCGTGAGCTTCCTAACATGATCGAGATTGTTCTTATGTAATTCTCTGTGCTGTGTTTGCTGGGATCCGATGAATATTGAACTTATGCCAAGTTGATTATAGTCTTTTACTGCATATGTTATTTGTGCTCTTGCATGTTTTCCGTTGCTAGTGGTTGCTCTGGCCAAGTAGTTGCTAGTGACTCCAAGAGGGAGTATTTATGCTCGATAGTGGGTTCATGACTCCTTTTTCATTGTGCTTGAGTGACAGAAACGTGACGGGGAGGATGTGCTGTTGCCACTAGGGAGAAAAGAGCGGTGTGACTGCCCGCGTGCACAATCATTGCTTACATTACACACATTGCTTAATGCGATTATCTGTTGCATGCAACTTAATATCTAAGGGGGTTTGGATGATAACCTGAGGGTGTATTATTAGTCATAGATGCAGTTGGATTACGGTCTATGTATATTGTTGTCATGCCCGCACTAAATACCATAGTAGTCATCATGTCATGAATGTGCAGTACGGTGCAACCTTTATTTGTCAATTTCCGAGCTGTAATTTGTTCACTCAACATGTTATATTTTATGGAGAGACACCACTAGTGAACCTATGAACCCCGGTCCATTTTCCTACACTATTAAACACACCACTACATTTCCTGCTTTCTTTACTTACTACAAGCATACACTATTTTCCACACTATACGTCTAATCTTTGTTTTCAGCAAGACCGGTGAGATTGACAACCTCATTGTACCGTTAGGACAAAGTATTTTGGTTGTGTTGTGTGCAGGTCCCGCGTTGTTGCTGACACCGGTGAGCCATCACCACCGTCAGTGGCATCAACCTTCCGAAGATCCTCTTTCTCCTACCGGATTGATAACCTTGGTTCTTAACTGAGGGAAATTCTTACCGCTGCACTCATCACACCCTCCTCTTGGGGTTCCCAACACACAGGAATTTCTGCAAGGAATTTCCGTCGCCCTTGCCAGCATCAGGGTGCGCCACATAATCAATAAACGGTGCGCCACAACTGACCCTTTCTGTACTAGTGTGAAAACATGCATAACCACGGTAATCAGGGTGAAAACATGACTATGGATGATGGAAAACATAACTACACTAATGTAGCAACGTGATAACAAGGTGAAAACATAATGGGGAAGGTGAAAACATAGTCCTCTTCATTTAAAATCATTTTGTTAACAAGGTTGATCAAGTCTGGTTACCAGAACAATTTTTTATGAAGCAAAACTTTGCATATCACTAAATAATTATGTTACCTCAACCTTGATAGACATAGTCCCAATCATAATAATTTCATATTCTTTTGGTGGCATTGGAATGGGACAATAAAATTCTCCACTCTTGACGGTCTCAATATTTTCAATTGAATTTAAACCATATCTTCTATCAATCTTCTTTGGAAAATAAAAAATATGCTATTTATCATTAACATTAAAAGTTAATTTTCCTTGATTGCAATCAATAACATCCCCTGTAGTGTTAAGAAAAGGTCTCCCTAGAATAATAGACATATTATCATCTTCAGGCATTTCCAACAGAACAAAGTAAGTTAATATCAACAACTAGTAGCAACTTGAACAAGAATATTCTCACATATACCAACATGAGTAGCAGTAAATTTATCATCCATTTGCAAAGATATATCAGTGTGTATCAATTTTTCAAGAGAGAGCTTCTTATAGAGAGAAAAAGGCATAACACTAACTCCATCTTCCAAGTCACATAAAGCAGTTCTAACATAATTATTTTTAATAGAACAAGGGATAGTAGGAATACCAGGATCTCCAAGTTTCTTTGGAACCTTGCCATTGAAAGAGTAATTAGCAAGCATAGTGGAAATTTCCTCATTCAGAATTTTCCTTTTGTTAGAGACAATATCTTTCATATATTTGGAATAAGGAGGCAGTTTAATAGCATCAGTCAAAGGAATTTGCAAAAACATAGGTTTCATCCACTCACAAAACTTGTTATAATGTTCTTCTTCCTTTTTATATTTGGAATAAGGAGGCATTGCTTTTTGTACCCAAGGCTCTCTTTCATTACCATGTTTATTAGAAATTAAATCCTCCTTAGTATACTTTGCAGTTTTAGGTTGCTTTTCAGGTCCAGCAACATTTCTTCTTTATCAGAAACATCACTTTTATCATTACCACTTTTAGTTTCAGCATCAGAAATAGATATACTATTAGGATCTTTAGCAGGTTCAGGAGATTCTACAACAATTTTATATCTCTTCTTCTTTTTCTTAGAAGGAGAACTATTTTTTTTAGGTTGCTGAGAATCTTGTTCAATTTTTTTAGGATGTCCTTTAGGATACAAGGGGTCCTGAGTAGAAACATCACTTGTAGTAATTATTTCACAAACATGTTTTTCTCTATAAGCATTAGCTAGCATATCTTTTTGCACTTTAGTGAGTTGATCAATTTGAGTTTGAACCATATGAAAATGTTTAAGAAGCATTTTAACATCATTAGAGGTTCTCTCAATAATACCATGCAAATTATCAATAGCTCTAGAGTTTTCCATAAGATGACTTTGCACTCTCATATTAAAGTTGTCTTGCTTAACAACATAATTATCAAATTCATCAAAGCATTGATCAGGTGATTTAGAGTAGGGAATATCTCTATCATCAAAGTATTGGAGCGAGTGTACCTCAACAGTTGATGGATGATGAATAGGCTTACATAATTCTTCTATAGGAGGTAAATTCTTCACATCTTCGGATTTAATACCCATCTCTTTAAGAGATTTCTTGGCTTCCTTCATCACTTCATCATTTAATTCAATCATCCCTCTCTTCTTGGGTGTTGGTATTGGTGTTGGTTCTGGTGTAGGTGTAGGCTTACGTATATTCCAATCATCATTATTTTTGGCTATTTTAGCCATTAATTCCTCAAGTTCTTCTGGAGTTCTTTTCCTGAAAACACAACCAGCACAACTATCTAGGTATATCCTAGATTCAACAGTTAGTCCATTATAAAATATATCTAGGAGCTCATTTTTAGGTAATGGATAACCAGGGCTAGATCTTATTAAAGAACAAAACACTATCCAAGATTCAGACAATTTATCTCCTTCAATTTGCTCAAAGTTAAAGATATCCTGCACAACAACATGTTGGGCACTAGCTGGAAAATATTTTTGAAAGAAAGCATTAACCAAATCCATAGGACTAGTAATAGATCCAGGTGACAGATTGTTAAACCAAGTTTTAGCTTCATTTTTTCAATGAGAAAGGGAAGATCTTGGTAACAAAATAAGTACGCAACTTGGTATCATCAGAAAATAAACTACTCAAAGATGAAATCTCATTCATGTGTTCCATAGCACTTTTACTTTACGTTCCACCAAAAGGTTCCTTCTCAACAATAGATATTTAAGATAAATCTAGAGAGAAATCATAATTTTTGTCTCTAATGTGTATGGGAGATGTGGAAAACATAGCATCAAGAGAAGGTTTATATTTAACAACATGTATTGCAAGAAGACTCTTAAGAGAACTTGCACCACTAGTAGCTTGGGCTTCCTTAATAAAGTCATCATTAAGTTCAATGTAGGTTTCATCAAGATCATCAATAGACTCAGGTGAATTAACAAGTGTACCAATATTTTCTACAAGAATTTCAGCACTTTCAATTTGTTTGGATTTAGCAATTGTAGCATCTAGGAAAGGACCTAGTGAACCAGTATCATCAAGCATAGTAGAAGAATCATCAAAATTATTAGAAGCATTTTCAGACTCACCAGAAATAACAGTATGTGTAACATGTGGTGGTGAAGAAGCTTACTCATAACAGATGGTGAATCAAGAGGAACACACGTGTTCAGAGTTGTACCTCTCCTTGTAGTGGATGGTAATATAGGAACTGTTCCATCACGAGTCTTTCCCATGATGAAAGGCTTGCAGCTAACAATATCATGTTCAAGTGAGCAAATAAATAAAGCTATGCTCCTCGGCAAGGGCTCCAGAAAATAGTCTTGATGACCCACAAGTATAGGGGATCGCAATAGTCTTCGAGGGAAGTAAAACCCAAACTTATTGATTCGACACAAGGGGAGCCAAAGAATATTTATAAGCCTTAACAACTGAGTTGTCAATTCAGATGCACCTGAAAGTAGACTCGCTCGCAACAATTTATCAGTGGTAACAGTTTTATAGTAGTGGTAGTAATTAAATAACAACATGAGTAAAATAGTAACAACAGTAGCAATTGCGGAAAACAGCATGATGAAGTACCGTACGATAGAGGGTCGATGAATGGGCGTTGCATGTATAAAATAGTTCATGTAATAATCTAAACATCGGAATTGCAGATAATAATAATAAAGCATCCAAGTTCTAGGCAAACCATATGCATGTGTTCCAATATAGTCATACGTGCTCGCAACGAGAAACTTGCACAACATCTTTTGTCCTACGAGCCCGTTTTCAGCGGGGCCTCAAGGGAAACTACTCGTAATTAAGGTGATCCTTTTAATAAAGCATCGGAGCAAAGAATTAACACTCCGTGAACACACGTGATCCTCACATCATAACCATTCCCTCCGGTTGTCCTAATTTCTGTCACTTTGGGGCCTCGGGTTTCGGACAATGACATGTGTAAATAACTTGCAGATATGATCAAGAAACGTAATTATACTCATGAAACAATAACATGTTCAGATCTGATATCATGGCACTCGGTCCCTAGTGACAAGCATTAAGCATAACAAATTGCAACAACGGTAGAAAACACTAACAATGGCTACTAGGCACTATGCCCTAACAATCTGGCATTATTACATGATCGATCGCATCCAATCCCTTCCATCCATCTCAGCCTACAGCGTTGTTTACTCACACATGGACGGGGAAATCATGGAAGATTGATGCAGAAGAGGTGGCGGCGTCGATGGCGATGATCTCCTCTGAATCCCCGTCCCGGCAGGGCGCCAGATCAGGAACTTCTGATCCCCGAATTAAGTTTCAAGGTGACGGTAGCGCTTTGATGTGTTTCTCTGGAATATGACAAACCCCCCTCGCGTTTTAGGTTTACGGGACATAAGTAGTCGAAAGGGGAGACCGAGGGGGTGCCTAGGGGCCCACACCACCAGGCGGCGCTACCAAGGGGGGGCGCACGCAGGGGTGGTGTGGCCCCCTCCTGGCCCCTCTCCGGGACTCCTTCTGGCTACGAGGGTCTTCGGGTGTTTTAAGGTCTTCGGGATCTTTTCTGAGCATTTTCCCGAAAGTTGATTTTTCTGCATAAAAACGAGACACCAAGGTAATTCTGCTGAAAACAACGTTAGTCCGTGTTAGTTGTATCCAAAACTCACAAGTTTAGAGACAAACGATAAGAAAAGTGTTCGGAAAAGGAGATACGTTTTGGACGTATCAGTGATCCTCTCCCGATTAGACCAAGCTTCTAATTACTCTCTCTCTCTCTCTCTCTCTCTCATGTGTTGAGAACTCCACCTTCGTATACACCTACAACACCAAGTCCTGGACGACGATGCGCTGCAGAATTTGCCCCGACATATGTGTGCATACTCTCAGCGGGGTAACACGTGAGACCCTAAGTTTTCCGGATCACGGTGCTAGATACGGGGAGTCGGCAACATCCTCACCCATAGGCTTCTGCATGAGAATCTTCTACATGCTTCATCGACAACTCTTCTACTTCAAGGTGCTTGGTACACAATCTGAAACTAGATTGGAATTTATATCCACTTGTATCTCATAGATAGATCTTGGTGGTTGCGTGGTAGTTTGGTGAAGTTTTAAATTCCCATTGCGCAACCCAACAATCAATACTTTCGGTCTAATATAGCCCCTTTGCTATGTGGTACAAGATTGTACTCTAATCTCTAGGTTAGTTAAATTCTTCTGTAATACATTTGGTTTAGTTAATGGTAGCATAGATGTGCATTGCACTACCAAAATTTAAGCTTGTAAACTGGATTCAGGGGTATATAGAATTTTGTTGCCATATTCATGTGGATAATATGCAAATCATCTCACTATGTCTAGAAAGTTGGGGAAGGGAACCTAGTATTCCTCATTGTAAAGCAACAAAATCATTCACCTGATCAGCCGTGAAAGGTTCCTGACAACAATCCCACTCCGAGGCCCAAAAAATTTCATAAATTCTTAAATTCTTGTGCTTGTAACATATTATTAAGTTTAGCAAAGTTGAGATGTTTTGTGCACGTATACAAGACATACCCACCAAAATGGTTTGGTTGCAGTAACGCACATGCACCTTACTAGTATAAACTAGTTCGTGACAAAGTCTTCATTTAAGTACTGACTATAGATTTAGTACCAGCACCTAGAGCATAGAAACATAGAAAATATTTGATAAGAAACGGAATTCCTGAACCATCAATAGCACCTATACTATGATGTCATCAAGAATCATTGTATTTCTCTACAAACGAATGCATAATAATTCATGACACGAGTTAGTTTAATACACTACATCTCCGCTGCACACACACAATACTAATTTACCTGGTAGAGACTAGTGGTACTTAATACAAATTACGCTTCAATAAGCTTAAAAACAAGAGATTTTTTTTCCACGCAGCAAGTTTCTTGTTAAGCATTGGGCCAATGTTAATCGTATTGTTGTTATTGGACTTGTTTTTACGTTGTATTATGTGAAGACAAATACTTTATATCAAAATTTTATACTTCTTTCAAACATGTGTTTTATAATATTATAATCTTAATGATTACGGTTTACTATTACTTAGATCACATGGTTAACAACGTAATAGGTTTTTGTATTATTTATAGTTTATTTTACATTTGTAAGATATAACAATGTGAAGTCTCTTCTAAATTTTAATCGTGTGATGTAATTTAACTTCTAAACTATTTTCGAGAGTTGAATAAATTATAGTGTATGCATAATAACTTCCTATGTATGTGTGTTCATGTGTATGTTTTATATCCTAAAATATCATGATCCAGATCTTGAAAGCATACAAAAAATATCTTAGTCGTGACTTCACTGTACTATTAAGTAAGTACTCCTACAATTGTAGAAGCTTGTGGAGTACAAATTGAACCAATGACAGACATACAAGTTGGGTTTCGTAATTAATTGGCAACATATGCATGATTTACATTTGGTATTGAGAAATAGCATCTCATATGGAAATCACCTACGAGCACAGAATTTTTGCAGGTGTTACTTTTTTGCACACATATGATTTGATTATTTGGTATAATCGTCTTCAATGCGATTAGCTCTTCTAGTACACAGAGACGCTACAACCAAATTCTATAATAATGGCCTGACAAAGCATATACACTTTTGTCTTGCGCTGAACATGTACATCTAGACTTTTGAGTCGACAATAATATTGGAATAGGCTTATAGTATGTCTGAAGGCCTTAAAATACGTTTATCATGTCTACAAATAATAATCTACACTTGTATTTCACATATTTATACAAAATTCACTACCCTACGTGTATAACCTAATCTATACATGTACAGCTACCTCAACTTTCAATGGCCATCTTCACGTGGGAGCAACTCACCGAGTGCAATTTCATCTTCATCTGCAGACTCATCATCGGTCGTTCTACTTTCATCTTCGCCTGCTGCTGTAGGAGGCTTCTCGTCACCACGATCAACATCACCCCGTGTGTCGTCGTTCATGTCATGAATGCTCGGCCGCTTGCACTCGTTGCGGCGTAGCTTCGCCTGCCTGATGGTGTACTTCTGGTAGTGGCTGGCGATCTGGGACGCGCTCCTCGTCGGCACGAACTCCCTTGACAGCATCTGCCACTTGCCGGCGCCGTGTTCCTTGATGCCCGCCAGGAACAGTCTGCGATTTATCAGCTGAATCAGTATCAACCGGGACTAATGTAGATGTAGCGGCCATGATTAGACAATACCCTATATACTGACAGTAATTAAGAGAAAACATGCAAAGAGGTCACATACATGGCACAGTTATTACATACTTGTGCTCGTCTGGTGACCATGGCACCGCCTTGTTCCTTCCGTCGACAGGGCCCTCCCTCCTTTTCCGACCACTTTTGTGCTTAGCCGCCTTCTCCGGAGGAGGCTCGCCGTCGGCCATACACACCGCTGTTACAGCGTCCTCTCCCACCACCACAGTTTTTGCTGACTCCAGCTTGTCATCTGCCGGCGCATCGACGTCCTCCTTCCCACCCGTCCGCGCGGCGTCACGGACCGGAACCAGGGCCACATGGGCAACCGGTGAAAACGTAGGAGGAGGAGCAGCAGCAGGCTGCTGTAGATCCCACTCCGGCGGCGTCTCCACTCCTGGCGCCTCAAGCACACGCCGCAGCTCGGCGACGATGGATCCGTATCGGTGGCGCACCTGGTCCGGAGTCTTGTCGCCCAGGTGCGCGGCGATGAGATCCCATCGTGGGTACATGCGGCAGAGAAGCAGCTCCAGCAGCTTATCCTGCCGCCGCGTCCAGCCAGACGATTCGCCGTCGGCTCCATGCATTGCTGGTATGGAACACCGCTTATTATTGTTCAAGGTGTCACGGCGGCGGCCGGACACGATTATGGAGCGCCGCTTAATTAGATCGTGTGCGCGCGGTGTCAGGCATGCGGCGGGGGCGAGGTGTCCGGCGCGAGGGAACGCTGTGGTCGTACGTGAGGATAGAGTGGGCCGGAGTCCTAGGATAATATTTTTCCGAGCCATACGTACGTGTACGGATTAGCTGTTTGGGGGTTTGGCGGTCGATGGGTCCTGGAAACCTAGGGTAGGGAATGGTGCCGCGGCTGTGTGCGATGGATGCATCGGTCGGGTTTGCTTTCCGCCTGTCCCCAAACGTACATGTTCATGCGCCTGTGTCGTGTTTGGCTGCATTCCCTATGTTTAGAATTTTCTCTGTCGTCGGAACGGAGGAAGAAGATCAAGGGACAGGAAGACCGTCCGCCCGATTTTGGGAGAACCAGACGCTGTCGCTCGCCGGAGAGGAGGGCAACGCCGCTAGATAGCTGGCTCCAGATCCAGCCGCCCCTGCAGCCAACTTCACCCTAGATCCCGTTATTCTTGACGGCCTTCTCCGTGGCAGCTCCTTGACGGTCGCAAGGGCGTCGCCGACACCATCTTGGGTGGTGGATGGTGGTGGTGCAGGTAATGAAAGATGACGCTAGAGCTCGATGGTAGTCTGTGTATCGTAAGAGAAAGAAAAGCGAGAGGGAGCAAGAAGAGAAGGAGGGGAAAAATCAAGGAGCTACTATGCTACCTTTTTTTTTTTTTGAGAGAACCGTACGCTTTATTGATCAAGAATCATAATGTCATTACAAAGGGCCTCCTTTATACAGACAGGAGAAACACCATGCCACACATAACTACTAGGATAAGAAGCAAAACGAGCTAGATTATGAGCAGCAATATTAAGCCTACGATAAACGTGTCGATAAGAGCAGGTAACAAAAGACCTTGTCATCAGCTTCACATCTTCAACGACTGGGCCGTAGAGGGAACGGTCCAGAGAAGACGAGTTGATACGATGAATCACAGCGAGACAATCAGAGCCAAAGATTACCTTCGAGACGCCCTCCTCCAGGGCAAAAGAAACAGCGCGGCGGACAGCCAGGGCCTCGGCCATCTCCGGTATCATCACGTTAGCATAGCTCTCGCTGCAAGCAGCAATGAAGGAGCCCGTGTGATCTCGGAAAACGATCCCCACTCCCATCCGTTTAGTTGTTTCAAATAGAGCTGCATCGACATTGATCATCAAAGTACCTTCGGGCGGCGGAATCCAACGAAGAGATGAAGCAGTGGATTCACGACTGTGGCTGGTACTTGATTTGTATAGATGCACCATGATCATGTCAATGTACGCTCTAATCTTTGCGGCAAGTGCATTTGGATGCAGCATGCCTTCCCCTCCACGGACCTTGTTTCTAGCATCCCATGTGTGCCAGAGAACCACCATGAGGACCGTGCCTTCAACATCCGAACATTTATCAAGAAAATCCAGAGTCCAGGTTCGGGTGGAGGTGAAGGAACGTCGATAAAGGTGGATGGGCTGGAATTCCTTGATGGTACTCCAAACCTCGTTGGCATAGGGGCAGAATAATAGTGTATGCTCCACCGTTTCGAACCGGTTGCAGAAGACACACGAGGACGACGCCGGAATATGGCGCTGCACAAGTTGCTGGCCGCTCGGTAGGCAATTGTGAGCGAATCTCCAGAGAGTAATCTTCATTTTCCCGGGTGCTCTTGTCGCCCATAGTTTCTTCCAAAGCTTGGAATTATCAATCACTGCAGAACCTGACCCTCGTCCCGCTTTGCTTCGATCAGTAGCATTACGATTAGCTCGCGCTAACTGATAGGCTGAACGCACCGAGTATTGTCCAGAGCGGGTATGTGGCCAGGATGCAAAGTCACTGCCGCCGTGACGGCTGATGGGAACCGCAAGAATTTTCTCGGCCACCTCATCTGTGAAGATCGAACGGACCAGGTCTTCATCCCAAGATTTCGACCCATCCAATATCAGAGTGTTTACTGACTGATTTTCCATCATAGGAACCCGAGGCCGTATAGTGTACGGAGGAACACCAGGAATCCACGAGTCTGTCAGTATCTTGGTATTTTCACCATTGCCAATACCCCATCGAACTCCACTTTTCAATATGACCATACCAAACTGAATGCTTCGCCAGGTATAGGAGGACGATCGAGGTTTAGGGGCATCCCAAAACTCACAGTTAGGGTAGTAACGCCCCTTGAGTACCCGGGCACAGAGAGAAGAGGGGTCCGTTAGTAGTCTCCAACATTGACGACCCAACATTGCTTGATTGAAAAGTTCCAGGTCGCGGAAACCCAGACCCCCCAATGCTTTCGGAGTTGACATCCACTCCCAAGAACGCCAATGCAGTTTCCTTTTGCCTTTTTCCACACCCCACCAGTGATAGGCTATGGATTGGCGCATCGAGACACATATTGACACAGGGAGCTGAAAGCAACTCATCACATACGTGGGAATAGCATGTATAACTGCCTTGAGCATAGTCTCCTTGCCCGCACGTGAAAGAGGCCGGTCAGACCATCCATTCATCCGCTGCCACATGCGGTTAATAAGGAATTTAAAGATTCGGACTGGTGATCGTCCTACCTCTATTGGCATACCCAAGTAAGTCTCTTGGATCACCTCCGAGTGGACACCAAGTTGTTGCTTGACAGTATTCTTGATATCCACGGAGCATCGAGAGCCAAAGAAAATAGAGGATTTATCACGGTTGATCCTCTGTCCAGACCCCGCGCAATAAGTATCCAGCACATGTTGCAATGCATCAACGCTTCTTCTATCACTTCTGGCAAAGAAAATACTATTGTCTGCAAACAGTAGATGGGAAATAGGGGGGCCAAGTCTTCCATTACGTAGACCTTGTAGTTCACCTTGGGCCTCCCTCTGTTGCAAAAGACAGGATAATCCTTCCGTGCAGAGAAGAAAAAGGTAGGGGCTAATGGGGTCTCCTTGTCTGATCCCCCTTGTAGGAATAACCGGATCAGTCAAGTCACCATTAATCTTGACAGCATATCTCACTTCGGTGACACACCTCATAACAGTGTTGATCCAACCTTGATCAAACCCCAGTTTTTGGAGGCAATCGAATAAATAGCTCCATTCAACTCTATCGTATGCTTTCATCATATCCACCTTGAGAGCAAAATATGGTCGTTTGGCATTTTGTTGTCTGATACTATGTAAGCATTCATAGGCTATCAATGCATTATCAGTGATCAGTCGTCCAGGAACGAAAGCACTCTGAAACTCAGACACCACTGCGGGTAAGATTAGCTTCAAACGGTTTGCGAGGACCTTTGATGCAATCTTGTACAACACGTTACAGAGACTGATATGCCGAAAGTTCTTGACATCATCAGGGTTTGTTGTCTTCGGTATCAGCACAATTACAGAGTCGCAAAAACCCTCAGGTAGTGGACCCCCATCGAGGAATCCCCTTACAGCCTGACAGATAGCATTCTCCAGAAAGTCCCAATGAGTCTGGTAGAAAAGAGCCGGGAAACCGTCAGGTCCCGGCGCTTTTGTTGGCCCCATCTGAAACAAAGCGGTCTTGATCTCCTCGTTTGAGTACTCCTTGGTTAAATCTACGTTCATATCAGTGGTAACCTTGCAAGGAATAGAATCAAGAACTGTATCCATTGAAGTAGTAGGTTATGATGAAAATAGATTACCATAAAACATTTGAACCATACTCTTTATGTCAGCCATATTATCACACCGAGAGCCATCTTCGCGTCGCAAGAATTTAATTTTATTTGCTCGTTTGCGTGCTGATGCCCTTGCATGAAAAAAGGCAGTGTTGCGATCGCCCTCCCGCAGCCAATCGATACGGGAGCGTTGACGTTCCATCACTTCTTCTCGTTCGAAGAGTTCACAGAGATCAGCTTCAATTTTCCGGGCCTCCATCTGATTACCTTCACTAGAGACACAGATGAAACTAAGTTTCCTTTCCAGCTTTTTAATTCTCTGTCGGATATCACCAAAGGATTCCGGGCTCCAATTTTTCAACGTGCCAGCAACCTGGTTGAGAGTGTACCACGTGGACTGAAGGGACAAATCACCTCCGGCCTTTTCTGTCTAAGCATTCTCCAAAACCCCCCTGTAATCCGCAGCACGCAGCCATGCTGCCTCGAACCGAAAGCCCTGCTATACTGGGCAGGTACGGTTGTTGTGCTGTGTTGCAGCTAGGATGATGGATATCGCAAGATGATCGGACGTAGTGGTGACAATATTTTCAACAGTACGGTCCTCAAACCGAGAGAGGAACTCCCCATTCGCCACCGCCCGATCGAGTCTCACCTTGACATGATCCTCCTCACATTGTCTATTATTCCATGTGAACTTTGGGCCAGAGAAGCCAAGGTCTGACAAGCCACACTCGTCCAAACATTCTCGGAACAGAGACATCTGTGATTCAGATCGCTCGCGAGCACCAACGTGCTCGTCTTGGGACAGCACCTCGTTGAAATCACCGCAACAGATCCACGGTCCTTCCCACGCCGTTCTCAGCCGGCGTAATAAGTCCCAAAAAACATGTCGGAGATCTCTTCTTGGCTCCCCATATACAAAGGTTGCCCGCTACGGTGCCTCATTTTCAGATTTGATAGTAACATCAATGCAATGTGAGTTGAAACCATTGAGAGAGACAGTGTACTGTGGCAACCAAAACAGAGCGAGTCCTCCACTGAGACCTACGCTACTGACAGCGAAACTTCCAGCGTAGCCCAAAGACCACATGAAATTTTGAGCCCTTGTGTCCTTCATCTTCGTTTCGCACAAAAAGAGGAAGGAGGGTCGATACGTCCGTATAAGATAACGGAGCTCACCAACTACCGAGTCTGACCCCAACCCTCGGCAGTTCCAACATAATAAACTCATTGCGTCTGGCGGGACTGCACTGCAGCCTCCGCCTGATCCGCCGATCCCGTTGAATTAACCGATGTGTCAACCTTGTGTTTCTTGCTTGATATGAGTCTGAAACAGCCACTTGGTCATTACCACTATCCACTGTGGCCGGGCCTGCAGTGGTAACCACAACCAACGCCATGGAGGGCAATTCAGACGAGGGGAGAGCCAATGTGGTGGCTGGGATGTTTGCATCCTTCACCTTGTATTCCTTGCATTTCTGGCCACTGATGGTCGTTTTGTCCCCCTTCAACACCGATACACTATCCTTGGGCATCATCTTGGCCGATGTCCTCGGCTTGCGCTGTTTAGGTTGCTTAGGCTTCACCGGTGAAGTGACTTCACCTGCCTGAGCTTTGTCCTTCTTAGCATTAGCAGCCGTAGATGGCTGCACTTTTGGCCCCCCTTGGCCATGACTTTGCCGAGACCCCTGATCACTAAAAGATCCCTGGCTTGAATTTGTCCCCGAGAGCTTCCTCCTCTCGTCTGGTACACATAGATTCGGCCCGTGGTATGGTAAGAGGCCATCAGCATCTCTTTCCCCTGGCGTCGGGCAATTGGTTGAAGAATGCCCCAACAAACCACACGAGAAGCAAAACGTTGGTAACCTTTCATACTTGACAGAGAAGAAATCAGTCACCTGTCGTTGTTTCGAGAACACCGAAACCCCACGCATCACTGGTTCATGGATGTTGATTGTCGCACGGAAACGCAGGTACTCCCCCCAAGCTCTTCCCTTCTCATCCACGTCCATCTTTCCAACCTTACCCACACGGCTTGCCAATTCCTTTCCTCTCTGATCATTCATCAGGCCGAATGGGAGGTTTAATATGCGAACCCACAGACTCAGAGTGTCGAAGCGGATATCAGCGGGCTTCAGACTTGGATCGAATTCATTCAAGAGTACCGCGTGATTACCAATTGTCCACGGAGAGCCTTCTGTAACACGATCTTTGTCTGTTTTGTTCGCAAACTCCACCATGAAAAGATTCTTGCCCAACGAGTGCAGCTCCAGTCCTTTGGGGTTACCCCATGCAGGTCGAAGAGCCGCTCGGATCGTCGTGATGTGCAGCACGTTAGGTGCAAGTACCTTCCCAACAAGAGCCCACTCGGGGCATCCAAGATCACCATCATCCTCAAGCACGAAGGCCTCGGACTCTTGCGAGGTGAGTCGTAGTTTTCCCATCATCTCCGCAACGCCATCGCCACCCGTCGCAACAGAGGGCGTGGTTGATGGTATCTTGTCCTCAGGCAGATCACGCTGGTTGATCGCCAAAACCTTAGCCAAGGTACCTCGGCCAGGAGAGTTGTTTCCAGATGCGTTCTGCTTCCCGTCCATGGCTGCGCCCCAATCCAGAGGAGAGACAGGGGCAGCCCCGAGGAGGAGGCAACAGGAGCGCAGAGGAGAGGGTGGGGCGGGGGCGAAGGGATCGCCGCCGCCAAACTTCGTCGGAGCCTCTAGGGTTAGCGGAATCGCCGGAGCGAGGAAACCCTAGACAAAACGACAGACAACGTAGCGATAACTTTACTATGCTACCTTTAAAAATAAAATTACATGTTTTAGAAAAAGTTAATAAAAAAAGGTGAATGTTCCTCAGGAATCTGTCTATAATCTCTAAATATTTCAAGTCCAAAATCTAAATACCCGCAGAAAATAAAAAAGAAAAATCTAGTGTGAATAGTGTCAAAAAAGATAAAAGCAAAATCGACACCATTCACATTGAATTTGTGTTTTTTGATACTTAATGTGCTTCGCCGGCGGTTGCCGAGGGTGATGAGTCACCTCTTACCGGGCCAGCAGGGGTTGCCCCGTCACGGCCGGAGCCTTCCCTTATTGGTACGACCAGTGGCATGGCCAAGACTCCGGCCCAATCCCACAGAGGGCGGAGAAAGCGAACTCTCGCATGCGGGCGGAATTCTGGAACATCAGAGGGTTCGAGGCACCGGGGCGAGACTCACAAATAAAGGACCTGATCAGACTTGTGAAATTGGATTTCGTAGGCCTTCGGGAGACGATCAAAGTAAATTTCACCCCAGCGGACCTAAGGCAGATTGATCATGTTGGTAGGTTCTCTTGGAAACATGTACCGGCGTTGGGGCGTTTGGGCGGCATGCTGTTAGGAGTAAATTCTGATACCTTTCAGGTGTTGGAATGGACCAGGGGGTTCTTTTTCATGAACGCGGTTGTAAGACAACTATACAAGAACTAGGCTGGTCCCTATTCATGGTCTATGGTCCGGCGGACCATCGCCGTACCCAGAAATTCCTTACCGTGCTGACAGCAGCTATTTCAGGTTGTACCACCGGTAGAAAACTGAGTATTAGAGACCGTTACTAAAGACATTATTAACCTTGAAAAAAATAATAGTATCGTAAACTCCATCCCTCAACCGGTTTGTGTAGATAAGCCGCCTCTAAAGAAAAACCTAGCTTGAATAATAGCCTATCAGTAGCGGGCTAAAATAGACACCGCCTCCGAAAATTTCCGAGGCCACTGCGAAACACAATCGGCTCGGTTGGATACATCATTGGAGACGGCCTGTATTATGGAGGGCCTCAGAAATGTTGTGCGTCAGTGCGGAACAACGACCGCCTCCGTGTGCATTAGTTTTAGAGGCGGCTCGTACGATGAACTGCCTGGTAGGGTGGTGTGAAACTATTTATGTTTGTGCTAAGCTTGTTGACACACACCCCATTTTCCATACTCAGTTGTACAAACTTGGCAGCTAGCTCGGTCCATCCAAACTTATTTGAAGCTTCTATTATCTCACATGTGCGTTTTTTTTCGTTTGTGTAGCCGGCTGGGTCGGTGCCGTCGGTGAGTACTGCCGCGGCGGCGGCGAAGCTGAGGGGTGCCATCGGGTGCGACGTAGCTTAGGGGTGGCGGCGCGAGAATAACTGGGACCGGCAGCGTCGTAGATATAAGGTGTCCTTGGCTAGCGCACGAAGAATCATTGAAACTCCGTGGAGAAAAGTAATTATTGCTTAACTGAAATTAATTAAGTAGTTATATACCCGTTCCAAAATACTTGATTTCAATTTGTCTAACTATAAATGTATCTAGACATATTTTAGTGTATAGATATATCTATATTTGGACAAATGGAATTCAAATATTGAACGGAGGCTGTAGTCAATTAACTCAAACACAAATTCGTAGTGGCGTTAAGAGGGCCTCCCGAAATTGTTAATTCGTAGTGGGTTGAGTCTTGTGCAAATTCTTCTTTTATTTTGGATTTCCTCATTTCTTCCTCCATCTTTCGGGTGGCCACCTCTGCTAGCTCTGCCTTCTCTACATCCGTTTTTATTGTTTCCTCCATCTCTTGTGTTGCCTCTTGAGTTAGCTCTAGCTTTTCTTTGGTCTTCCTGTTCCAGTCTCTTGTTACGTCTAAATTTTTCAAAATAAGCAATTTCGCTTCTAAAAATGCTGACACTCCGCATATCCACCTGGAATACCGCATTCAAAGGCCAAATCCTAAAAAACTCGCAAACTGAAAGGAAGCGGTAAAAAGCATAAGAATTCTCACTGTACAGTTTCCTCACTTGGAATAATATGATGTATATATACCTCATCCAACGACGATCTGTTGACAGTGTCCGCGGGCTCGCCGATCTCGTTTGTCTGCCTGAACGCCTTGCATTTGGCTTCGACGGGTTCGGTGGGATGTCAACGGATCTGGTGCGTGATGTTGGAGATGAAAGGCGCCGGAGGAGTAATCTAGGGAGATGGCCTATGTCGGGGGGGGGGGGGGTGTGGCGTGGTTTCATATGCTCTTACGACCGGAAAATAAAAACTCATGGGCTTCCGAGTTATTGCCCGGAGGGTCTAACTAAGTATCAGTTTTTTCCTACAAATTGTATGTACGTGATATACCAATGTTTGTGTGGTTTCGTACGATTATATTAACTAAGAAGTATTGATTATTTGACAGATGGGCCGAGGGTGGATGTACCACCACAATCGTGCATCCAAAGTCTACATTGAAGGTGTGGTAGGTTTTCTAAGAGCAGCTAAAGATGATATGTCGCGAAGGAGAGAGAGATGGATGCATTGCCCGTGTTTGGACAACAAAAACTTGAAGAGTTCTATAGACAGTAAGGAGATCGAGAAACATTTGATGATGAGGGGATTTAAGGAGGGGTACGAATGTTGGAGTCATCACGACAAACAAGAAAGTATTATGCAAGATGCAGAGGGGACCGATGACGAGGATCATCACTATAGAGGAAGATCGGCTAGCCGATACATTACCAGCGACAGATGTTTCATGGACGCAGGAATCAGAAGATCAGGACGATCTCCCTGAAGGAGAAAACAAGTTGGCCCAGATGTTAGAAGACTTTGAGCAATTTGAAGATTATTTCAAGGGCCACAAATTTCTGTGCATGAAAACAGACTCAGAGATACCAATGTACCCAAATTGTAAAACGAAGCAACCGAGGTTTTTTTTCCTATTTATTGTTTTCCTTTTTATTTTATGTTTTGCACTCAATTCGACTGTACGATCCCTCCGTCATCCCAGAATGAAAGGGGTGATCTCGTAGTTCTTGGTATGTGAAGATGCGTTGTTAGGTGCTCCATTTTGCCATTGAGGACAAACCTCAACCTGTGCTCGATAGATAGCTCTCCATACACTGAGAAGGGATCTTAGGCTATTTCGCGCCTCTCCTACATAGTAACAATCCATTGGAACATAGCGATGTGCAGCAAATCTTTTGACTCAGGAGATCTTTAATATTCAAGTGTTTAGTAGGAACAATCACAATAGTTGATCCTGAGGAATTGCAACTAGAAATTTTTCTTTGGAAGTCAAAAGATACTTTTGAATTAAGATACATGAGGATTCTGTTGCATGCATTTATTTGTATAGAAATGGAGTACAACTCATTCTACTTTGGATATTCTTCATGTACCCCTTGTAAAAAACTAAGTAATTCAGGGGGAAAGCATAATACTCATTAGTTTGGTTGGTGCCTTTTAGTAATAACGAGTAAACAAAGTATACCAGTACCTACAAATTATCATGATTCTTCATTTGACAGATCTGGAGTGAATTATGTGCTAGTTTCGAAGATCTACAATAGTTTGGTTGAAACCAACAAAGATAGAATCCATAGTTGTGATTGCATTCTCGAGTGTGGATTGAGTAGAGGTATCCTAATGATCAATTGTCTCTTCATTCATTTCTTTAGGGTTTAGGTTTTATATTTGTGCTTGTAGAATCGAACCTTAAGTCATGATGTGTACACACACAATTTTTTTTCCAAAATGTGGCACTGAAACCTATCACCTATCATAATTATTTGGGTAATGCTACATTGAGTGGTTGGTTTAAACCTTCATACTAGGAGAAAATTTTAAAGAAAAAATATTTTGAGTTTTGGCTCTAAGAACACTCCTTATCTATGGTAGCGAGGTTGTTTATACCAAGGTTATACTCAATGAAAAATTCAGTTGAGTGGATATACCATAATTTTTTTAAAGACCTATAATCCTAAATATTAAAATATAATTTTGAAAAATTCATAAAATCAATTTTTACTATTGTTCATAATATTATTGAATAAAAAGTAAGCATCCAATTATGTATATTGAACATAAGTAATATCGATCACTTATGCTGACAACTACTAAATTTTTCATTGATATTTTTGTAGTGTTATAAGTATGATCATTGTCAGATGAGCAAACACACGTAAAATAACACATCGTCGATCATCCAAATCTATGTAATATTTTTCTCTGTCATTTTGGTCCACTCAGATTTTTCCAATTGCTAATGTTCTCTTACAACTCAAAAACAATTAAAAAGAACTAGTGTCGTTTATATTTTGAAATGAAACCAAAAGTATCAACACATCAATTCATCCTCAAAAATCTATTGATGGACATTGGTTGTATGTCAGTTTTATCTCTTTGTTTGTCCCAATATGCTTCACAAGGTTCAATTTTTTTAATGTTCCGATCCATGAAGAAAAATAAATATATTTTATACTAAAATTTTATATTTTTTGTGCACATGTGTTTATCATAACGGAGTCTTAATGATTACAATTTTCAATTACTTATATCACAAATTTAACAACATAAAAATGTTTAGCAACATTACTTTTAGTGTATGCATATTTATTATCCATGTAATGTGTTCATGTATATATTTTAGTATCCTTAAAGGTAAATATTAAAGTGTATAGAAAATATCTTCGTTTAATTCTAATGTACTATTAGATAAGTATGATCATGAAAGCTTGTAGAGTATAAATTAAACTACTGATAAAATGTGTTTTCAAGTAGGTTTAATAATTAATTGACTATTTACTCCCACCGAGTGGAAGGTTTAAATATCTGTATGACTGGTGGTCGTGCCGATGAAATAGGGTTTCTCTAGAAATTGTTTATCTTTTATTTTTTTCTATTTACTTTTGATTTTTCTATTTATACTTTTCCATTCACATTGTTTAGTTTTGTTTAGATTGTTCTATTTAGATTATTTAGTTTAGTTTAGATTTTTCCGTTCAGATTGTTTAGTTTTCTTTAGATTGTTCTGTTCAGATTATTTAGTTAAGTTTGGATTTTTCTGTTCAGATTGTTTTGTTCTATTTCGACTGTTTTGTTCCGATTATTTAATTTGGTTTTGCTTTTTTGTTCAATTTATATTGTTATGTTTATCTTAGGTTATTACGTTTATGTTGTCATGCCATAAATTGAATTTCATTAATTTAAGTTTTTTTTTTATTTCATGCATGTTTAACATGATGCAAGAGGTTTGGTTGTACTAAGAAAATATTCCAACCATGTCGTGAATTTGTTACTAGATGGAGAAGTGACCCGCGAGAGAGAAGTTTGTATGAGAATAAGAAAATTAAGTGGTAGAGGTGAATCGCATGAGTTGTGTGCTGGATCAAAGAAGGACAACATATCTACTATATAAAGCTCCAAAAGATTTTTAACTTCTTTCACTATTGATGTTGTTGAGGGCACCTTTTTGAATTAGCTTGATGATGCTTCAGATTGGAATTAATTTTGAGGTCCTTTCGGGATAAGCATTCTTGGATCACCTCTTCCCCATATGCTTGCACATCTGCCATGTCAAGCATGACGTCTTCTTATACCATGGAAGCACGTCCTTCAAAGTGATTCCTAATGAGGGATGTTGTCATAATGCAGCTTAGATCTAGATATAACGCTACGGATTTTACCATCAAGTGCGCCAGGAAACGATTAATCGAGTGTAGAAGTCAATCATCAAGACGAACGAAAGGGTGGGAATCTGGTTGGAGTGAAGCTTTGATATCACTGAACTGGATGTACATAACGATAAGAGAGAACATATGAGATCGGTTGAAAATGAGATCTATGTAGGAATGTAGTTACTAACTAGAACTTGACTAGAAACTTACGAAGCCAAATTTATGGTTTTGTATTTCTTGCCTCCCATCTACAAATGATATCTTTTATATGTTGAAAGACTAATGCCTAAGAAAATAGCGTATTTGCTAACAAAAATTATAACTGATAAAGATAAGTGTATTTGTCATAAATGTATAATAAATAGCATCAAGCTTAGCAAAATCTTCAATGGTTTGATCCGAACTATCCAGTCTTGCCGAACTATATCCTATATAGGCAATTTGGTTAATTGAAGATGTGTATAACTAGTGATAGTTTCAAGCAAGGGTACTAAAGATCTCCAAGCAAACATAATGATTTTATTGATTTGAACCAAACTTCCCAACCGGGCTTCACCCCTTTCCATTACTCGAACGGAAATAACAGTGTCTTTTACAAACAAACCAACAAAAGAAAGGGGAGGGAAGGGAAGCGGGTTAGGGCACCATCAGGAAACCCACTGCAGACGTCCCCCGATTCGGAAAGACGTCGCCATGGGGCAAAAACCCGATGCCACCTTACACCGAAAATGTTCAGATTACAACACTAAACAGAGAAAAGCAGAAACGACCAGTTGACAGCCGCAACCAGCACCTGAAACCACACAAACGTTTAACCAGGCAAAATGAGTGAAAGCCAAAGTGCTCGACAGCAACAACTTCAAAAAGACTTCGCCAACTTCCTTGTTGAAACACCACCCATCCAGCTCCAACTCAAGCGCCAGTAATCATCAACGTGTGTGCCTGAACTGGCAGCTCTCTGGCTCCAGCACCTCCAGCACCGTACACAGCAGTAGCTTTTTGCATCAGTTGCCTCGCCTGCTCCTTCAGCATCTCTCTGTCCTCCTCCTTGTGAAGCCCTGCCCAATAAGAAACAAGTGTAGCCACTACAAATATTATCTCACACGGCGAACGAAGGATATTACCATCAAATGTCACCCTGTTCCTTGTCTTCTAGATACCCCAACAAATAGTCGCAAGCCCAACCATATGGATTTGTTCAAATTGCGGTAAGTAAGCATAGAACCAGGCCATCGCCTGCCAGAGGTTCCTGGGAACTCGAGTCGCCCAAACAAAGATCCCACCACACCCCAAGTACATTTTGCAACCGGACACTCAAAAAAGAGATGTTGCGAGGTTTCCACTTGCTTGCAAAAAGAACAAATAGGAGAACCTAACCATTTTCTTGCTCTCATATTGTCTCTAGTCACATTGGCATTCCTAAAGACCTGCCACATAAAGACTTTAATCTTAAGAGGAATTTTAGATTTCCAAATCCACTTATTATTAGATCCTGCCAGATGTTGCTCCAACCAAGAATAAACAGACTTAGTTGAGAATTGACCATTTTTAGATAAACTCCAAGAAATAGTAACCTCCTCCTCACTACTGGGAATGGTTCTTACTCTATCGAGCACCCTTTTCCATTGTTCAAGTATATCTCCTCTTAAAACCCTCCGAAAAGGTAACTGGAAGTCACAATTTTTAGCTTCTTCAAAAGTACATTGTTGCTTTTGACAAAGATCAAAAAGCACTGGGAACTGATCACCTAAAGGAGGCTCCTCCCCAATTTTATCGAGCCAGAAACGTACTATATCTCCCTTGCCTAAACCAACTTTCCTCCCGGCAAAATACACATCCTTAACTTTCAATAAAGCTTTCCACATAGGTGAATCATTAAATCTCACCCTTACATTTGCCACTGTTTTATTATGAAGATATTTTCCCTTAACTAAACTTTGCCAAATGTCTTTCCCCTTTTCTAGTTTCCACCACCATTTAGTTAAAAGACTAATATTCTGTCTCCGGAGGTTTTTGATACCAAGGCCTCCTTTACTTCTCGATCTACAAATTTTCGACCATTTGACCATATAATACCCCTTCTTTTTCTTTGAACCATGCCAAAAGAATCTCCTTCTATGTTTATCAAGCCTTTCCAAGAAAGTCTTATTGAAAAAAAACATAGACATTGTATAAGTTGGCAAATTGGATAAACATGTATCCACCAAAATAAGCCTCCCTCCTGATGAAGCAGTGTTACCAGCCCAAGCATCAAGTTTTTTTAACAAATTTTGTATCAATATGATCCAAATCAGTATTAGTCAACTTCTTAAAACTCACGGGTACCCCCAAATATTTCATTGGAAGGCTACCAACCTGACAACCAAATAAATCTGAATAAAATCCAGCTACTAAGTTATCACCTCCCACCATGAATAATTCACTCTTTTGAAAATTAATTTTCAATCCAGACATGAGTTCAAACAAAACCAGCAATAATTTCAAATTCAAGGCTTTATCAGGGTCATGTGATATGCAAAGTATCGTATCATCCGCATATTGAAGAATCACCACCCCATCCTCCACATGTTCCGGGGCCAACCCACTAATCAAACCATTTTTTTGAGCTCGGATCACCATCTTGGTAAGACATTCATCAGCACTATTAAAGAGGGCTGGTGAGAGAGGGTCACCTTGTCTCACCCCCTTAGCACTCTGAATATAAGGACCCATCTTGTCATTTATTTTAACCGCAACTGTCCCATTGTAAAGAATTTTCTCAATCCATTTACACCATTTATCAGAGAAACCTTTTGCTTTTATGTAAGACAATAAAAATTTCCTATTTACCTTGTCATACGCCTTCTCAAAATCGAGTTTGAGAAAAATTGCATAGTGCATTAACTCATGAAGGGCCATGATACCATCCATTATATTTCTTTTTTTGATGAACGCATTCTGATGAATACTCACTAGGTTATCCATAAACTGCTCCAGTCTACTGTTCAACACCTTAGTAATCAGCTTGTACACACATCTAACCAAGCAAATAGGACGATATTGATTAATTTTCTCGGCTCCTGACATCTTAGGAAGCAAAGTTATGATGCCATAGTTTAATCTCTTGACATCCAAGGTCCCTTCATGAAAAGTGTAAAAAAGTCTCATAATGTCTACCTTTACCACTTCCCAACAGTGTTGAAAGAATTCAGCAGGCATATTGTCAGGGCCTGGTGCTTTGTTTTTTTCCATAGAAAATAAAGCTTCTTTCACCTCCTCAACACTAAAAGGTTTACATAATTTCTCATTGTCAATTTGATTAAGTCTTTCACTATCTTCCCACATATCTTGACTAATATCAATTAGCCCACCAGGGGCAGGTCCAAAACGCTCTCTGTAATAATCCGTGGCATAACTCAGAAGGTTCTCAGTCCCCTCAATATTCACCCCATCTTTCTGAAGATGAAAAATAGTATTCTTATGTTTCCTCCCATTAGACGTCACTCTATGAAAATAACTAGTGTTTTTATCTCCTTCCAGTAACCATTTTTCATGTGATTTTTGATACCACTGTAACTCCTCATTAGCATAGAACTCCCACAAAGCAATAGAGATTTCAGCTTTCCTATTATATAAAATAGGGGAAAGTTCTCCCTCCTCTAGACTTTCTAGAGTGGATAAATCCTCTTATATATGATTTGAACCAAACTTGTTGAGACAACCTTTCCATAGATATGAACATACTTAGTGCACCATACTACGTCCTGCGCGGTTAAGCTTACAAGACCAAAAATTCTAAAATGAATCAACATTTGTATTTATGATAGGTCCCTTGAACCAGAACCGAGCATGGAGCACCCATGCAACAATGCTGAGAAGCAGCACCCCTCCGACGGCCACTGGCGTGTAGTTGAAGTCATCCTTTTCTATTGGGTATGCCACCGGCAACGAGAAAAGCACAGTAATAAAGGCCACCCATACGACGGCTGCCCAGCCAATGAAGACTCCATACCTACCAAGATGAAATGGCCCTGGAACAAATGTCTTGCGGGCTGTTGTCACTCGGAAGAAGATGGGCAGTGTATAGGAGATGTACAGCCCCAATGTCGCGATTGACACCATCGCCTGGAACGCCACCTGGCTCCCCAGTGACTACAAGCGAAATACACAAGCGAAAGAAACGATATTTCAGTAATCTGATGCACGCAGTCCAGTATATTGGGCTATGGCATTGGCATGACGATGTCGTGCTCTCTAGATACGTACCGTGAGGGCCATGGCAAATGCTACAAGAACAGAGAGCCATACAACATTCAAAGGCACTTCGTGCTTGGTCACCTGGTGCCAGACGTGGGAGTATGGCATGGCCCCGTCCCTTGAGAAAGCATACCCCATCCTACAGCACATCAGGGAGACGGCAACTTACAAAACCACAGTACCAATTCAACATTTCGTCC
This sequence comes from Alopecurus myosuroides, assembly GCA_028641055.1. NCBI lineage: Eukaryota > Viridiplantae > Streptophyta > Magnoliopsida > Poales > Poaceae > Alopecurus > Alopecurus myosuroides. The sequence continues at coordinate 64,482,124 of CM054058.1, read as the reverse complement.
ACTTTATGTTTTATAAAGGTAATGAAAAATCAATCAACCAACCTTGAGTTGCTGGTGATGCAGGCGACACCGCAGAGGAATATGGCAACAGCGATGACACCGAGGCAGACGAGCCCACCAATGCCGCTGCCGTACCTCGAGTGGAATGTGGTGTAGAGAGCCTGGGCGATGGCATACCCACCGGCGTCATTGTCGGTGCTCAGCAGGTATGGTATGTCCGTCACGATGGATGTCAGCGCCACCAGGTAAATCCACCCAAAGATCGACGAAAGAGCCACTGCAGTGATGAGCCCGATCGGGCCACTCTTGCCAGCGTTCTTTGTTTCTTCGGTCTACATGTTTGTAAGAGCAACAACGTCAACATCGATCACCATGTCTTTCAATTGCACTCAAATGGGCTATATGTAATTTATGGAAGTTTATGTAGGAATTAATTATTTAACATCATTATGATGTACCATGTGGGCAGATGTATCATAGCCGATCATAGAGTACTGGCTCATCAGCAAGCCCACAGCCAGAATATATGCCTTGCTATGAATCCCCATGCCATTGTCTGTGTTGAAGTGTGTAAAGATGAACTTGGCGCTCGCCCTTTCTTTGGCAACAGACGGTACCAAGATCACCAGCAGAAAGACACCTACAATTGTTCAGTATATAAAAAACCTTGTAACTGAAGAACAGACCGTGTACCATGTTGCCATTGCATGGGGATGGATATGTGAAAATAAAACATGTCCAAACAAAACAAAGCTCAAAGAATAATACCTGTGATATTCCAGAAAGCGCCTAGTTGTCCAAACCAGGAGAGCCAATGGATGGGCAGGCTGTTGATCAGACCATGCAGGATGAGGATGAAACCGTAGATGGCCAAGACGACGTACTTGGAGGCCAGGTAGCCGCCGCCGTTGGCACCGCCGGTGGCCAGTAAGATCATCACCTGGATAAGCTGCGCCAGAGCAAAGTCCACGCTCGTGGTTGTGGCCCACTAGAACGGTCAAAACAAGAGACTAAGACTGCGTCAGAAACGTGCCATCTTATCCAATATTTTAAATCATGCAGGAGTTCAGTGCGTCTTCCAACTGCGTGGAAGATTGACGCTGACGGTCACTAACTCTGATCAGGAATATTTCAGGACTTCAAGTAGCTAACGGAATATCAAACTTAGAGTTTCTTGAAGCAGCAGCCAAAAAATGCAGAAATACTAGAGGAGTCAAACAAATTGCAGTACCTGTCCAACGATGTTGAACCTGAAAAAAAGAAAACAGAGCACACGATCAAACTTAGAGACCGAGAACTAGTCGTACGTTTTGCTTTGTGAAAGTAACGTAGAGAGATTAAGAATGGTCAGAAAATCCTCAAGCAGAAGAGTTGAGCATGGCACTAAGAAGAAGAAAATTGAGGTATGGCACTAACTCATTAAGCATTCATTTGTTTTAGATATTCAATTTTATTTTCATGAAGCTAATAAGTAAGCATGAACGGTAGTGGCCAATCCAGAGAGATTATTTGGCGGAAAATATGTCTTAACTAGTAATAGTATGGACGTACCAGCCGGTGACCCAGGATGCAAGAGGTGCCCATTTCTTGCCGGCGAGCTTGGCGCTCCAGTAGTAAAGCCCGCCGGAGGTCGGGTAGGCGGAGCAGATCTCCGCCATGGACAGCGCGACGCAGCCGTTGAAGGAGGCCACCACGAGCCACCCCAGGGTCATGGACGCCGGCCCGCCGTACCGGAGACCCGTGTTGTACGTGGACGTGACCCCCGTCAGCACTGAGATGATGGAGAAGGAGAAGGCGAAGTTGGACACCACGCTGAGCCCGCGCTTCAGCTCCTGCTTGTATCCCAGTTCGTGCAGCCGGGCCTGGTCTGCGTCGGCCATGTCGCCGGCGACGGACACCGCGACGGAGCGCGACGACACGGTCATCGACCGATCGATCTCCCCTGCTTCCTCTGCTTTCTGTAGTCGTGGCCGCAGGTTGCTTCTGCTCTAGCTAGTATGCACACAGGTATCTTTATCAAAAAAAAATGCACACAGGTATATGTACAGTGATCCACGCTTGCGGCGTTTCGGCATCAAGGCAATCATGCACCAAATTTTATACTAGTGCTCGAAATCCCTCTTCTGTTGGCGTGTTTGACCTAGCCGACTTCTATTCAATGTATCTTGCCATTTTCTCAGGGGAAAATAATTTTGACAGCTACCTGCCCATACAACCCAAGGGAGATCTCTCTCTCCCTCTGTTTTTCTTTTTTCTTTTGAGTTTTGTAAAAAAAATCCGCGGGTGTAAGTCATGCTATATCAACTGTACTTATAAAATTTCCTCCAAAAATATCAATCCAACTATTCAAAAAAGAAAATGGGGGCGCTCCTCTCCGACGGCGAGGATGCTGGTGGAAGGACGACGGCTTGGCTACATCTGTAGTACACCATCTCCGGTGGCAAGGATTTCCTGCCGTTGAAGAAGTCTCGTTGTGTGAAGTTAAGCGCAGGCGCAAAGGTACGCATCCACGGTGTTCCAAGACGACGGATAGATCACTGTCTAGTTTTTTTCTTACAAAGTTTGGGGCCGAAGAACCCGGAGCTGCAGATTCATTAAAACGTGACGGGAACAAATTACAGAGGCCCTTCTCATCCCTTGCCCTAAAGACCTAAAATTCGAAAGAAGGCCCTGCGAAAATACATAAAGCACCCTAGGACTAAAAAGAAGAAAGCAATCAAGCCTTTGGGAGCCGCCGCCACCCATCGCCGACATTCTCCAAGTGCACCAGGCACCAAGAACAGAGCCCAAAGAAGCACTCGGTCTCTCGCTTCCGGCGAACGACCATCGGCGCCGGCAGTCGTGACGATTCCGGGAACGAATCATTTGGAGCCGTCGCGAAGCCGAGCCCCGGCGCCTGATCAAGCAAGCCTCCATGACTCCAACCTGCAAGAAAGAATAGAGCGGCCTCCCGCGTCGCTGCGATTCGCCGGAGACTGACCGAGGGGAAAAAAAGAGCGCTATAACGGCGAACACAAGCACAAAGGCCATAAACAAGCTACAACTATTATCTACAAGTCAAGCCACCCCATCGAATCCACGCCGAACGGCATCGCCGCCGGGGCAAAGCGAAGGACGGGCCAGCGGAAGTGTCGGACGAGTCGAGACGACTCTCAAAGCGGTGGAGCGGGGAGGTCTATCACTGTCTAGTTAAGCTGTAGTAGTATAGTAGCTAAGCTCACGAGAAGTCATTGTTTGTGTAGGAGAGTCAAGGGAGTGAGTGGAAAAGAAAACTGGAAATGATCCACGGTTGTCCCGTCACGGCATGCATAAATTGCTAAACTACTGGAGGAGCCTATATTCTTTTGTCAGGCGGAAGATCATCTCGTGCGTGACAGACTGCTGCGACTGGTCACCCAAGGAAAAGAGTTCGGTCACTAATCCGACTAGGAATCCACGCAAATAAAATGTTCTATGAGATGACGACGATGATAATTTGCTTTCAGATCGGGCTAAATGCTCTCAAGATCAGGTGTCACCTTTCCCATGTCAACCTGGTTTCCATGTGCTTAATTTTGTTTATAATTTTTTTAAACGAACGCAAAAACTTTGCTTTATCTTAATTGCCCGGTTTATTTGAGGGAGCAACCGGGCAAAAACCATACAACGAATGCAGACGGAGCCTACACAAACACAAAGAGCGACATCTAAAGCAGCCAACAACCAAAGCAACAACCTACCTCAACCTATTACAACCGTAAACCGACAACAACGGTAGGACTAAGCCGCAAAGAAGCCCCACTAAATAGACAAAACAACCCCAGAAACATCCATCAATCAATCAGTTGCCGAAGTTTTCCTTCCTATTCCTCTTTCTTCTTTTGCCCCTCATAGAAACGTTCCTGAGAGATTTCTATACCTTCCTAATCACGTCTTCGGAGACCTTCTCTGCCAAGACACAAGCAATATCCTATCCATAACCAGGGCTAGTTGCCTCCAAACAGGCGATTAAGCCACAAAGCTCTTTAGCAAATAGGGCCTCAGAGTCAGGAGCCAACACTCTGATGCGTGTGAACACACGTTCGTTGGGAGACCCCAAGAGGAAGGTATAAAGAGTGTGGCAGCAAGTTTCTCTCAGAAAGAAACCAAGGTTGAATCGACCAGTAGAAGGAAGGGGTAACTTCAGAAGATTGATGCAGCGGAGATGGCATGGCGCACTACCGGTTCAGCGGCAACGTGAAGCTACACAACACAATCAAATCACTTTGCCCCAACAAAGTAGTGAGGTTGTCAATCTCACCGGTTTTGCTGAACACAAAGAAGTTAAACGTATGGTGTGGAAAACAGCAGGAAAGCAGTATGAAAGCAGTAGGTGTTTTATCAGTATGAGGAAAAATGGAACGGGGTCCACAGTTCACTAGTGGTGTCTCTCGGTGAAAGATAAATAACATGTGTGGTGAACAAATTACAGCTGGGCAATTGACAAAAACGAAGGTTGCACCGTAGTGCATATGGAAGACATAAAGATTACTATGTGATTCATGTGGGCATTACAACAAAATACATAGACCGTCATCCAACTTCATTTATGTCTAATAATCCACCCTCCGAATATCATCCGAACAAACGTTGGGTATTAAGTTGGTAGTAACAGATTATCGCCGTAAGCAAAGTGTGTAATGTAAACAATGTAAACTAGGTAAACACCGTTGTTTTCTCCCTAGTGGCAACAACACATCTTCCATCCGTCACGTTTCTGTCACTCGAGCACAGATGCAAAAGAGTCATGAACCCACCATCGAGCATAAATACTCCCTCTTGGAGTTACTAGCATCTACTTGACCAGAGCATCTACTAATAATGGAGAGAATGCAAGATTTTAAATAACATATGCATGAAGATAACATGATAGATTGATAATCAGAAGACATAGCCTTCAACATTCATCAGATCCCAGCAAACACAACATGTAGCATTACATAAAGATGATCTCGATCATGTGAGACAGCTCACGAGATCTAAACATGAGGTATACAAAGTAGAGAACAACCATCTAACTACTGCTATGGACCCGTAGTCCAGGGATGAACTACTGACGCATCACTTCGGAGGAGGGCATGGTGGTTTAGACCCCTCCGGTGATGAATTCCCCTCCAGGCAGGGTGCCGGGGAGAGCTCCAGAACCCTCCTGATCTCGGGATGACGATGACGGCGGCCTCGGGTGTTTTTCGGGACGAAGTGGGATATCTTTGGGGTTTACGTGTCGAGGGGTATAAATAGGCGAAAGAGCAAACGTGGTGGAGGCCGGGGCGGCCCATACCACCCCATGGCGCGACCAGGGGGCGCGCCGCCCTATGGTGTGGGCCCCCTGAGGCAACCCTTAGGGTCTCTTTAGGACTCCGTAGAATCTTGGGGAATTCTAAGACTTCTAAGCTTCGAATTTTCCAATTCCGAGAATATTTCCAGAACAACTTTTCTAAAACTAAAAACAGCAGAAAACAGGGAACTGGCTCTGTGGCATCTTGTCAATAGGTTAGTCCGTAAAATCGATAAATATGACATAAAATGTATAGAAAACATGTGGGAAACAATAAGAAAACAACATGGATGATCATAAATTAAGGATACTTCTATGACGTATCAACATCCCCAAGCTTAGTTCCTACTCGTCCTCAAGTAGGTAAACAATAAAAACACATAATTTCTGAGGTGACATGTTATCATCAAAAATGTAAAAGCATAAGTAAGCTGAGATCATAGAACTTAAACACAAGCATGATAAATAGAATTTTAATAATAAAGCATGGCAATCACCTTTCATCATGAGAATTAACACAAATAAAAGATCATGAATAACAATGCAACAAAAGATATACGTTTGTTTCAAGTATAGAGAAAACATGTCAAAGTGATATTTCGCTAGTCCTTAAGAGTGGGGCAAAACATAAATGCCAGGACACCTTCAAAGTTTATGAGGAAGACTAGAACAAATAATTAGAGAGCAAGCAATAACACATCATGAATCAATTAATGATGTTTCTGGGACAAATGCACATAAAACTCAGAATGGCAACTATGCTCTCTCAAGCGTGCATAAAGTTAGAAGATGGAGACTCAACATAAAAGTAAAAGAAAATCCCTTCGCTGAGGGAAGCATGGATCACTCATGTGTTAGAACTTTTATTTTACTAAACACAGGTATTGAAGACATTTTTAAGAGAGTTGTATGCTTATGTCAACAAATGGTAAACAGAAAATACAGTACGTCACAAGACAACTAGACTTCACAAGAGAGGCTCCCATAGAAGGGCGCATCTGGGTAGAAGGTCATCCCTCTTTCTATTTTTTTTACAGAATTATGCTTTGACTGATAAATCAGGGTAAAAAATAGTGAAGAGAATTCTTGTTATTAATTTGGGACTGGGCACCCCGCTGCCAGCTCTTCTATCGTTGGATAAGCGGATGAAGCCACTAGTCCAGGGTGTGAAAGTCCAATCAACAAGTGAGATAAAGATTCTCTATTTACGTCCTCATGAGCTAAAACATGAGCACAAAACAGGAGTAATTTTGAAAGTTTTAAAGGTAACAGATGAGCACTTTACTTTGGAGTGGCGGTTAATTACCACATGTAGGTAGGTATGGTAGACACAATGCGAAAACTTTGGTTTTTGGGAGTTGTATGCACAAGTAGAGCTCATACTCAGTACAGGTGGAGGCTAGCAAAAGACTGGGAGCGACAAATCAAGAGAGCATAAGAGTCATAATCATGCATAGAGCCATAAGCATCATTAATCAAAGCATAAGTGGTACCACAAGTTCAAAAACTAAATGATCATGGAGGCTATTGGTGACTGGTTCATAGTCATAAACATGGTGTGAGCATGCGCCAAGTCAACCAAATAAAACATTCAAAGGAGAACACCATAAATTTATGTTTCATTATGACAAGAACAACTCATGTTTTTTTCAATGGTACATTAAACACTCTCACCTATTTGAGGCTAATCATGCTACTAAATAACCACAAGGCTTTAGAACTAAAATAACATCTAGCTTGACTTGAAAAAGTCTATCCACAGTCTATACAATCTTCTATTTGCATTGTTATAAATTCTACCTCAAGCAGCATTTTCTTTTCCCAACAAGCACCATACAAAACATGCTTTAACAAAAACTATCTAAATGCTACAACAAGAAAACATGAGAGTACTCACATAACACTACTAAAACTAACAGCTCCGAATAAGAGATGCAATGAAAACAAGAGCTAAATAGGAAATTTTGGAGCAGCTAGAAGAAAAATCTAAGAATACTGGCATAGCAAGTATTCAAACGAAAAAGCAGAGCGTGTCTCTCTCCCAAACAAAGAATGCTAGGTTCCAACTATATTATTGCAGGACGGAAAACAAAAGAAAACAAAAGAAAAACAAACTGACGCTCCAAGTAAACTTCATATGATATGACCTGATAGATTGTTGATAAAGAAGGGGATGCCCAAGGCATCCCCAAGTTTAGATGCTTGAGTCTTTTAAAAATATGCTTGGATGAACCACGGGGGCATCCCCAAACTTTGACCTTGCACTCTTCTTGATCACATATATCACCTCTTCTCTTGATCCTTGAAAACTTCCTTCACACCACACTCAAACAGTAATTCGCAATAAAGAGTTAGTGCAACAATTAAAAATCCATTGGTTCTGTATGGCACAAGTGCTATTGATACTTTTAAACATTAGCTACAGCCACTGATGTTTCATTAAGCAAAGAAATCCACTTGACATCGCAAAAGAGCAAATGCAAGAAAAATGGTAGTATCTGTCAAAACATGAACAATGTGTAAGGACGCAAAAGAGCAAATGCAAGAAATCCATTTCGAGGCACTTACGTTGCTCAGATCGAAAAACTTAAGTATCGAAAAAGTTGTGGAATTAGCCGAGGAATAAACACAAGAAATTTCAGGTCATTCTGATTTTTCTATGATTTATACGATTGTTTACGATGAACAGCAGAAATCTGTTTCCTGCGCAGAAATCCGAAAACCAACTCCAACTCTCGTCAGAAACCTTACTTGGCACTACTAAAACATAAAGGAAAGAAACAAAGGAGTTTCTATAGAATTATACAACCCCTTACTCAAAGAAAACAGACAAAAACAAAGCAAAAATAAAACCATGGGTTATCTCCCAAAAAGTGCTTTTCTTTAACGCCTTTTAGCTAGGCCCAGAAAAGTGGAATCAAGTAGGTGCTCACATAAGAAATATGAATTGAGCAAAACAGAGCATCAAGAAGAAAGTATAAAACAAATTTAAGTCTAACCCACTTCCTATGCATAGGAATCTTGTAAAGAAATAGATTAAAGAAGCTCAAACTGGAAATCATGGGAAGGTAGAACAAGAGCAATCTTAAAACCTTCAACGAAAAGAGAGGTGTTTTAGTAACATGAAAATTCCTACAACCATATTTTCCTCTTTTATAAAAAAAATTCAGTAGCATCATGAAAAAACTCAACAACATAATTATGACATAAAGCATGTTTGTCATGGCCTAAAAGAACACAATTCATATCAAGCTCAAAAATGGTGAGATCAAAATTTAAAACCAGCTCCTCTTTTTTTCCAGTTTTATCAATAACAAAACAAGATGATTGATCACTCATAAAAGGTATATGACACATTATAGCAATCCTATTTTCAGTAGCATTATAATTTATAACATCAAGTAACATAGGACCATCATCAAGAGCATTCTCATAAAAGTTTTCTAAACAAACTTCCTCATTACCATGCATATCAATAGTTGGAATAAATAGAGGATTTATCCAAATAGCATGGATTATCATAAATAACAGTAGCAATATCATTCTCACAAGTTTCATTCATAGTAGTACCAAGATCACAAGTATAGCAAGTATCAGTTTCATCAAAAAGGGATATTTCAAAATAATCAATAGGATCATCACTTTCATCAAATAATGTATGAGTTAAAGAGTTACTCTCATGGGGAGGTAGACATGGGTAGCTCCATTCTTCCTCCTCTTGATCATCACTCTCCTCCTCTTTTTCATCAAATGAGCTTCGAAATTCAGCAGTTTCTTCTTCCATAGGTTCCTCCAAGGTATTAGTCTCTTCCTTAGGTTGAGAGCATTCATTAAGATATTCAATTATGTAGTAATTGCAATCCTTGTAATTATCAAAGAAATATTCAAGTATAGCATAAATCTCGTATTTATAAGGTGTATCATCAATATTTTCAAGTAAATAAGCAATTTTGAATGCACCCTTCCAAGCAATAAATTCTTCAATTTGTTCCACATCATATAATTCATAATTTCTCTTAACATAAAAAGATATGGTAACATCATCATTATACTCACATTGAAAAGGGAGGTGTTTATACCTCCTATAGCAGCAAGATGTATCAAAGCAATAAGTAACATTATGGACGTGTTTGGTTGGGAGATTTTTGTCCGTAACCAGATACCGCCGACAATTGAAATCGTTAACGATGTTTGTTTTAGAAGGGCCGTAATCAGATGCAGCGTAAACGATTAACACCCGTATTCTCGGCTGATACCGCCCACCCCCGAGCGTTATCTTATTACGTTACCGCTGGCTCTCTTCTTCCTCAACCTCCCAGGTCGCTTCCTCCTCTTCCCCGATCCCCACATCCCCGATCTCCTCTGCCTCCCACGCGACCAATTCCCTCGCCGCCGGCTCGCGGCAGCCTCCTCCATCCTTGCCATCCATCCCCGCCGCCAGCCCCATCCATCCCCACCTGTATCCATCCGCCGCCAGCCCCAAGATCCCGTGCCGTCCGTCCAAGATCTCCTACCGGCCGGCGAGCTTGAACTCGGCAAGGGTCCCACGCTGCTTGCTGCTTCGCCTAAGACATGTGCCTACTCTCCTGCTCCGTCTCGCGAGCTAACTACACACCGGCCAAGGACCTGTACGGAGACAAAGAGCTCCACCACCAGGAGCTCGACAATCCCGCCGGGAGCTCATCCAGGACTTCTCCCTCGCCACCTAGCAAGCTCCACCTCGACTTGCATCCAGGAGAAGAGCCCGACGACCAGGACCTCTCCTTCTCTGTATCTTCTTGCACCAACAAGGTTAGTTTTTCTAGATGATCTGTAGATGCTAATCCATGCAATTCGTAGATGATTCTTGTAGATGTATGATAATTTTTAGATGATATGTACATATTTCTTTGCAAGCTAGCATGCCAGGGAGCAGCACCGGCCACCACTAATGGATCTGAATCAATTTTGTATTTTTTGCTGCCACTTCTGTACTCAATTTACAGCCTGATATCTGAACATTATTTCTTTTTTAAATTCATAACCAGCTTAACTGAAGTAATTATCCTTCAAACCACATTATTCTACTAGTACTGCACTTCAATATATGTTTCATATTCTTGAAAATGAATTGTACAGTACATATGATCTATCACACGAAGTAGTAATATATACTAGTTGTAGTTCAAAAAATAGACCATTTTCTATTAAAGTACAAACACATCTTACCTCTGAATAATGCAGGTATAACTAACGGTCTGATTTTATTAGCTCATCTCTGTATGATAAAAATGATACATCAATATATCATACTTGTATCACAAATGATGCATTCATCTTTGTGATGTTACCTGTTCATGGTTGGTTGAATAATTTGGAGTTGATGACGTGTCTTTTATTTTGACATAGATTCTGCCGCCGCTTAGTTGGCCTGCGCATCTAGCATCTGAATCAAGCTCTCACAAGTGATGCACCGTAGGAATGTATGTCTTGAGAAATTGATGCATTCTTTTCTTTTGCTTCTAGCTCTTGCAAAAAATAGAAACTATGTCTTGTGGTATGATTCTGAAGTTTGAACTCAATTTACGGTTCACTGCATGCTCTTTTAACTTTGGTTCTATCTTTTTTTTCTATGACTACTGCTTGCAAAGATATTTACCCTTTGGATGCAGTGTGAGCTGTATCTGAAGCCGTCATCAATTATTTCAACCAGTGCCTTAGAAGCTCCATTTTGCTTATTGATCTGTTCTGATTCACTTATTTAGATGGGTTTATTCTAGTTAGCAGAGTGCATTTCTAATCAAGGAATGTGCATATATGACAGTTTAGAGTTCTTCCTCAAGTTTTGTTAAAAGAGGATTTGATGTGTGCGGTTTGTTCTGGTTACAAGCACATCTTATCAAATTTATGTCTAATTTATCGGAGGGGCCTGCACATCTACCTCCAGTCCTCCACTACTGATCTCAGCGGCCTCGGCGGCAGTGGCAACATGAGCCGGACGAGGCTCTGTGGCGTAGTCATTAGGGCGGCCAGTGTCGCTCCACCAGTACGGTCGTCTAGGCAGGCATGGCAGCTTGCATCCCAATTGATAAGCCTGAACACCGGTCGGTGATGGCAGTGGGCAGGAACTCGCCGAGCAACTTTTATTTGCAGAACTCAATTTTCTTAAGGCGGACGCGCAAGGTTCTGGACGAGGTGGTCTGCGGGACGTGATCAAGAATAACTGCCAAGAAGGGGGACATGAAGGACGACACAACGGGCAACAGTGAGGTGCATCAAAGTCGATGTTCTTGATGGCGAGGATCACGCAGTGCTGCCGACCGGAGGTACTTGCACCACTGCTAGAACAAGGTGACGACGTGAATGACAAGGTGATGAAGCGAATGACAACGCTGGACCAGGTCGACCGGAGGTACTTGCACCACTGCCAGAAAAATGCCAATGGTTGTGTCGGCCATTCGACGTGGTCGCCAGCACTGTAGCGGCGAGGCCGTACATGGCGATGGCCCTTTGATGTGTTTGTCCTTAATTATGCAATATGATTTGTAAATTATATGACAGTTTCATGAATTTGGAATTGTGCCAATCAAGGACTTGTGAATTGCCTGTGAAAATTCATCGTGGTTTTATGTGTGGAGAATTTCCTCGTGCAGATCGGTTGTCACTGTATTTAGAATGCTATGTCAAACCAAACACGGGTATGCCACCTGATACCTTTACTGCCACGTACCAAACAAAATTGCAAATGGTATGCTACTCCACTGATCCCACCGTAACCTCATTCCATTGCCGTTTACATTACCAGTACGTGAACCAAACACGTCCTATAAGTAGAGCACAAGTTTTTAGCATAGTCATCCAATTTATTAATTTTCTCCCATAATTGTATTCCTTTTTGTGACAAGCGGTGTTCCTTATAATATTTTTGTTGGTCTTCCGTGAACCCATCTTGCCAATAAAATCTAGTTTCAAAGACATCAAACATTGATAACAAGCATGATAAAACAAAAAATAACAACTAGAATCAGAACTATTTTTTTTGTGTTTTCGATAAAGAGAAGCAAACAAGACAAAATAAAATAAACTAATAAAAACGAAAACAAAGTAAAGAGATTGGAAGTGAGAGACTCCCATTGCAGAAATTCTCTTCCTCCCCGGCAACGGCGCCAGAAAAGTGTTTGATGTGTGTGAACACACGTTCGTTGGGAGACCCCAAGAGGAAGGTATGAAGAGTGCACAAGCAAGTTTCCCTCAGAAAGAAACCAAGGTTGAATCGACCTGTAGGAGGAAGGAGTAACTTCAGAAGGTTGATGCAGCAGAGATGGCAGGGCGCACTACCGGTTCAGCAGGAACGTAGAACCTACACAACATAATCAAATCACTTTGCCCCAACGAAGTAGTGAGGTTTTCAATCTCACCGGTTTTGCTTAACACAAAGAGGTTAAATGTATAGTGTGGAAAACAGTATGAAAGCAGTAGGTGTTTTATTAGTATGAGGAAAAATGGAATGGGGTCCACAGTTCACTAGTGGTGTCTCTCTGTGAAACATAAATAACATGTGTGGTGAACAAATTACAGATGGGCAATTGACAGAAATGAAGGATGCACCGTAGTGCATATGCAAGACATAAAGATTACTATCTGATTCATGCGGGCATTACAACAAAATACATAGACCGTCTTCCAACTGCATCTATGTCTAATAATCCACCCTCCGAATATCATCCGAACAAACGTTGGGTATTAAGTTGCTAGCAACAGATTATCTCCTTAAGCAAAGTGTGTAATGTAAACAATGTAAACTAGGTAAACACCGTTGTTTTCTCCCTAATGGCAACAACACATCCTCCATCTGTCACATTTCTGTCACTCGAGCACAGATAAAAACAAGGCATGAACCCACTATCGAGCATAAATACTCCCTCTTGGAGTTACTAGCATCTACTTGGCCAGAGCATCTACTAATAACGTAGAGGATGCAAGATCATAAATAACATATGCATGAAGATTACTTGATAGATTGATAATCAGAAGACATAGCATTGAACACTCATCATATCCCAGCAAACACAACATGTAAGATTACATAAAGATGATCTCGATCATGTGAGGAAGCTCACGAGATCTAAACATGAGGTACAAAGTGGAGAGAACAACCATCTAGCTACAGGTATGGACCCGTAGTCCAGGGATGAACTACTCACACATCACTTCGGAGGAGGGCATGGTGGTGTAGACCCCTCCGGTGATGAATTTCCCTCCCGGCAGGGTGCCGGGGAGAGCTCTAGAACCCTCTCGATCTCGGGGTGACGATGACGGCGGCCTCGAGTGTTTTTCGGGACGAAGTGGGATATCTTTAGGGTTTACGTCTCGGGGGGGTATAAATAGGCGAAAGAGCAAAGGCGGTGGAGGCTGGGGGGCCCACACCACCCCATGGCGTAGCCAGGGGCACGCCTTCCTATGGTGTGGGCCCCCTGAGGTCCCCCTCTGGGTCTCTTTGGAACTCCATGGAACCTTCGGGAATTCTAAGACTTCCGAGCTTCGAATTTTCCAATTCCGAGAATATTTCCAGAACAACTTTTCAAAAACTAAAAAAAGCAGAAAACAGGGAACTCGCTCTGTGGTATCTTTTCAATAAGTTAGTCCGAAAATCGATAAAAATGACATAAAGTGTATAGCAAACATGTGGGAAACAATAAGAAAATGACATGGAACATCAGAAATTAAGGATACGTTTATGACGTATCACACTCCTCCAATGCCCACAGAGGTGAGCGTCTGGCAAGGCTTGAATTGCATAGGTGAGGGCGTCAACGCCATCGTCATAGCCTCTAGCGAGCCTAGTGCAATCGGAACCACCACAGATGAATCCCCACACAACTCCTAAAGCTCTGGTGTGATCCTTATGACCGGGGTCGATATCCCACCTAAGTCCCTCTCTCAGAGCCACCCGTCACAACAAGCTACGGTGACAGGCAAGGACTGCCATGAGGAGAGAAGCAACCATAGAAAGCTTGCTCAACCATAGATGACTTCTGCTCAGAAGAGTCAAGCGGAGACGAATCATGCATAGGGGTGAGCCCCAGGCCACCAGAAGTGCATGCCTCCATTGGCTGCAAAGAATTACCGACCCATGACAACAAAAACTTGAGAGCTGCCACCTCATCAAGAAGGGGGCGAGAAACCTCCTCAATGCGGTCAACGACCAACTGATGGAGCTCCATGCGCAGCAAGGCGAAGTGGGGCTTAAAGACAGAGTCATCGAACTCCTCGCAGCACCTAGGAGAGTGTCTTGGCTACACAACAATACGCAACGCCGAGTGGCCTCGCTGGCAAGGAGCATGAGCGTCCGGTGAAAGAGGCCGAGCATCCGGAGAGCGAGAACGACCAGTAGGAGAGCGCACACGGCAGAAACACTCCCTATGACCAGGACGATAACATCGGATGCAATTGAAGGGTGCACGACACATGCTAACCTTGTGGCCACGCTCGAGACACCAAAAACACCTCCCTCGATCCCAATGCTTTAAGGCGAGACTACGCTTGAGACCTTCATCCCGAAGCGGAGATGATGGTGCACGGCCGAGACATCCGCCCCGACCCACCTGCACCTAGCCTTCCTCATCGCCAAGAGTGGCAGCTGCAGCACAAAGGTTGTCGCAGGGCTCCATTGACTCCACCTCCTCATGGTACACATCAGCATTGCCGTGAACCGAGCTGAAAACATCACCGAAGTTAGAAGAAGCATCCTCAGGCGGACTCGAAGCTGACATCGCCGCATCAGCCAGAAGGGACATCTCTGCAGAGATCAGATCTCCCGAGGCATCCAACGGTAGCGATAAACACCGGAAGCCCTCAACCAACACGGCCGGGTCGGACCCAGGCGCCCGATCCGCGACCTTGAGTGTGCCATCGGTGATCAACCCGGTGCACAGGGAGGCCGGAGTCGGCAGCGGAATGGCGGCAGGGTGCAGCAGCACGGGCGAGGACACAAGGGCCGCCTCCATATGCCTGGACACGGCAGGGCGCGGGGAGGGCGACATTTTCGTCGTAGGGACTGCCTCCATATGCCGGACACGGTAGAGCGCGAGGAGGGTGACATTGTCGACGCAGGGACCGCCTCCACATGCCTGGACGCGGCACGGAGCGGGCAGGGTGACGGCGGCGCCACAAAGGCCACCTTTACAAGCGTGGACGCGGCAAGGCGCGTTGAGGGCGACGGTCGCGACTCCGGGACCACCTCCCCCGGCACGGACGCGGCGGGACGCGTGAAGGGAGTCGACGGTGAAGCGTGCAGGGATGCGGACGCAACAGTCTTTCCCAGGGCGTCCTCCAGCTCGCGCACCGACAGGAGGAACATGGCGGTCACAGCAGAGATCCTTGACGCTGGCTGGCAGCAGCTTGACACAGACGACCGAGCCCCTCACTCGAACGGCCCACCAGACCAGACCCCGAGATGGGTGGGCAGAGGACGCCAAGGGGACTCTGGATCTGGTGGGGGTGGACGCAGATGAAGTTGGCGATGGGAGATCAGGGAGGCGGCGGCGTGGCATCCCTGCATGCACCCATGGTCGCGGGAGCTCCCTGCTTTGGTTGGTTAGTGTCCGAAAAGATGGACTAACTTTTAGCACCTCATTTTGTTTATAGTCACATCTTGGAGAACCCATGAAATGTTATCCATGCCATTTGGTGGCCCTTCCACAACCCCTTCCACGACCCCTCCCACGACCCCGTGGCGGCGGCGCCCAGCCACCCGGGCGTCCCTTCCCGTCCGCCGCCTCCCTCCTCCCCCAACCTCCTCCTCTCTCCTTGTCGCCGCCAGTGTCTCCGCTCCTCTTTGCGCGGGGCACGGCGGCGGCGGGGTTCCCGCTGGTCGCGCTAACAGATCTTGAAGGAGGCGTCATCAAGATCCATCGGCTGCGGTGGTGCGTGGCGGCGGCGGTCAAGAGGCATCGGTCTGCGCCCGTGGCGACGGCGGCAGCCTTGAGGCGCTGGCTGCGTGTCGGCGGCGGCCGGATGCTGCTCCTCCCCGTGTCGACGGTGGCCGACTTACAACTCTGCCTGCAGCACTTGGGAGTCGGGGTTGCAGCCTCGAGTTTCGGTGGTGGCTCCTCCCGCCGGAGGTGGTCGGCCGTTTCAGATTGGCGTGGGGGATCTTGGGATCCCACACCGTGTCCCGGTGGCGGCTTCGTAAGGGCGAGGGTTTGATCACGACGAGGGGTAGCCATGGTTCTCGGATGTCCTTCGCAGCGGATTTTGGGAGGATCTGGCGGTCAGCCGGCGAAAGCCAAGCTCCGAGTAGGAGCCGACGGCGACGGTGCTCACGGGCGTCGTTACCTTCCTGAAGGCGTTGTCGTTGCGACTTCGAGCCTCCCGCCCTGATACTCCGGGGGAAACCCTAGATCTGGATCTTCTCAGATCGAACGACGACGACACTATCTATGTTGTTCTCCATCTTTGGGGCATCGTTTTGGAGTATACTCTTGCGGAGGGATCTGGAGGTGGAACGTTGTTTCGTCTACTGCATCAACCACAATGAGTCTTGGTGGCGTGGTGCCACGGGGCCTCGGCGATGGACGCGGGATGTTGGACAGGCGTAGGAAGCTGGAGCTGTTTGGCTCCATGTCGGCGTTGATAGCATACCTGGCATAGGGGCTGCAATGATCTCTCCAGAAGATGGTTTTGCGGATATTGGCGACAGCGGCTTTCGAGTGTACATATCGGTGTATATCGCGGGCCAGCTGAACCGGATATGTGCTGCCAGTCTGCTATCGGGCGACTTGGTGGAAGCAACCGGATTAGATAATGTGTGTTGGTGTGTTAGGTCGGGGTATCGGCCCCGATTATGACTACCCCCTCCATCAAGAGTTTGTACGTGTGACGATATTCATCAGACGGGTGGCTTTTGGTTGATCCCTATAAATCTTTGTAAGGCTTCGTGGTTCGTTTTTATTATCAATAAAAACCGGTTGTGTGCCTCATTTTGATGCAGAGACTGGGGGCAGAAACTCCATTTCTAAAATAAATGTGCTTAATTTTGTCCAAACTCAAATCTTTTGAACTGAATCCCTAGAGCTAAACCAATGTTAACATGATTTGAAACAAATATTGAAATCCTGAAACGAGACAAAAAAAAATTATAATGCTGAACGAGACACTACTGGAAAAAAGGGTTTTAACGACAACATATATGGTCGCTAAAAGTCAATTTTTGGTCGTTAAAAGTTATTAACGACCACAATCAGTTGGTCGTTAGTTGTCGTTATAGGCTCCGTCGTTAAAAGAAATAACGACCACATACTTTTTTCCGTCGTTATTTTTTAACGACAAAGTGTTGCGTGGTCGTTAATAATGATAAAATAACGACCACAATTCTAGTATTAACGACCACTTTTATCATCGCTAAAAGTTTTCTCACGGCCTCTGAAGTAGCATTAACGGCTACTTTGAACTTTTAGCGACCACCATCTCCGCCATTTCATAGCAGGATAATTGCCCATTCAAGCACTTGTACGATTGTTTACGAGTGCCTTTGATAGTTACCACACCAGAGCATCAAAAGAATTTGCAGAGTCAACCCATGATGGAATCTTTTTATTAATCAAATCCATATAGACTGGACACATCCTTGCATACAATTCTTGAAATTAAAATAGCATTCAACAAATATGAACAAAAGAACTCTCCGCGCGTCCACTGAAGCTCCTGCTCATCTCTAACTGAAAGCTAAAATAACAACTAGAGAGAATTTTATAAATTGTAGTCGAATGCTTGGATGTATATTATCCTTCATCAACCAGTACACTGCCTTGTCGCACTGTCAGTCCTACAGAAAACATGAATTATTTATGAAAGTCGGTCCATTTGAGTGAGTTAATGGACAAAATATAATAGAAAGTATCAACAAGCTTGCACGAAATTCATGTTAGAACAAAATAAGACCGAAGAATTAATTGTCCTTAAGAAGAAGTGATATATACCTGTATTTCTGTAATAAAAAATTCTAACCTGAACATCAGGGCCTAGTATAGTAAATAAAGAGCCAAGTGCGCTGATCTCTGAACATTCCAAAGAGCCCAAGTCCTTGAGAAGAAGTGATACATGCGCTGATCGCTGATCTCTGAATATTCCAAATTGTATTTACACATATAAAACACAAAGTATACTGTTAAATGAGTGATATATGTGACAAATCAAACTTATATTGCGTGCTTACTGGTCAAACCACAACTTCATATCACACAAGGACCAAACCTGTAAAGAAAAAGGAAATTTCTTTAGGCAGGCTATATATGGGCCATGTGTGAATATATATTACACACAGAATCAAAAGAGGGCATGGATAGTAGGTAGATCTGATGCATGCACGAGCTTTTCAAGTAAAGTAAGATTCTGATTTCCATCAAATCCGAAAGAAATCAACACATGAATATAAGGGAAGACAAATATGGAAAACCGTGTGTAAAAATTGTACGTGTGGATGGATGCATGCCGATGAGCCAATTCCAAAGTCTTGCAGACGACGGTACCGCTGGCCGGCCGTATCCGATCGGGTTCTTCAAGAACGACGGTTGTCCTCCATCGCTGCAAGAATGAAGAAGGGTGGAGAGCTGCAGATAGCCAGATGAGTTAGGCCGCCATGTTTTAGTTGGACGTGCGAGCGGCAGGTGGAGCACGGGTGCGCCAGGCCGGTTTCTGGTGGTGGGCGGCAAGTTGGAGCACCGACGCGCTGGGTGGATTGGTGGTGGCGATCGGCGAGGTGCAGTGCGAGCGCACCATGTCGATAGGCCTACGAGAAGACGGCGCCTCACACGTAGACTCCGCTCGACTATGTTCAACCTAATATGGAGAAAAACAAGGGAGATAACGGGGGCTTTGAGGACTTAACACGGGAGGCAGGAGTGAAAAGCAGGCGCATGCAGATTGAGTTTGTTACAGGCGTGTATGCTACTAACAGATCTGATCGATCTTAACAAAGAAAAAACATTAGATTGGAATAACGACCGCACGTGTGCATGTGCTAGCGACAACCAGATTTGGTGGTTGTTAATACTAATAGGCTAGGAGATTTCCGCCCGCAGAGGTTCGTCCGAGTTTTCAACGACCAAAAGTTTTTGGGTAGTTGTCGTTACTGCTATGTTTTTCAGTAGTGGAGTTGACATGTCCAAATGTTTGTGATGCGGTTCTCATGGTTTTCCTTCATCATCACCAAGTGGTCGTGGGCTCAAGTCGAACCATCCAAAGTATAGCGGTGCCTCGAGCTATAGCGAAATAAAGTGGTCGAAGACCCAACAAGTAGTAGGCCGGTCCAACAATGAGACTTTTTATTTCTTTTGTTCATTCATTTCCAGGTTTTTTTTCCATTTTCTGCTTCTCTTTCCTTTTCCATTTTTTGTTCTCTTTTGTCTGTGCATACTTATGTACAATTACTTTTCTTTTACTGCTCCATCTTTCCATTTACTTATCTTTTTTCAAAAAATACATGACATTTTTCTGAAATACATGTGTATATTTTTTTTCCTTTCTCCCCATAAGTACAGGAACAATTTGTTGCTATATTGGTTTGTTTCCCTTTCAATTTCTTGGCGTAAATATATGAATAGTTTTTTGAGGTATATGAACATATTATTTGCCGTATATGGGTATTTATAAGAAAAATTTATGAACATTATATTGAAGTATATGGAAATCTTATTTGACCTATATGAGTATTATATATCTATGAATAACACATATTTAGAGATAAATAATCTTTTCTTTCGATATAAGAAGTACAATTAAGAAATGTGTCGCATTTTATTCAGTAGACGCGAACATTTTCTGTAAAGTGTGTGAATTTAAAAATAAATAGAATATTTTTATTAAGCTAAAATAAATTAAACAAGTTTGTCCTCAAATGATTTTACTGTCTATTTTTTTTAAATTCGGAAAAACTAGGACTGTATCTATTATTGGGCCGCAGAGGGTGTGGCCCATATATCGAAATCTTATGGGCCGCCGAGGAGCCTTGCTTGCTTTTAAAAAGGCTAGCCTCTCCCAGGTGCACCTCCCTGGAGTTCGACGCCCAAGCCCTCAGCAAGGCTGTAGAGCTGTTCCCTCAAGAAAAAAAGAAAAAAAAAACTATGCCGTGGAGCAAAGTGGAAGTAGCCGGGTAGGCGAATCGGCCGAACGCGACGTACGTGGTCCGTCCATCCCAAAGGAACCGGCCACGCTAATTTAACGATCTCCGAATTAATTAAGCCGCAGTGGAGTTAGTCGCTACTCAAAAAAATTGATGGAAGGTAGAAAAGGCTGGACAAAAAAGGGCAGACATGCTCTGGACCTAGACGACTAGGGATTCTGACTCCTCTGTGCGATCCGATCGCGCGGAGTGAGATTTTTCGTTGGATAGCAGACGGTCTCTGGACTTTGGCGACAAGGGCTTCAGGCGGCTGTTAACGACCTAGGCGACTAGGGTTTGGTTTTCGTTGGCGACTCCTCCGGCGACCTGTCACCGGGGTGAGTTTGATTCGGAGTGCAATTTCGAGATCGTTTCCAATCGGGATTCAGGCTACGTGGTTGGAGATTTTTGGCCTCCGACTGCTAGCGATCAGTAGGGTCGTTCCCAGGCAAGAGGTGTTCTCGAGCGTGGGGTTTTTTCTCTGTCAACGAGATTTTCTTTGATCCGATTGGCAGGATCGATGGCGACATCCAGAGGAAATAGTGCAGGCAGATCGAGAGAAGGCGAAGTGAATCTAGAGGAGGCCCTGCAAAATCTTGATCTGAGGGAGGGTGAACTAGACGACGTGGTGATCGGAATTGAGGAACTCAAGGACCTCAGGAAACATGCTCGTTGGCTTGCAGTTGCTAAAGTCAACACAAGGAAACCAATCAATTCAGCAGGTTTATTTGAAACACTTCGAGGTGTATGGGGACTTGCTTACGAACCAGAATTTCGTGAGGTTGATGACAATCTTTTCACGTTGAAGCTTTTCTGCCTGGGTGATTGGAACAAGGTGATGAACCAGGGACCGTGGCTTTACAAAAAATTAGTTGTTGTCATAAGCGAGTACGATGGGCTCACTGATCCGAGGGAGGTGAAATTGGATAGAACCATGGTGTGGGCACAGATACATGCTATCCCTGAGATGTATCGGGTGGAAAAGGTGGTTGACCAGCTCGTTAGAAGAATTGGAAAGGTGTCATGTGTTGAGATGAACCCGACAAGGTTTTTCGAAGGAGACTATGTACGGGTAAGAGCGAGTATTGATGTTAATAGTCCTCTTATCCGCTTTGTTCCCCTAAATATTGGTGGGAAAGATCGACTATTACTGAAAGTAAAATATGAAAAGATCGGATTTTTCTGTGATGTTTGCGGAATAATGGGTCACGATATGGAGGAATGTGGAGATGGAGTACATGATCAGTCCACATTACAATATGGTAAATGGATGATGGCCACAAGGAGAAATTTAACAAGTCAATTCTCAGCCAGGGGTGGTTTTTCAGGTAGAGCTGGAGGTAGAGGATGGGGACGGGGTACTGCTAATCCTTATGGTCGCAAGAGAGGCTCGGAGGATATGGAAACAGAAGAAGAAATTAGCGACACAGCCTCTAGTCCGTTGAAAAAGGTGGGTGATCTCATGGAAGAAAATACAGGGGATCCGAAAAAGGGGTACTTGTGACTACTTCCAAGAAGTTATTATTTGACAGTGAGAGAGAAGTTGACTTGGGAAGAAGAGCAGAACAGGATGAGAACCTGTCTGGTGGGAAGGGTGATCTCATACCCCCTCCACCGGCGGGATATTGCAACCCTAGAGAGAAAAAGAGATCAAAGAAGGTGGAAGAAGGAAACAACACAAGCTCTAATGATAGCAGATCGGCGGCTCCGCTCGACGGAGACCGCCGGGAACAATGAATCTTCTAAGTTTGAACTGTCGGGGCTGCGGGCGGCCCGAGACAGTTCAAGAAATTGGCAACTTGATTCAGTTGCATCGCCCCTCTTTGGTTTTTCTCTCGGAAACCAAACTGTCAGATACGAGAGCGAAGGAATTAAGATTCAGGTTTGGGTTTAGGAATGCGTTTGCAGTGAAGTCTGAAGGAGCTAGTGGTGGTTTGGCTTTGTTCTGGAACAATGAATCCGTGGTGAGCTAAACTCTTACAGTAGGACTCATATTGATGTCATGATTCAGAATGAAGCATTGGGACAGAAAGAGTGGCGGTTCACTGGATTTTACGGTGATCCGGTTAGATCGAGGAGGAAACGTAGTTGGGAGCTCCTCCAATATTTACGGACAGAGTCTGATAGTCCGTGGCTATGTGCAGGGGATTTCAATGAGATTCTTGATGCAAAGGAGCAATTTGGAGGAAATAGAAGGGAAGAATGGATGATGGAGCATTTTCGAGATACGGTGGATATGTGTCATTTTTCAGATTTGGGCTTTGTTGGTCTCCCATATACCTGGGATAACAGACAAGGTGGAAATAGAAATATCAAAGTTAGATTGGACCGTGCTCTTGGTGACAATCGTTTCATGGATTGGTTTGGAAATACAGAGGTTATTCACATACAGACCACGAAATCTGATCATTGTGGTCTGCTCATCCGTATAGCTGAAGAAATCGACGCGGGAATAAATACGTCCAAAGTGTTTAGGTACGAAAATGCCTGGTCGAGGCATGAATCATATATGGCTTCGGTACAGGAGGCATGGATCCCAGCTACCGGGGACCTTGCGTCGGTGGCTGCTGCTATGGGAGGGATCCGATCCAAGTTGAAGCGATGGAGCAGTAATGAATTTGGCAACGTCAAAAAACAACTGATTGCATTGAGGAGAAAGCTAGAAGAAATAAGGAAAAATTCAATTAAGGTTGGTCCGTCAAGAGAAGAATTTCGGCTGATGGATAGGATATCAGAACTCCTAGCTAGAGAGGAAATTATAGCAAAGCAAAGATCACGTATTCAATGGCTCAAAGAAGGAGATCGTAATACATCCTTTTTTCATGCTAGAGCAAGAGAAAGAGCAAAGCAAAACAGAATAAAGAGGCTACATTTGGAAGATGGTACTGTTATTCATAAGCAATCGGAGATTGAGGATGCTGCTGTTCTTTTTTACAAGAATCTGTTCTGTAGTGAAGGTACAAATCCCGAATTGATTACTGATTCAATGGAGGTGAAAGTTGATAGCCAGATGAACAATAACCTTTGCATGCCGGTCTCTGATATGGAAATTGAGAAGGCCCTGTTCATGATGCACCCCAATAAATCTCCGGGGGCAGATGGTTTCACTGCAGGTTTTTATATCAAGCATTGGGATTTATTGAGGACTTCTATTTGCTGTGGGGTCAGGAATTTTTTTGAAACAGGTAATATGCCAGAGGAGGTAAATGAAACAGTATTAGCTTTGATTCCAAAAATTAAAGGACCCGTTGAGTCTAACACAATACAGGCCTATTTCATTATGCAATGTGTTATACAAAATTGTTTCGAAGATCCTTGCTCTAAGACTCAGGCCTATTTTGGAGGAGATTATTTCTGAAGAACAGAGTGCCTTCGTACCAGGGAGATTAATCACGGATAATGTGCTAACAGCATATGAATGTATTCATTACTTGCAAAGGAAAAAAAGGTAAATCTGGTGCTTGTGCAATTAAATTGGATATGGCTAAAGCCTATGATCGTGTGGAGTGGAATTATCTTAGGAGTATTATGGAGAAGATGGGTTTTGCAGAGTGGTGGATTGCTAGAATAATGGCATGTGTGGAATCAGCCTCCTTTTTTGTGCGTGTCAATGGTGTGTTTTCAGAAGTATTTAAACCCTCGCGAGGTATCCGACAAGGTGATCCCTTAAGTCCATATCTATTTCTTCTTTGCTCGGAAGGATTAACACATCTTCTGAAAACTTTTGGATTAAATTACCTTGCAAGAGGTATTCGTGTGGGTATCCATGCCCCATGGATCTCACACTTGTTATTCGCGGACGACTGTATTGTGTTTACTCAAGCAACAGTGGAGGGAGCTAACAGAATTAATGTCATTCTTGAGAGATATCTCCATGGCTCGGGTCAGATGGTCAATAAATCAAAATCAGCAGTGTTCTTTAGTAGTAATTGTAATGCAGACAAGAAACAGGAGATTCTCTCAGCTCTTGACATTCATACAGAAGCACTGGGTGAAAAATATTTAGGCCTTCCAACTGCTTTGGGTAGGTCTACGGATGATCAATTTGAAAGTATATTAACAAAGATAAAACGTCTGATCAATGGTTGGGCCTCTCAGTTTTTGAGTAGTGCGGGAAGAGAGGTTCTAATTTAAGCAGTATGCCAGGCAATACCAACGTATTCTATGAGTTGTTTTCGACTGTCAAAGAAATTATGTAAGAAAATTGGCAGTGTCATTGCTCGGTTTTGGTGAGGAGGTGATGAAAACAAACGAAGGATGCATTGGCGGAAGTGGAGAGATATGGCTTTCCCAAAGGAAGATGGAGGTATGGGTTTTCGTGATATTGAGCTCTTTAATCAAGCTATGTTGGCGAAGCAGGGGTGGCGTCTCATTACTACCCCTAATTCCCTATGTGCAAAAGTTTTAAAAGGGAAATATTTTCCTAATGTTGATTTTATGAATGCTTCTAAGAAAAAGGGATCATCACATACATGGAGAGCTATCCTATATGGGAGAGAAGCGTTGAAACTTGGCATGATTAAGAGGGTGGGCGATGGTACATCTATTAATGTTTGGAGTGATCCATGGATCCCCGATAATCCAAATATGAGACCTATGAGAAGAGAGATCACTAGTACAGTGAATTTGGTGGAAGAATTATTGCATCCGATTACAGGGGAGTGGAAGGAAGATATTGTCAGGGCAAACCTTATTCATTCCGATGCCGAAGCTGTCCTCAAGATTCCAGTGGGCAGCATATTGGAGGATACATGGGCATGGCTACCGGATAGACTGGGTTTCTTCTCAGTTCGTTCGGCTTATAAAACCCTGGTCCAGCGGGTTAATATTCAGCCAGGTGGTTCTTCTAGTACTAGAAACACACAGATGTGGAAGAAGCTATGGAAATTACCAGTACCCCCAAAGGTAAAAAAAATTTGGTGGAGAGTGATTAATAATTTTGTGCCAACTAAAGAGGTTCTCTGTGATCGCCATATTGAGAGATTGGGCTTCTGTGAGGATTGTGGACAGATTGAAACCATTCATCATGCACTTTTTAAGTGCACTTGGGCAAGGAATTTCTGGTCCGAAATTTACAAAATCAAGGGCTTCAAAATTCCGAATCTACATCCGGTATCTTGGGCTACTGACATCGTTGAAGGCAGTGGTGTTTTGGGGGAGGCCCGACCAACTATTCTGTGCGGTGCCTGGGCTGTTTGGACGGAAAGAAACGCCAGGAGACATGAGAAAACTACAAGATCGCTGAGTAATTCTGTTCGGTGGACGTTGGATGTGGTCCTGGACCTGTCAAAGTCTTGCAAGGAATTAGTGCCTCGGTTAAATTCAGTACAAGTTAAATGGAAACCACCACCACCAGGGGAGCTCAAGATTAATGTAGATGGATCATATATTGATGAATCCAACATTGGGAGTACAGGGATCGGAATAAGGGATCACACAGGTAATTTGATTTGTGCCCAGGCTTTCTGGTATGATCATGCTACTAGTCCTTTGGCGATGGAAGCTATTGCTTTTAGGGACGGTGTTCGACTTACTGTCGACAGAGGGATCCGCAATGTGGCTGTGGAGTCTGATTCGTTGCAACTTTGCCAACTCTGGGAGAGCAAAAGGTATGAACGATCAGAGATTGCACCAATTCTGTCAGAGATCAGTCATGTAGCTGAGAACCTATTATCCCTCACTCTAAAGCATATCCCTAGAAGTGCCAATGAATTGGCTCATTTATGTGCTAGAAATTGTAGTTTGGAGAGAAGGAGATGTCTTTGGGTAAATTTTATACCCCGCTTTCTTGATGCATGTATCAAGAGAGATTATAATCCCGGATGATTTTATCGGCGGCAAGTCTGTACTCTTTTCCTTACCAGGGTACCTACGGGAACTGGAAGGTTTTTAACGAGCCAGACTTGTTTGCTTAATATAGTTTGTTAATTCTCAAAAAAAAAATTGATGGAAAGTTTAAAAAAAGTTAAATCATTCTGCACTCCTACACAGGAAGCACGAACTTTCTTTTCACACTCGGTCATCGACGAAAAGGTGGTTCCCAACCGTGTGTAGGCCGGCGTGAGCTAGCTTTGCAAGCCGGCCGATACCATCCGAGCTTATATTAATTAAAACGAGATACCGTGCTGGCGTGCTGCGACTTTCGCGTTGGGAGCAAAATATAAAAATGCTCCGAAACTTTTGCAAAAAACCTGCCGCATTAGCGTAATTCCTCGCGTGCGTCAAATCCAAAGGAGACCGCGATGGTATATATTATGGGGAACTTTCGACGCATTCCATCGGCCAATATGTGGGCCGCGCGCACTGTCAACGCGCTGCAACACACCAAGCGAAGATAGAGCGTGTTTTTCTCAACATTGGCGACCATTTTACACGTGGAATAATTCTATTAGTAAACCAAAAGTAAGCTTTGATGAACAAGTTTCCCTTCAACTCAAGAGATGACAAAAGAAACATATGTATGACCGGTAGATGTACATTTACATGCATGTTCTCTTCAAGCTAGTGAAGATACCTTGCACCCATGCATGTATAAGGTAGGTGCTTTGGCACTCTGTAGGATACTTGCAATGGCGCTGTCTGGGTCTTTGGTCGGTGGTTTTTTTAGTAATAGTCGATTGTATACCATGGCAAGTTGGTGCACGACGGCCGGCCGGCAGACCTTTGTTAGCTCGATCGGTAGACGTACCTGTTCTACAGTATTCTTGAAGGGAACTCCAGCTAGGGACGCACGGCAGGCGCGCGTTGTGTAAAGTGACAATATTGGGCGGGTCGTCCGGGACGAACGGGCGACATGCATGCATGCGCGCAGTTCATGCAACAGCGAAGCCACACCGCGCTTTGCTTGTTCATGATGGATTGTTTTCCATGGATCGACACAAGCTAGCTGGCCAAATGTCCGAACCAGAATTCAGAAAGGTCCCTAGAATACGGGAAGGGTGTGCGTGCTTCGAAACTTCGCCTAACTTCATTAAGATTCTTTACTAGAACTGCCTTGGTAAACTCATCAGCAATTTGATATTTATTTAGAACAAATTTGATCTAAGTACTTTATCTGCCACTCGTTTTCGGACATAGACCATGTGAAACCAAGTGAGCTCCTACAAATATTTTAAAATCTCCGGTAGAACGTCTGTCATCAAAACAACCTCCCCAATTTGCATCTAAAAAGGCAGTGCGTAGAGTAGATGTAGAGGATTGTGATGTAATTCCAAGTTTAATCGTGTCCTTTACATATCTCATAATTTTTTTAACAGCTTTCCATCGAGCAGTTATTGATGCATAAAGATATTGGAAAATTTTATTAACCGGAAAGAACAAGTCTGGCCTTGTTAAAATAAGATACTTCAAACCACCAACAATAGTGCGATACCTTGTGCTCTCTTCAGGATCAAGAGGATCTCCTACAACAAAGAGATAGAGGATTAACACAAAGGTGTAGTGACAGACTTGCATTGATTCATACCAACTTTGTCGAGTAATTCTTATGCATATGTTTCATGTATCAACAACAAGCCATGCATCATGTATCTTACTTACCTCAATACACTTCAAAAAATGCATATCGCCAAGATTCTTAATAGCAAAGCTTTTATTCAGAGCTCGAAGTAACGCAAAAATAGTCTAATCTCATGAGCTTGTCACAGTAATTTCGTCAACATAAATCAGAATAAACATGGTAGCATCTGATTTTTGAAAGAGAAACAAAGATGGGATGGTACAAAACCAAGATCATGTAAAATTTGAACTAAGATAATGAGTACCATGCTTTAGGTGCTTGTTTTAAGCCATGTAATGATTTACCAAGTTTGCAAAATATAATGAGAAGCATTAGAATCTTTAAAACCTGGTTGAAGTTTCATATAAACCCACTCTTTCAGAATACCATGTAAAAACGCGTTGTTGATATCTCACTAATAGAGAAATGCTTATAACAGCACGCATTACCACAGGCGGACAGGTAAGTCCATGCGTCTGGGCTACTTAGCGCAGGCGAACAGAGACTGTGTGCGTCTGGGGTAAGTGTGCTACCCCAGGCGAACCAAGAGCAGATGCGCCTGGGGTAAAATGTGGCAGGGCACCCCACCACCACCCCCTGGCACTGTGCCTATACCGCAGGCGAATATTGTCGTGTTCGCCTGCGCTATTACGCAATACCCCAGGCGAATAATGTCAAAAGCGCCTGTGGTAAATTGTGTCCTGGGGTAGCACCCCCTAGCGCAGGCGCATGTGGTACTTTATTCGCCTGGGGTAACTTGTGGCCTCAATAAGTGCGGCCAGCCACCCACCACCACTCCTATCCACCCCACTCACTCACTCACTACTCCAAACTCGACCCCATTAGTGCTCCAAACTCAATCCCCCATACCCCTTCACCATTTTTAGCTAATTTAACCAATCATGTTTGATATATTTTAGCTAGTACGCTACCCCACTTGTCCTCTTCCATATCTCTCCACTAGATCTACTAACCGGACACTAGATCTCACCACAAATGCACCACTAGCTACTTCTAGATCTATCACTCTCTTATCGGTCGTCTCTCCGGTGATCTTCGACGTCGTCATCGCGTCTATATATTTTGCATTGTGTGTCATCTTAATAGGTGCGTGAGATTGGTTGGTGGAGGAGAACTCGATCTCTTTTGCATTTTATTGTGTTGCCATGAGGATGAGTTGCCAATGTTTTGCCGAAATGTTGATTTTTTTCCTTTTCGGCAAATTTCTGGCGCTCCACCTTACACCTTTTGTAGCAAGGTCATGTCGAAATTTTCCGTGAAAACCGGATCTAGATAATGAAACCTCTCTTGCCTTTTGTAGCAATGGTCATTGCGATGAGGACAAGCGTGGTGCATAGATACGTGCAACGCGCGACGGCCGAGATGCATCGAAACAACCGCACCGAGATAGAGTGTACGTGTCGAAAATGCAAGTTAGGGTCCTTGTTCAAACCAGATTCTGGTAATATGGAGAAGCACCTGCTCAGGTATAGTTTCATGGAGGGCCACACTAAGTGGATGGATGATGATGAAGACGATGATCACGTCGAGACCAATTGGAGAGGACGAAGAGGCTCAGGGTCTTCAGATACGAAGACATATTCAGGGTCTTCCACTTGGGAAAACTCGACCGAAGCATTGTCCGCCTGGTATCGCTCAGCATGGCGCACGATATGGTCATGGAGAATACCCCGCACATCGCGATTATGGAACCCTACTACATGGTTGAGGACTACTTGCGGTCACCTGTGGACCGGGTTGTTATCACGAACTATATAACGGGTTTTTTGATAGATAACAAGGATAAGAACGCCATTCTAATGCCATACTTTCCCAAGTAAGTAGTCCTCTCTGCTTCCCGTCATTACATTCTTTATAGAATCTCCTTAGTATTCCGGTTGATGATATTTATGGCTTGTTCGAAATGTTCTGCGCAGAAACAGAGGATGCACACTCATCGTCATGGAACCGCATTGGTCGTAATGCACTTACCTCGATGCGGGTAGGGCGGTGCAGAAGGACTACAGCGACATAATAGCTATTCTTAATAGTGCCCTCAACGGCTTCGCCTCTGATTTAGGCAAGCCCCTAAAAAAGGAGAAAATAGTTTGAGGCACCTACGTGTGCAACCACGTAACAAAATTCCCCTGCCTCAAAGAATCGGAGCAAGAATCTGGGTTGAAAGCTTGGTATGCCATCTTTCAGATGAGGGAGTACTTAAAGGATGCCCAAGAGGTATTGTTACCAAGTCATCTCCGAGACCTGACCACAAAGATGGCCAACACCCCTGATGAATATGTGCGGGCTGAGTTCCGTCGCATCCAGCGGAGGATCTGCACGATACTCGCGTCGGATGTCATCACTCAGGGTGGCTTGTTCTTACACGGCCACACACCACCGAGCAACCGTGACATCGAAGCACACCTACGAGAGCAACGTGACACCCCGGACATTCAACACGCTAGAAGGCGTTCGTCCGTTCCCGCCGAGACCATAGGATTGACAAAATGTTAGTATACACTTGCATCATATAACTTTTAGTCCTTCATTTGTCGTGTTTTATTCATAAACCTTGATGTTTCTATTTCTTTGATAGTTATTTGCGGTCTATTATCACTTTTCATGCTAAACACGTATTTTTGTTCTATGCACAGATGACATGGTATGTTATGTATATCGGTAGGGTTCCCGGAGTCTACGACGATTGGGAACAATGCCGGAGACAGGTGCACGGTTTCAGCGGCAACAACTACAAGTGGTACAAGACCATGGTGGAGGCGGAAGCTCGATACGCCACTTACCTAGCGAGAGAGAAGACGGAGATGACGAGGGCCCGGATGACCACCTTCGCCATCGTCGTGCTGATACTTCTTGTGTTGATGCTACTTGCTCTACTGCTTGTGTAGCTAAACTATCGATCTGTTGAACTATCTCTGTTCGAGACTATGTAATATAAAGTTGTGTATTATGTGTTGATGATCGAGGTTATGTAATGACTACTAGTTGTGATGATCGGTCGATGTTATTTTCTGCATGTCTAACTTAGTGCCAATTGAAACTTATTTCTGTCATTTTCCTGTTATTCCTGTTATTTCTGTCATTTTGATATATTTGTGCAAATTGAGAGTATTTTGCTTTCTTTTATTTTTTGACAGAGGAAAAACATACCCCAGGCGAATAATAACTATTACCCCAGGCGCATATGTACCCCAGGCGCACCAGGCTTGTTCGCCACTGGTAAATCAGTTACCTCGCATGCGGTATTCTGAGTTACCACAGGCGCATTTTGGGATTCGCCTGGGGTAAGTGATTACCACTGGCGATATGGTCCCAGGCGAACTGTAATGCGGCTGTGGTACGGTAGGCCTTTTTTGTTTGCCTGTGGTAAGCTTTTCTCTAGTAGTGTCTAGCTGCCGCAGACTTCAGCCTCGAGAAAAAGAGATAGCTAAAACAGTTGTAATGGTACCGTGTTTAACAAATGGATTAAAGATATCTTCATAGCCAATCTCATATCTTTGTTTGAAACCTTTTGCAACAAGATTGCAACCCAATACGATTCAAGCTTAAATTAATTAAAATCAGATGCCGAAATGGGCGTGCTGTGACTTTCACGCGCTTTGGAACATATATAAAAGTGCTCCAAAACCTTTTCAAAACCTAGCTACCGCATTAACGTAATGCCTAACCTCCCCGATTTAATTAATTAAGCAGCCTCGATCTCGCGTGCGTCAAACCCAAGTGAGACGGCGATGATATTATGCGAAACTTTCGACGAACTCCATCTATGGGTACGTGGGCCGCACTGTCAACGCCCTCCAAGCAAATATAGTGTGTGAAGTATGTCTTTCTCAGCATCGGCGGAAATTTTCAGGTGGTATACACGACTAAATTTTAGAATCGAACGCAAGGTAAGTTTTAATGAAGAAGTTCCCCTTAAAGTCAAGATATGACAGAAACATACGTAGTATGACCGATAAAAACATGTACTTCAGATCTTCGGATCAAGATACCATGGCACACATACATGTATAACAAGGTATATCTGCTCTGCTCGCTTTAATTAGCGTTTCGTAGGATACTTTCGTGACGCTTTCTGGGTCTTTGGTCGGTGCAATATTAATGGTGGTCGTACCATGGCATGGTTGGTGCAGGAGCACCGGCCGGCCCTGCAGGCTTTGTTAGCTCGGTAGGCAACTCAGTATCTTGTACCGGCCGGTATTCTTTAAGTGAGCTCCAGCTACGGACGCACGGCAAGCAGGTTGTGTAAAGTGACATTGGGCGACACCGAGATGCAGCTCATGCAACAGCCATGTCACACCGCGGTTGCTTGTTCAAGGTGGAATGGTTTCCTAGATCGAGGCAAGCTGGCCAAATTTCCGAACGAGAACACAAAAAGTTCCCACAAAACGGGAAGGAGCGAGTACTCTGAAATGGGGACCCGGCCTCCTCTAGGTTCTATTCTGGCTGTACTACACGGCTCCCGATCATCACACACATTTTTCCACACCAGGTTACATGGTCTAAACTTGATGAGACTCATGAAAAATAAACTAATAACTCACGACCTTCCGGGATGGCTCGCAAAGCGGTTTGCGAGGCGGTCTGCGAGGCGAAGCGCACGGCGGTGAGGGCGAAGTGGGAGGCCGCACGGTGGCGCGCCACCTTCGTCCAGCTCCCGCCTTCACCGGGGGGTGCGCAGGGTCAGGGCCACCTGGTTCTCCGGTGGGATCGTTCGCGGGTGGTGCTTCTCGACGATGAGGAGGTCATCATCGACTGGATCGCGTGGTTAGGAGAAGCCGCGGTCATGGTGGGTGACACCGTCGACCTCAACAAGTTCAGAGTGACGGTGGGTGTGCGGATCCCGAATCCTACCGACGGTGAGTGTTCGTCTTCGCCATTGTCACTAAGGTGGGATGTAGATTTCAGGCCTCGTTGTGGTTCCGATCAGTCTCAATCGGGGGGCCTGCTGCTGAGGGTTGAAGACAAGCGATTAGTGTTGTTGGATCAGGGCGGGGGGGGGGGGGGGGGGGGATTGCGATCGATGTTCGTCAAATTGAGCCAGGGGAGGTGATTCAACAGGGCTGGTTGGGGCTAAGTGGTTTTCTCAATGGGAACGAGCGAGGTTGCCCTGGTCTCCTCTGCAGACGAGGCGGCCGCTTGTTCCTAAGGAGCTTTTTGGTCTGACTGAGCAGGTGGTCCCACTCACTGGCGATGAGTCAACGGTTGCGCCTACTGGTGGGGTGCAGTCACCAAAAGGGGGGGTCCTCGTGTTTTTCGAAATGTCTCGGGGGCTGTATGCAAAAAGAGCGGGTATAGACTCCCTCCACACCCCACCCCCCTCCCCCATTCCGTTCAGATCGAGATTTAGCCATATCTGGGAGAGAGCTCGTGCGACCGGAAAACCTAGGGTTGTCTTCGTCACCGAGAAGATCCTCCCCGCAATTCTCAAAACTTCTTCGCAACCTCGGTGGAAAGGCACGGTGACTGGAGATCACCGCTTCTTTGCAGCGGTGACCAGATCTGGTGCTGGGCCTACCATGGTGTATCAGTACAATCGCGGTGGCGCCCGGGGTGGTCGCTTTCCGGCAAGGCCCAACTTCCCGCCTAGCAGGCCTGTTGGAAGAATGGTCCACGCCCTTAGTGCGGGACCGCGAGATCTAGAAGACTCCAACATGAGGGGAAGCGAGCTGATGCGCAGTGACGCTAGAGGTGGATTCAACAACAATCCAAGATCCAAGAGCAACGAGCCGTTCCCCGGCCGCCGCGACTATCGGGGAGGTAACCCTAACAGCCTTGGTGCTATTGCGCCGCGTGAGCGTGTCTCCTCTGATTTTGGAAGAATTGGTGGAGGTAATCGAGATAGGTTAGCCCACGGATTTGAGATGCGCGGCGCAGATTCTGATAGCTCTGCTAATGAGCGAGCTTATCTTATACATGTTCAGGTGAATCCCAGGCGCATGAATACTCCTAGCCTATCCTCTGTTGCTGCGAACTAATGCTAATGTGCATGCGCATGAGCACCCTGATAGGACTAGGTTTGAGCCTGTGGAGGAAGTTCGTGAGGGAGAACGTGATAACGCACGCACGATCCAATTCAGGGAGAGTCGGAATCAAGTTGTGGATATTGATCTGATTTGCAGGTTGTGTGGTGCAAATCATGATGCCAATCTGGTGTTCACTGACCATAGACCTTGGGAGCTCGCAGCCCCCTTTGTGGGCGCAGGTGTGCCAAATGGGGGCTTCTTTGTGATCCCAGAAATTCGAAATCCTGCACCTACAAAAGAAATTCATCAAGCTGTTGTTGAAATTCTGCAGGGTGATGTGTCTTCTAGACAGATAGAAGAGGAATTCACTCAATGGGCAGGTAACTGGTGCCACTGGTAGAAAATAGGCCTTCCATATGCCCCCATTAGTCCCCAAAATAATCGAACCGCGATCAAAGGGGTCTTTAGTTGCGGTTCGGGAGGAGACCCGCGACCAACTGTCTAGGCCCAGCGCGCTCGGTCCACAGCTGGCGGACGGGAGGGGGTTTAGTCGCGGTTGGCCTGGCCAACCGGGACTAAAGGTCCTCAGGCTGGCCCGAAGGCCTTTAGTCGCGGTTGGCCAGGCCAACCGGGACTAAAGGCCCATCCCTATATAGGACTCAGCTCACTGCACTTAGCCACATTTGGTGCCACTTCTATGCTTTTGGTTCACAAGGGGGTGGTGGGTTTGCTTTTGGTTCCTCCTATGCACACAAGGTGTTCGATGAAATGCCCGAGAGCATGAAACACACATGATATGAAGTGTACGAGCCACACTTGAGCTTTGTCATTTATTTTTCCTCCGCGATCGCGGTTAGCAACTTGAACCTTTCATGATTTGTATTATTTCTAGCTAGTTAGTTTAACAAATGCATGACGATTAATTATATACTTTATATAATAATAATGCAGATGAATCGGCAATGGATGTACGGTAACCGACTCTCCGGCGAGTTCACTACGGGTTTGAAAGATTTCCTCGTAGTGGCAAATGCGAACAAGCACCGAGGTTTTATTATCTGTCCATGTGCTGAATGTAAGAATCAGAAGGGTTACTCCTCCTCAAGAGTCGTTCGCATGCACCTGCTTCGGCACGGTTTCATGCCAAGCTATAATTGTTGGACCAAGCATGGAGAAAGAGGGGTTAGAATGGAAGAAGATGAAGAAGGGATAATATCGATGTCAACTATCATGAGGCTTTCGATGATACTTTCATGGAGAATGATGCTAAAGGTGGGGAAGGATTTGGTGAAGGTGAAAAAGAGGCACATGATGAGCCCGCTGATGATCTTGGTCGG
The DNA here is from genome assembly GCA_028641055.1 of Alopecurus myosuroides. Lineage (NCBI taxonomy): Eukaryota > Viridiplantae > Streptophyta > Magnoliopsida > Poales > Poaceae > Alopecurus > Alopecurus myosuroides. The sequence goes on along the minus strand of CM054058.1, from coordinate 64,446,870 downwards.
ACCATTGCTGATGCACGGAGACGCTGCGAAACTGACAAGGAGAGGGAGAATTTGGATCGCATGTTAGAGGATCACACGAAGTTGCTGTACCCAGGATGCGACAATAGCCTGAAAAATCTGGGCTGCACACTGGATTTGTTGAAATGGAAGGCACAGGAAGGTGTAGCTGACTCATCATTTGAAATTTGCTGAAAATGTTGAAGAATATGTTTCCGAAGAATAACGAGTTGCCCGCCAGTACGTACGAAGCAAAGAGGTAGTCTGCCCTCTAGTTTAGAGGTTCTGAAGATACATGCATGCATTAACGACCTGCATCCTCTACGCGGTGAATACGGAGAATTTGAATGAATGCCCTGTATGCACTGCATTGCGTTATAAGATCAGAGGCGATGACCCTGATGACGATGTTGAGGGCGAGAAACCCAGGAAGAGGGTTCCCGCCAAGGTGATGTGGTATGCTCCTATAATACCTCGGTTGAAACGTCTGTTCAGGAACAAAGAGCATGCCAAGTTGTTGCAATGGCACAAAGAGGACCGTAAGTCCGAAGGGGAGTTGAGACACCCCGCTGATGGAACGCAATGGAGAAAGATCGACAGAGAGTTCAAAGATTTTGCAGCTGACGCAAGGAACATAAGATTTGGCCTAAGTACTGATGGCATGAATCCTTTTGGCGAGCAGAGCTCCAGCCATAGCACCTGGCCCGTGACTCTATGCATCTACAACCTTCCTCCTTGGTTGTGCATGAAGCGGAAGTTCATTATGATGCCAGTGCTCATCCAAGGTCCGAAGCAACCCGGCAACGACATCGATGTGTACCTAAGGCCATTAGTTCATGAACTTTTACAGTTGTGGGGCAGACCTGGTGTACGTGTGTGGGATGAGCACAAAGAAGAGGAATTTTACCTACGAGTGTTGCTTTTTGTAACCATCAACGATTGGCAGATCACCGGCCGAAGCCTGCGGAACGTACTGGAGCTGTGATATTTGATATGGTCAAGGATTTGAAAGTCATCTTTGGAAAGGGGCCTGGCGGACAATCAGTTCCACAGGGAGTTGACGGGCACGTACCCATGTGGAAGAAGAAATCGATATTTTGGGAGCTACAGTATTGGAAAGTCCTAGATGTCCGCTCTGCAATCGACGTGATGCATGTTACGAAGAATATTTGCGTGAACCTGCTAAGCTTCTTGGGTGTGTATGGGAAGACAAATGATACAAAGGAAGCACGGCAGGAGCAGCAACCTTTGAAAGACCCAGATGACCGGCATCCGGAATGTTTTCAAGGTCGTGCCAGCTACGCTCTTACCAAAGAAGAGAAGGTCATTTTTTTTGAATGCCTGAGCAGTATGAAGGTCCCTTCTGGCTTCTCATCGAATATAAAGGGAATAATAAACATGGCGAACAAAAAGTTCCAAAACCTGAAGTCTCACGACTGCCACGTGATTATGATGCAATTGCTTCCGATTGCTTTGAGGGGGCTCCTACCGGAAAATGTTCGAGTAGCCATAGTGAAGCTATGTGCACTCCTCAATGCAATCTCTCAGAAGGTAATCAGTCCAGAAGATCTACCATGGTTACAGAACGATGTGGTCCAGTGTCTTGTCAGTTTCGAGTTGGTGTTTCCACCATCCTTCTTCAATATTATGACACACCTCCTGGTCCACCTAGTCGAAGAGATTTCCATTCTCGGTCCTGTATTTCTACACAATATGTTCCCCTTTGAGAGGTTTATGGGAGTATTAAAGAAATATGTTCGTAACCGTGCTAGGCCATAAGGAAGCATCGTAAAGGGCTATGGAAATGAGGAGGTAATTGAGTTCTGTATTGACTATGTTCCTGACCTTAAACCGATTGGTATTCCTCAATCGCGGCACGAGGGGAGACTAAGTGGAAAAGGCACGATCGGAAGGAAATCAACGATATGTATGGACGGTCATTCTATGACTGAAGCACACCACACAGTTCTGTAAAATTCGAGCTTGGTGGCTCCGTACTTCGAGGAACACAAGAATAATTTACGCTCGGACAACCCGAGTGTGGTGACCCGGCATACCACTGCATGTTGTAGTACGACAGTCGTTGATATAACACTCACAGAACACCGTTCCGCAAATATTACATCCCTCAGGGTGGTACAGCAGAAACATTGCGGGTCTGATTGACATACACCAAATATATTACAACCATAGAGTACTGACAACAGAATGAGCTCACATGGAGGTCATCCATTATTGAAGTTCGCACGCTCACTGAAAAGTAAACAGATGATAGCACGGGAACTCAACAGCCAATAAAAGAGTCTATGACTGCTCGATTCAACCGTGATTAAGTAGTTATCTAGACTAGGCTAAACCTAGTCGGACTCCTCCCCGTTGGGGTCTGCTCCGTACTGGATGAGATAGTCAACTCCTTCTACTCCACCGGAGAGGTCCGGTTCTTCGTAGAAGATATCCTCCTGGCCTCCAAGTATGTTGAACGATGCTTCTTCTAGGTTCTCATAACCTAAGCAGGGGTCAAACGGGATTGAATGAGTAACGAGCGTTACTCAGCAAGTTCCTGTAATTACAGAAGTAATGTATGCACTAACTACGGTCCTCGACTCTAAGGAGTCTAGACAGATGCAAGTTTTGTCAAATCTTTCTTCAAGAGATTGCTTTTAATAATGAAAACTATGCCCGCCAGACCATCACAGGACTAGAACTTCATGGAGTTGCCTTTCCTGTAGCGTTCGCAGTTCCATCCCGGAACAAGGGGTAACATGCCACATCATTTTACACTCTGGAGAGGTGCGTTACTTTACCCATGGACGACCAAGACCATGTTGCACAACCAGGCGCGCGATCCTGTCCACTCCCACTCAGGTGTGGGGCCCGGTTGTTGGTCCAAGCCAAACCGTGCTTCTCCGCACAACGCATGCCCACCCATTTCTGCCAGCAGGTTGAACGCCTGATTCCATCCCTCACGATGGAGATCTACGCGCCCCTGGCAGACACTCATAGACCCCAGAGCCCGTGGGACGTAAGGGCTCCCACCCATGTGCATGTAGTCTCGCAAGACCTACAGCGTACGTCTGTGGCCAGTCCGTTGACATGCGAACGAGAAAAGTATCACGGTTGACTTACTCCCCCATAGAAGATCCATGGTCAACGCGATATCTACGGCGCACCGAGTTCTGACGGCATTTGTTGTTAATTCCTAGGTAATACTTTCCCATGCAGATGGAACCTTCCTTTGACCTATTCATCTTACCATGGTTCCATCCGCCCACCAAACAGAACACTACCACTCGGGTAGTCATTCAATTAGTCATATTATTATAAAAATAGGATCATGCATTCTTTTTGGAGTAGGTGGTAATACGATAGGGTTTTGAAAATAGTTGTTATGACATAATTCAATGGACATGAGCAAGTGATGAACTTGCCTGGATACGGATAAGTAATGAAGTCTGAAGCTTGAGGTGGATCCTGACTTCCTTGTTCTACAAAATTCCATCATTGTCCGGTAAAGACAATGTTTAAAGAAGCAAATGATGCTATTATGTATAATAATGAGATGTATGCAAATTTTGCAAGACTATATTAATTTTGTTATAAAACTTATTTTTCTGGATCACCCAGTTTTTCATAATTGATGATCTTTGTTATAATTGAGATATTCTTGTTAATTTAATTACCTGGGTGAATACTTATTATTTTTCTTAAGAACAGGAATAATAACATATTTTTGAAATGACTAACTATTGAGATTTAAATGGATATAACTATTAGTGGAATTATTTATTTTAACAAGTGTTATTATTTCTTCTTAAATAAACTCTCATTAGAGCTAGGATTATTTAGGTTTTATCATGTTTCCTAAATAATTTAAATAAGAACTTGTACTGGTTTAACAGAATTTTTAATAAAAATTTGTATAATTTCATTTGTTATTTTTTTCCCCAACCTTTTTATTAGGATTTATAAAATGACCTGTCTGCCCCTAGGGCTGACAGGTGGGCCCCTGGTTAGGGTTGGACCTAACCCTTGGTCTGGTCGGGCTGGACCAGACCAGCCCCCACTCGCACCCGCCCCGTGCCTTATCCCCTCCTCCTCCGCGTGAGGCGTCGCGGAAGGCGACGCAGAGGCGACGCGATCCAGTCCCCTCCGGCGATTTCTTCCGGCCTCCACCGTACGCCACCGCCGCCGTGACCTAGCGCCTCCCTAACTCCTCTCTGCTCGCTCCCGCGTCTTCCTCCTCGATCTGCTCCTCTCCCCTTGTAGCCCCCGTGGGGATCTACAAACCCTAACCCTAGGGTTAAGTTCCCGGGTGCTCCTCCACCTCACCGGTGGCCGTGGTTCCACGACGTGGCTCCTGGAGTTGATGCGCTGCTGCTGTGCTTCTGTGGCTTCGTTTTCGGGGACGTCGCCGCCGGGACGGTCTACGGGCAACCGCGGCTCCGCCGCCGTGCTTCACTCTCCAACCGGATGTGGTCACCACGATGGTGACCACCTGTAAGTGGCTCCCTCTCTCACTGCCCTCTACTCTTCCTCTCTCTCTCACGGATTCCTTCTTTCTCCTTGCTCTGGAGTCAGCCATCGAGCTGATTCGTGCTGTGTCTCCCTATGTTGCTTCCTGTACCCTAGTGTTCGATTGATAGCATTGGATGGTATCCAAATGCTTACTGGATATGTGCTGCATGAATTACTTGCTAGACTCTGTGTTGTATGGGAAATTTATCATGCCCTAGATTATTCATCTGATGGTTTGTGCTGTGAGATGATTGTGGTGGTGAATCTGTTGCTGGTAGTGGTAAATTGCCTTGGAATTGCTTCCAATTCAACTTCTGTGTACTGGTACCATTAAGATTGGCTCCAATTGATGGATTCCTGATACTGGTTGTTGGTTAACATTTCTTAATGCTAAGTATGAAATTTCTAGTGTGCTGTGGTTGTGCTAGATACTTGAGAGGTGTTACTCTGAATTTTCTTCCGAGAATATGCCCTCAATGTTGGTATCTGTTTATGGTTTTACTTTCATGCTTCCATTGGTTCTGGGGTATCCGATCCTTGGATCTGGTGCCCAGCAACCATGTGTGAGTGTGTGTGTGGCACAACTAGTGCTTCTAGTTATTACTCTGTCCCACATCCAGTGCTATACACCCCTCTGTCTTAACTATTGGTGTCAACTGATAAGAACAGACAATATTAATGATTTCTTTTCCTTCTTTGATCCTCATGAATTAAGAACAGATACTTTCACTTGATTCTTCTGCCCCAAGCCAGTGATGCATAGCCTGAGGCCCTTATTAAGCTAGGAACAGATACTTTGCTTGATAAATAATGCCAGTGATGAGCTTAGCATAGCACTACTATGCCAATCTGAGGGTTCTAGCACCCCAACCTATCCTATGTGCAACTTAGCCAAAGATTTGGCTTAGATGGTACTCAGGGATTCACCTTGATTATAGATCAAGTGGTTGGTGGATTTTGGTGCTTGTGGAATGCTTGATTTCCTCCTTGTGCTCCCTGGTACCTTGGCCTTGTTTGCTTGCTTGCAAGATTGCAAACAATTGCTCCAGTAACTATTGGCTTGCTTGATTGGATGTTATCCTTTCCTGGTGTTTTGTGCTTGAGCAGGAACTATGAGGTGTGACCTCATCCCCTACGGCTGATGGAGGTTTTATACTCCAGGTTTGGTTTCGACAGCACCAAAGTTGTGGTCTGAGTGTGCTGTGTGCTTATAAGTGACTAAGCTGCTTGCTGCTTCATGAGCAAGCAACGTACTGCCACCTAGTGTGGGGATATTTTCCAGTACCTGGTTGGTCTCATCCCTTGCCGCACTGGTTACTCACTGCCCTTATCCTTGCCTGGTGATTTAAATTTGATGTTGCCAGTTGTATTTCCAGGAACATGCCTATGATGCTGGTCTGAGGCAAAATTAATCAGAACATATACTACTCTATTTACTTGCAACCCAATGATGAATAATCAGTGCATCACACTGAAATCCTGAGGGTACTAACCCCCCTAACACTTTGTATTTTTGTTTATTGTTTTTGTTTTGCATGTTTGAAGAATTTGGAGTCAATGATTTAGTTCTAGGTTTAATTTTTGTATTAGCTAAATTGCAAAGCTATTGTAATTTTTATTTCTCTTTATCATTTGTAACAAACTTTGTAATATTTGTATTATTATCAATAAAGCATATGTGTTTACTTTTATTATTCTTGTTGATATTTTAGGAGTATTTCCTATTTAATATAGTACTTGAAATCAAATGATTTAAACTTAGGATATAAACTCATCCTTTCAATTTGATTTAAATTTAATTAAAATTCCAACTCAAAATTCAAATTGTCCTAAATTCAAATAATTCAAATCATTTAAATAATTCAAACACTAATGTTTCAATTTCAAATATTACCCAGAGGTCATGTCAAAATTCCACCTACTAATAGTAACAACTTCTATCAAAGCATCAGTTACTGAGTAGAACCTTATTCACTCCGGGGTTTTAACTTTGCGAAAAATTTATTCAGGTTTTTCAAACACATGCATGCAGATGCACAAATTTATATTCTACCCCCCCTTGAGTTCCTAAACGCTGGGACATTACAGTCTTCCCTCCTTAACGAGAACTTCGTCCCGAAGTTGTAACAGTAATACCTGAATAGTTCGGGGTAGTTCTGTCGTAGTTCCTCTTCTTTCTCCCAGGTAGCTTCACGTTCAGGATGATGTTTCCATTGTACCTTGCAGTACTTGATTGCTCTGTTTCGGAGTCTCTTCCAATCTTCGGCTAGAATCTTTTCTGGTTCCTCGACATATGTGAGGTCTGATTCCAATTCTAACTCCTCTTGATTAACCGAATCTTCCGGCTCCTTCAAACACTTTCTGAGTTGGGATACATGGAAAACATTATGAACTTGTTTTAACCGATCCGGTAGCTGTAGGGTATAAGCTACATTCCTGTTCTGAGCTAGGATCTTGTAGGGTCCTATATACCGAGGACTTAATTTTCCCTTAACACCGAACCTCATAAGCCCTTTCATTGGACTAACTCGGAGATATACCAAATCCCCGACCTCTGGTTCCCATGTTCTTCTCTTCTGATCTGCATAACTCTTTTGGCGACTTTGAGCTATTTTTAAACGGTCTCTGATGATATCAACAACTCGTTGCTGATCTTTGATGTAATCTGGTTCAAATTCAGACTTTTCTCCGGTCTCGAACCAACAAATCGGTGACCTACACTTTCGGCCATACAGTACTTCAAAGGGTGCTGCCTTAAGACTGCTTTGATAACTATTGTTGTATGAGAATTCTGCTAATGGTAAATGTTCATCCCATGATCCTCCAAAATCAAGGACACATGCCCGAAGCATGTCTTCAAGAATCTGATTAGTTCTTTCAGTTTGCCCTCCGGTCTGAGGATGATAAGCGGTACTGAAATCTAGTTGGGATCCCAAAGATTTATGTATCTTCTTCCAAAATTCTGAAGTGAACACGGATCCTCGATCCGAGACTATTCTCTTTGGAATACCATGTTTGCTAACTATCTCTTTGACATAAACATTCACCAGCTTCTCAGCGTTATCCTTCTGATTGACTGCTAGGAAATGTGCACTCTTGGTCAGCCTGTCAACAATGACCCATATCATGTCCTTTTGGGTTTTAGTCATTGGTAACCCTGTAATGAAATCCATACCAATTTCCTCCCATTTCCATTCAGGAATCTCCAAAGGTTGTAATGGTCCTGCCGGACTTTGATGTTCAGCCTTTACTCTTTGACATGTGTGACATTCAGAAACATACTTGGCAATCTCTCTTTTCATATTGTTCCACCAAAATACATCTCTGAGGTCCATATACATCTTGGTACTTCCAGGATGTATAGAGTACGGCGTCTCATGTGCCTCCCGAAGTATCAATTTCTTAATCTCCGGAATATCAGGTACACAAAGCCTTTTGTTGAACCATAAAGAACCATGTTCTCCTAAATGGAATTCGGAAGGTCTTCCTTCCCCAATTCTCTGGATCTCTTCTTTTATGAATGGATCTTCGTCTTGCCGCCGAATTATTTCATTCTTGAGATCACTTGTTCTTTCTTCCATGACCTGCATGGTATACAAGCCTCCCAAAGATTGTACCTCTAGTACCTCAATCTCTGCTTGTTCAATTTCTCTTTGCAATTCTTTTGGTAACTCATATTGAATTGGTTGACTGTCAGTACTCTTCCGACTTAAAGCATCGGCTACCACATTGGCTTTCCCTGGTGTATAATTGATAGTAAGATCATAGTCTTTGATCAATTCTAACCATCTCCTTTGCCTCATATTTAACTCTTTCTGAGTGAAGAAATATTTGAGACTCTTATGGTCTGTGTAAAGCTCACACTTCGATCCATAGAGAAATGACCTCCATCTCTTCAAAGCAAACACTACCGCTGCCAATTCTAAGTCATGTGTTGGGTAATTAACTTCATGTGGTTTGAGCTGTCTTGAACCATAAGCTATTACCTTACGATCTTGCATGAGCACACATCCCAATCCATTCTTGGATGCATCACAATAAACAGTGTAATCTTTGCCCGGTTCTGGTACTGCTAAGATTGGAGCTGTTGTTAGTCGTTTCTTTAATTCTTGAAAACTGGCTTCACACTTATCTGACCATATGAAAGGAGTATTCTTCCTTAACAAATTGGTCATTGGCCCAGCTATTTTAGAGAATCCTTCAATGAATCTTCTGTAATACCCGGCCATTCCAAGGAATCCTCGAACTTCCTTGACAGTGGTTGGTGCCTTCCAATCTAAGACTGACTGTACTTTGTCTGGATTTACTGCAATACCTTCTTTGCTGATAACATGTCCAAGAAATTCCACTTGGTCTAACCAGAACTCACACTTGCTGAATTTTGCATAGAGTTGATGTTCCCTCAGAACTTGTAACGCTATTCTTAAATGCTTGGCATGATCTTCTTTGTTCTTTGAATATATCAAGATATCATCGATGAACACAATCACGAACTTATCCAAGTATGGCATGAAGATCTTGTTCATCAAATTCATGAAAATAGCAGGTGCATTGGTCAGTCCAAAAGGAACAACCAAATATTCATGATGTCCGTACCTTGAAACAAAGGCTGTTTTGGGTACATCTTCAGGTTTAATCTTGATCTGGTGGTACCCTGATCTGAGATCAATCTTGGAGAACACTCCAGCTCCGTAAACTTGATCAAATAGATCTTGTATTCTTGGTAATGGATACTTGTTCTTGATAGTGACATTGTTCAGGTTTCTAAAATCACCACACATTCTTCTGCCTCCATCCCTCTTGTCCACGAATATCACGGGTGATCCCCATGGTGAAACACTTTCTCTGATGAATCCCTTTCTTTCCAGTTCATCTAACTGTTCTTTAAGTTCTTTTAACTCCTTAGGACCCATCTTGTATGGTGCCTGAGCAATGGGTGATGTGCCTGGTATCAAGTCAATGGTAAACTCTATCTCCCTATCTGGTGGCATTCCCGGCAATTCTGCTGGAAAAACATCTAGAAATTCATTGACTACTGGTATATCTTCTAATTTAGCTTCATTGAGTGAGTTGAGTTGGAGTTCTGCCTCTACATGAGTATGTTTATCTGCTTGATAAGTAACTCTTCCTCCTCCAGGTCTCCTAAGAGAAACTGTCTTCTCCTCACAATCAATCAAAGCTCCGTTCTCCGTCATCCAGTCCATTCCAAGAACATCATCAATGTTCTTCAAAGGAATAACAAACAGATCCGCGTAGTATGTGCAACCACAGATCATGATGACTTGATCTGGCCTAGCACGCGTAACTAAGAGCGTACCTCCCGCCATCATAACGGTAAGAGGACATTCTAAACGTGAACACCTTACCCCATACTTATCCACAAAATAACTAGAGATGAATGAGGTGGTGGCACCGGTATCAAATAAAACTTTGCCATATTGGGTAAGAAGACTGAGCGTACCTAGTACGGCGGTATCTGAGTTGTCAGCCTCCTCCAGAGATGTGCAGTTCAGTTTCCTGAAGGTTCTAGCTCTTTTGCCATTATTGTTCTTCCCGCTGCTACCACTTCCCGTAGAGAATCCGCTGGCTCCTCCAGGCTTTGCTCCACCCTTGTTGAACCCTCCTCCGTTTGTCTTGTTAGGACACTCTGTCTTATAGTGTCCTTCTTTTCCACAACCAAAGCAAACAACCCTGGGCTTCTTGCACTCATTCTTGATATGACCCGGAAGTCCACAACCATGACAAATTATCTGATTTCTGGGGTTGAATGGTCCACGATTGGGCGGGGATCCTCCCATCCTTATTCTGGGTTTGAAGCTCAAGTTTGTAGTAGGTTTACTGGGTTGGAACTTCTTGGGCTCAAACTTGGCCTTCTTCTGTCGGTTTAACTGAACCAACTTGTAGTCATTCTCCCAAGTGACTGCAGAGTTCATCAGCTCTTGGAAGTTAGCTGGTTTGGAAGTCCTTAATTGCATGGCTGCATAAGGATCCATCGCTCTCAAGAATCTCTTGATTCTCTTTTTATCTGTATCCACTTCATCAGCAGCATAACGAGACAGTCTGCTGAATTCATTGACGTACCATATCATCTGGTGCGTCCCCTGCTGAAGATCCTCAAATTGCCTCCTCATGATTTCCATGACACTATGAGGGACATGATATTCCCTGAATTTCTCCTTGAACTCATTCCATGTAAATTCCCTTCCTGGTGGCTTCATAATGATTTGATTATCCCACCATGCTGCTGCGGGACCATTTCGAAGATGTGTAGCGAATCGCACCTTCTCTTCATCACTGGCCTTAATAGCCTTCAGATTCCTTTCTGTGTCAACCAACCAGTCTTCAGCTTCCATGGGATCCTTGGCCGTAGCAAACGGTGCTGGTTTGGTTTTAAGGAAATCTGACAATGTGAGGTTTCTAGGTTCCGCTGCTCGCCCAGGTCCCACCTGGTTAAGCATTTCCTGCATGAACTTGTTTTGGTTCTCCTGTACAAATCGCATGTACTCCATGAAGCTTTGCTCCGCCAGTGGCCTGAGTGGTGGTGGTGGTGGTAACTCGGCTCTTGCGGCATCTTCATCAGCTTTAGCCTTGTTCTCTCTCTCCTGACGCTGAGCGTCAGCCACACTGGGCTCGCCACTTTCCATAACCCTTTAGTCCTGCAATATGAAGCGAAAAAACTCATAATTACATCATGCTTATGCTTTCTGAGCCTCACTTCACATGCAACACTAATCACACAAGGGAAGCAAAATCCAAATCCAGATACAAACAACATACTACACATATATTACATGTACTTATAAGTTGATACAAGCCTTCACCGCAGTGAATACTTAGAGTATAACCGTAAGAAACACCACTGGGTCACTTAAACATTCCGACCCTTATTTAAGTACACGGCTCGAAATTCCAAACTACTATGTAATTCGAGCCCTTACATCCTCTCCTTGAACGTCATTGTACTACTCGGGGTACATACCAGGAGTCCACCCGGTGTAACGTGGAGTCCTGCGCACCGCCTCCGGATAGTATGACCTCCCGGTTGGCACGTAATCCGTGTCAGATGTATCCATGGACTGGTTATCGCTCAGAGAGAGCCAGTCATTATCCAGATAGTTGTCAAGATAGGACACAAACTCGTTGGTACTAGTGTTCTGCGAAGCTTCACCTTCTGCAAAACAGGTGGTACTCGTGCAGTGGCTGTGATCAAACGGTTCCTCCTGCATCGGCTGGACTTCATCCGGCTCCTCTTCGTCAGATGAGATATTTATGGCGACTATCTCCGCCTCCTCGGCTGCCACTATCTCCACACTATCCTGCTCCTCCTCCTCTGACATGTTGTCACAAGGAATCAGATGCTGGCTGGTACCAGGATACCAGTCATACCTCCAACCCTCAGAATTCTCAATAAAAGAATCTGAGTCTGGGACCCCACCAAAAGTGTTTGGGTTAATATCCCTGGGTGTATCCGATATATCGAACGGATCATATGGCTCTGGCTCACTAGGTGGTATAACAGGGTAGTGAATGTGTTCGGGTGTGGTAGAATACCTGGACGGTCTGTCATACTGGGATTTCCTAGCTGCCTCAGGTCCTGGGGTATAATAAAGTTCACTGCTCTCCTGAGCCTTCTGTTTCCCCTTCTGCTCATGACTAGACGGCTTGGTTAAATCCTTCAACATCCCATACTTGTCATCAACGATGACCTGATGTGTTTTATAGAAGGATCCCACCAATTTCCTGTATCGATCTAAAAGACTTGTGGCTAGCTTAGGCTTGGTTTTAATTAGCACAGAATGATCGAGTGCCAACTCTGTGCTTAAGTGGTCGTGTGGAATAGCTGTGAGACTAGTGCCTGATAACTGGTTAGCCTTAAACTCTCGGATGGTAGCTAAAACTTCCACTAAGGCCTGCTGGTAGGCTGCCATCTGATTCCTACCTTCACCACTAGGTGTGGTCACATGTGGGGTTAACTCTCTAGGTATTAAAATTAATACCCTATACTTCAAGACTACTTCCCCATCTTTAAACATATTAGTGTTGACTTTAATGTTGGTGTCGCATCCGAACGCTCGAAGCAAGGCTCGCAGTTGCTCGGTCAACTCCCCATGGTATTGATCCAGCCTCTCATGCTTTACCCACTCCGTTCTTCCGGAACCTCCGCCGTTCATGATCACTGATCACACATAACATAAATATTATGATTAGATCCTCATAAAGATTCAACATACTGGAAATATAACCAGTGTATTCTCAAGTGAATACCTATCATACTTCCAGTGAATTCTTTATTGTATGTTCTAAAACCCGACAGGGTATATCCCTTTACTAGGTTTCCAACCTAAGGTCAAAGCAATTGCTCTGATACCAGCTGTGGTGACCCGGCATACCACTGCATGTTGTAGTACGCCAGTCGTTGATATAACACTCACAGAACACCGTTCCGCAAATATTACATCCCTCAGGGTGGTACAGTAGAAACATTGCGGGTCTGATTGACATACACCAAATATATTACAACCATAGAGTACTGACAATAGAATGAGCTCACATGGAGGTCATCCATTATTGAAGTTCGCACGCTCACTGAAAAGTAAACAGATGATAGCACGGGAACTCAACAGCCAATAAAAGAGTCTATGACTGCTCGATTCAACCGTGATTAAGTAGTTATCTAGACTAGGCTAAACCTAGTCGGACTCCTCCCCGTTGGGGTCTGCTCCGTACTGGATGAGATAGTCAACTCCTTCTACTCCACCGGAGAGGTCCGGTTCTTCGTAGAAGATATCCTCCTGGCCTCCAAGTATGTTGAACGATGCTTCTTCTAGGTTCTCATAACCTAAGCAGGGGTCAAACGGGATTGAATGAGTAACGAGCGTTACTCAGCAAGTTCCTGTAATTACAGAAGTAATGTATGCACTAACTACGGTCCTCGACTCTAAGGAGTCTAGACAGATGCAAGTTTTGTCAAATCTTTCTTCAAGAGATTGCTTTTAATAATGAAAACTATGCCCGCCAGACCATCATAGGACTAGAACTTCATGGAGTTGCCTTTCCTGTAGCGTTCGCAGTTCCATCCCGGAACAAGGGGTAACATGCCACATCATTTTACACTCTGCAGAGGTGCGTTACTTTACCCATGGACGACCAAGACCATGTTGCACAACCAGGCGCGCGATCCTGTCCACTCCCACTCAGGTGTGGGGCCCGGTTGTTGGTCCAAGCCAAACCGTGCTTCTCCGCACAACGCATGCCCACCCATTTCTGCCAGCAGGTTGAACGCCTGATTCCACCCCTCACGATGGAGATCTACACGCCCCTGGCAGACACTCATAGACCCCAGAGCCCGTGGGACGTACGGGCTCCCACCCATGTGCATGTAGTCTCGCAAGACCTACAGCGTACGTCTCTGGCCAGTCCGTTGACATGCGAACGAGAAAAGTATCATGGTTGACTTACTCCCCCCATAGAAGATCCATGGTCAACGCGATATCTACGGCGCACCGAGTTCTGACGGCATTTGTTGTTAATTCCTAGGTAATACTTTCCCATGCAGATGGAACCTTCCTTTGACCTATTCATCTTACCATGGTTCCATCCGCCCACCAAACAGAACACTACCACTCGGGTAGTCATTCAATTAGTCATATTATTATAAAAATAGGATCATGCATTCTTTTTGGAGTAGGTGGTAATACGATAGGGTTTTGAAAATAGTTGTTATGACATAATTCAATGGACATGAGCAAGTGATGAACTTGCCTGGATACGGATAAGTAATGAAGTCTGAAGCTTGAGGTGGATCCTGACTTCCTTGTTCTACAAAATTCCATCATTGTCCGGTAAAGACAATGTTTAAAGAAGCAAATGATGCTATTATGTATAATAATGAGATGTATGCAAATTTTCCAAGACTATATTAATTTTATTATAAAACTTATTTTTCTGGATCACCCAGTTTTTCATAATTGATGATCTTTGTTATAATTGAGATATTCTTGTTAATTTAATTACCTGGGTGAATACTTATTATTTTTCTTAAGAACAGGAATAATAACATATTTTTGAAATGACTAACTATTGAGATTTAAATGGATATAACTATTAGTGGAATTATTTATTTTAACAAGTGTTATTATTTCTTCTTAAATAAACTCTCATTAGAGCTAGGATTATTTAGGTTTTATCATGTTTCCTAAATAATTTAAATAAGAACTTGTACTGGTTTAACAGAATTTTTTAATAAAAATTTGTATAATTTCATTTGTTATTTTTTTTCCCAACCTTTTTATTAGGATTTATAAAATGACCTGTCTGCCCCTAGGGCTGACAGGTGGGCCCTTGGTTAGGGTTGGACATAACCCTTGGTCTGGTCGGGCTGGACCAGACCAGCCCCCACTCGCACCCGCCCCGTGCCTTATCCCCTCCTCCTCCGCGTAAGGCGTCGCGGAAGGCGACGCAGAGGCGACGCGATCCAGTCCCCTCCGGCGATTTCTTCCGGCCTCCACCGTACGCCACCGCCGCCGTGACCTAGCGCCTCCCTAACTCCTCTCTGCTCGCTCCCGCGTCTTCCTCCTCGATCTGCTCCTCTCCCCTTGTAGCCCCCGTGGGGATCTACAAACCCTAACCCTAGGGTTAAGTTCTCGGGTGCTCCTCCACCTCACCGGTGGCCGTGGTTCCACGACGTGGCTCCTGGAGTTGATGCGCTGCTGCTGTGCTTCTGTGGCTTCGTTTTCGGGGACGCCGCCGCCGGGACGGTCTACGGGCAACCGCGGCTCCGCCGCCGTGCTTCACTCTCCAACCGGATGTGGTCACCACGATGGTGACCACCTGTAAGTGGCTCCCTCTCTCACTGCCCTCTACTCTTCCTCTCTCTCTCACGGATTCCTTCTTTCTCCTTGCTCTGGAGTCAGCCATCGAGCTGATTCGTGCTGTGTCTCCCTATGTTGCTTCCTGTACCCTAGTGTTCGATTGATAGCATTGGATGGTATCCAAATGCTTACTGGATATGTGCTGCATGAATTACTTGCTAGACTCTATGTTGGATGGGAAATTTATCATGCCCTAGATTATTCCTCTGATGGTTTGTGCTGTGAGATGATTGTGGTGGTGAATCTGTTGCTGGTAGTGGTAAATTGCCTTGGAATTGCTTCCAATTCAACTTCTGTGTACTGGTACCATTAAGATTGGCTCCAATTGATGGATTCCTGATACTGGTTGTTGGTTAACATTTCTTAATGCTAAGTATGAAATTTCTAGTGTGCTGTGGATGTGCTAGATACTTGAGAGGTGTTACTCTGAATTTTCTTCCGAGAATATGCCCTCAATGTTGGTATCTGTTTATGGTTTTACTTTCATGCTTCCATTGGTTCTGGGGTATCCGATCCTTGGATCTGGTGCCCAGCAACCATGTGTGAGTGTGTGTGTGGCACAACTAGTGCTTCTAGTTATTACTCTGTCCCACATCCAGTGCTATACACCTCTCTGTCTTAACTATTGGTGTCAACTGATAAGAACAGACAATATTAATGATTTCTTTTCCTTCTTTGATCCTCATGAATTAAGAACAGATACTTTCACTTGATTCTTCTGCCCCAAGCCAGTGATGCATAGCCTGAGGCCCTTATTAAGCTAGGAACAGATACTTTGCTTGATAAATAATGCCCAGTGATGAGCTTAGCATAGCACTACTATGCCAATCTGAGGGTTCTACCACCCCAACCTATCCTATGTGCAACTTAGCCAAAGATTTGGCTTAGATGGTACTCAGGGATTCACCTTGATTATAGATCAAGTGGTTGGTGGATTTTGGTGCTTGTGGAATGCTTGATTTCCTCCTTGTGCTCCCTGGTACCTTGGCCTTGTTTGCTTGCTTGCAAGATTGCAAACAATTTCTCCAGTAACTATTGGCTTGCTTGATTGGATGTTATCCTTTCCTGGTGTTTTGTGCTTGAGCAGGAACTATGAGGTGTGACCTCATCCCCTACGGCTGATGGAGGTTTTATACTCCAGGTTTGGTTTCGACAGCACCAAAGTTGTGGTCTGAGTGTGCTGTGTGCTTATAAGTGACTAAGCTGCTTGCTGCTTCATGAGCAAGCAACGTACTGCCACCTAGTGTGGGGATATTTTCCAGTACCTGGTTGGTCTCATCCCTTGCCGCACTGGTTACTCACTGCCCTTATCCTTGCCTGGTGATTTAAATTTGATGTTGCCAGTTGTATTTCCAGGAACATGCCTATGATGCTGGTCTGAGGCAAAATTAACCAGAACAGATACTACTCTATTTACTTGCAACCCAATGATGAATAATCACTGCATCACACTGAAATCCTGAGGGTACTAACCCTCCTAACACTTTGTATTTTTGTTTATTGTTTTTGTTTTGCAGGTTTGAAGAATATGGAGTCAATGATTTAGTTCTAGGTTTAATTTTTGTATTAGCTAAATTGCAAAGCTATTGTAATTTTTATTTCTCTTTATCATTTGTAACAAACTTTGTAATATTTGTATTATTATCAATAAAGCATATGTGTTTACTTTTATTATTCTTGTTGATATTTTAGGAGTATTTCCTATTTAATATAGTACTTGAAATCAAATGATTTAAACTTAGGATATAAACTCATCCTTTCAATTTGATTTAAATTTAATTAAAATTCCAACTCAAAATTCAAATTGTCCTAAATTCAAATAATTCAAATCATTTAAATAATTCAAACACTAATGTTTCAATTTCAAATATTACCCAGAGGTCATGTCAAAATTCCACCTACTAACAGTAACAACTTCTATCAAAGCATCAGTTACTGAGTAGAACCTTATTCACTCCGGGGTTTTAACTTTGCGAAAAATTTATTCAGGTTTTTCAAACACATGCATGCAGATGCACAAATTTATATTCTACCCCCCCTTGAGTTCCTAAACGCTGGGACATTACACCGAGGAAGCATGAATCATGGATTAGAAAGGCCCACATGGAGACTTTCGGCAGTTGGTTGCGAAAACATTTAATGAATGACAATGATGTTGGAGATCAGTTGTACATGTTGGCCAAGACACCATCTTCGACTATAACGACTTTCCAAGGGTACGAGATTAATGGGAATACATTTTACACGATCTCCCAAGATAAAAAGAGCACCAACCAAAACAGTGGTGTCTGCTTTGATGCAGCAACCGAGAATGGGCAAAACGTCACATATTATGGTTACAGAGAGGAGATATGGGAACTTGACTATGGACCCTACTTTAAGGTCCCTTTGTTCCGGTGCAAATGGATCAACCTAACAGGAGGTGGGGTAAAGGTGGACGAGCAATACGAAATGAAAATGGTGAATTTCAACAATCTTGGTTACCTTGACGAACCATTCGTCCTAGCCAAAGATGTCGCTCAGGTTTTTATTTGAAGGACATGAGTAGCAAACCGAGGAAACGGAAAGATAAGAAAACGATCAGTACATCATGCGATGATCCAAAGCGCCACATTGTTTTTTCGGGGAAAAGAAACATCGTGGGAGTGGAGGACAAGACAGACATGTCAGAAGATTATAATATGTTTGGTGAAATTCCGCCCTTCAAAGTGCACACTAACCCAAGCATTAAGTTAAATGATGAGGATGCTCCATGGATACGGCACAATCGTAAGAAAGCAGGGACACAAGGGAAAAATTGATGTGTAATAATTTATTGTACCAAACTTTGTTGAATGGATCTTGTGAATTATATTATCTTTGATGTGTTTAAGACTAACTCCTTTGCAAAATATTTGAGAAAACGAGTGGAAAACATGGAAAACAGAAGGTTACTTAAATGTCTCAAAACCTTGTGAGATAAAATATCTAATTTCATATCTTTTATTAAAAACAGAAAATAGACGCGCTAGCGTGCCGCGGTGTCGCCGGAATACAAATTCTTTTATTAAAAACAGAAAACAGACGAGCACTACTCCTCGTCGTCGTCGTCGGGGAACTTGTCGGTGACCTCCTTCGGGCCATCGTCGTCGCCGAACTCGTCGGTGACCTCCTCGTCATCGTCGGAGGTGCATGATGGTATGTCCGAGATAGGCCCCCACCTCGGATCGTCGGAGGCCCAGACTTCGCCGGCGTGGTCGGCCCGACGAAGCTCTTGCAGCGCCTTCGTCATCGTCTCCCAAGCGGCATCTAATGCGAGGTGGCGTTCAAGGCGGCGCTCCGCCCACTCAGCCGCGCGGGTCTGCCAGAGCTCCTCGTCGGCGCTCTCCTCCCCCGGGTTGTTCCGGTAATACTCGCGGACGACGCGGTCGTCCCTGGCGTCGACTAGGCCCTGAAACGCGCGGTGGCGGAGGTGGAGGTGGTCTGCGGCAGTGACGAGCTGCGGCTTCGGCGCCCTGGCCTCCGCTTCCCAGACGGCGTGGCAGTCGTTGAAGTTCATCAGCGACCGCGGGCGGTTGAGGCGCCAGGCCGCCGCGTCCCAGGAGCGGGCGGCCTCCGCCGCCGTCGCAAAGGAGCCGAGGGGGATGCGGTCGTCCCCCCAGCAGATATCTGCGCTGAACATTCCGTTCTGCCGTGCTCGTACGACGCGGAAGCCGGTGGTGCTGTTCCTCCTCGGAGGCATGGTGGAAGCGCGACGGTGCGTGGAGAGGAGTGGACGCGTTGAGAGGAGTGGGCGCGTGGAGAGGAGAAGACGCGCTCGAGGCGCGGCAGTTTATACCGCCCCCTCCTGGCCACGCGTCACAACTCCCGCGCCACGCGTCACAACTCCCGCGCCACGCGCCATCCTAACACAATCAAGCAAATAGTTGCACATTACTACCCACTCCGAGCTCAAAGTGAACACTGACCCAAGCATGGATTGATGTGTTAAAGAGGGGGTGTAGAACAAAACAATCGGTATCACCATCATACAACCCTACCGTGGCTACTAGGTGCAATATGCATACCAAATGCACGGCAGGACGTATGATGGCGAATCCGGATGTTTTGTATTTGCTCGATGAACTGAATATATGATGTATCAAACCTTAAAGGGGGATGTAGAACAAAACAATCGGTATCGCCATCATACAGCCCCACCGTGGCTACTCCGTGCATATATGCATACCAAATGCACGGCATGACGTATGATGGCCAATTCGGATGTTTTGTATTTGGTCGATGAACTGACCGGTGTATGAAGGTGGGCTATATATAGGGTCCTCTGGCTCACAAAGTGTTGTGCTAGGGTTTTGATCCAACGGTTAAGAAACACCCTGATCCAACGGCTCACAATAGCTCGAAAGAAACACACTGTAGCCCTGATCGAACGGCTCACAACAGCTCGAAAGAAACACACCCCGGATCCAACGACTCACAAGCGCTTGAAAGAAACACACGATCCGTGTGATTCTATCTGATTGGTTCAACGAAACACGAACCATTTAGTCCCGGTTGGTATCCCCAACCGGGACTAAAGAGATATGTTTTCTTCTTGCTATATATATGTATGCATTGCCACACCACTGGAATAAACACATACAAACTCACCACTCTCTCATGGCTTCTACCGTACCCACTCTAATCTTCATCCAGGCGGAGGCTCTTTCCGCCTCGAACTACCCCTGCCTGCCCGGCTACAGCGTTCCCGCCGGTTGGATGCTGAGCGCCGGAGGAGTGCCGGTCCCTACTCTTCCTCAAGGTGTGGCGCGTCGGGCGGCCATCACGAACCACTACTACCACGAGCTCACGCCGGAGCAGCGGAGGAATCCCAGTTGGAATCCTGACTACCGCCCTACTTGGGACGCCTTCTTCATTAATCGGCGTGAGAGTGCGCTCGCCAGGTACGAGGAGAACGGCCCGCCTCCTTCGAACTTCAACGAGGCCGGTCGTCGGCTGTGGTGGGGCAGCGGACGGACTCTTCAGAGCGTCATGAACTACATCAGGCAGGAGTATGACTAGCTAGTAGATCGATGCACTCTGGCCATTATGTACTGCCTTGTTTATTTAGATCTATTCTCTCCGTTTAGATTTAGATCCAATCTTGATATTATATGTACTGTGCCTTGTTTATCTATCGAAAAACATTTTAAAATGAAGTAATTTTATTTTTCTGAATTTTCTTATATATTATTTGTATTTGTAAGATTTTAAAATGAATTAGTTTTATTTTTCTGAATTTTCTTATATATTATTTGTATTTGTAAGATTTTAAAATGAATTAGTTTTATTTTTCTGAATTTTCTGATATATTATTTGTATTTGTAAGATTTTAAAATGAATTAGTTTTATTTTTATGAATTTTCTGATATATTATTTGTATTTGTAAGATTTTAAAATGAATTAGTTTTATTTTTCTGAATTTTCTGATATATTATTTGCATTTGTAAGATTTTAAAATGAATTAGTTTTATTTTTCTGATTTTTCTGATATATTATTTGTATTTGTAAGATTTTAAAAAGAAAATTATTTGAAAAAGCACCTTTAGTCGCGGTTCGTGTCACCAACCGCGACTAAAGGCTCTTTCCGCGCGGGAAGGAAAACGCCGCGAAAAAACCTTTAGTCGCGGTTGGTGTCATCAACCGCGACCAAAGGTGCCCCTTTAGTCCCGGTTGGGGACACCAACCGCGACTAAAGGCCTGCGGAGGTTACCCGGAGGGAACCTTTAGTCGCGGTTGGTGTCCCCAACCGGGACTAAAGGCTGGCCCTATATATTCTCCGCGCCGCGAAAAACTTCTAAGGAGACCAAACGCGCCGCAGAGACAGAGAGAGGACCGCGTTGTCGCCGTCGTCGCCGTCGCCGTCGCCCTTCGTCGCCGTCGCCCTTCGCCGCCGTCGCCCGCACCCTTCGTCGCCGTCGCGGTTACTTAGACCCCGCGTGTGGTTGCACCTTCTCCCTCTCCCCTCGCTCGCTTTCCCTCGCCATCGTCTCCTCCACTGCCGGCAGAGGGCCGCCGCCCCCGATTCTCCGTTGTCCGGCGCCACCTCGCCTCTCCGTCCACCTCAACGGCTTCGTGGTGAGCCCAGGGTCCTCCCGGACCCCTCCATCTCCCCCCTCTAGTTCGTCGAGGAGCCGTGCGCCTCCGCTTGCCGTCACGCAGGTGGTCGCCAGAGCTCCTTTGGTGGCCATTTGGTCACCTTCCGCCATCTTCTGGTCGCCGGGAGGACACGGAGTCGAACGATCCCTCTCGCGCTCTCTCCCGCGGCCAGAATCGCAGCCGGCGAGCACCACAGTGCTGCCCCAGCCCGTCGCTGATGTCATGATGATGTCATGCTGACATTGGCGTGGGGCCCGGCTGTCAGCCCCTTGTTTTTATTTGAATTATTCCCTGAAAAGAAACAGTCACTGACACGTGGGCCCTCTCCTTTTTAAATTACAGAAAATGATAAAATCTTTAAAAATGAATAACTTTTATTTATTAATTAAAAAAATATAAAAAGTATATAGAAATGATCAGAAAACTAAACTTGCAAAATTCATAACTTGAACTCTGTTAACCCAAATTGAGCAAACTTGAGCTCTAAGATTTTGTCTTAACAAAATATACACAATGGTATTTTATTTTGGGAATAATTGTATAAATTTGACCAAAAAAACATCAATTTTCTGTTCTGGTCATAAAAGAAAAGAAAAAAGAAAATGACATAACTAATTAAATAATTATCCAAAAATTATGTTTAATACCTCAAAATGTTTAGTGAAACATTTGGCACATGTTTTCAACCTTATACATGCAGTTTGACATCTAAAGTATTTCTGTTTTTGTTGTTTTCCAAAAATGGCTGAAATGAAAGCAAAAAATTTCATGCATGTTGACAAATTAATTATTACTACATGCAGGAGTGACATATGGCGGACGATAAAGCCTTGCCGCTTACGGATCAGGAGGCTGAAGGTTATATAATGGGCATCATAAACAACGAGATCCCTTATGTGCCGGGCCCAGAAGATGAGCAAGAAGAGGATGTAGTCTCTTATTTTCTGAACCTTGACGATCAAGAAGGTGAAGAAACGGACATTGTCGATGATTAAGAGGGTGAAGAAACGGACATTGTCGATGGAGGTCAACCGTCGACAAACAACGATCTCGAATTGCAAAGACCAACCACCTCCGGCGAGGTATATATATATACATTGATCCTCTCGTGATACAAACTTACTGAAATGTGAATACATATGCATTAACGCGCGCGATTCTCTTTCTTATTTTAGCCCTCGGCCGGATCGAGTACGACAAAGCGTGGTAAATCCAAGGCGATGAAACCAGGAGAAACATATACCATCGAATTAGTCGGTGAAACCGGCAAGCCCCTACAGCACACCACAAGGTTTATCAACCAATGCGGAGTCATTATTAGAGACAACGTCCCGATCACCGTCCAGGAATGGAAGAAGCCAAAGAAGGCACGTCTTGGTTTCAGTTTTGTCGGCAAGAGAACGAAAAAGGATTGCTGGAGAAAGCTTATGGTACGTTTCATTCTACCTCCAGAATACAACAAAGTCGATGAATTCGGTAACGAGGTTCCGGGTGGACGTGAGAGGAGGAGGCTAGTCAAAGAGTTCGCTCTTCAGAAGATGGCCGAAGCATTCCAGAACTTCAAGAAAAATTTAACCCGTGAATATGTCAACAAGGGAAAAACTCCGATTTTCACTGGACACAGAATTTTTGAGGCAAAAGAAATTGGAGCATTTCAAGGAAATATTAAAAAAAATAAGGCTAATACGGATAAGAAACAGTACCATCATGTTATGGGGCCAGGAGGATACCGCCTTTCGGCGCCTAAGTGGCAGAAGATGGAGGACGACCTGAGGGCGCGAGGAATCCCTCTAGGTACGGAGGGATGGGACGAAAGAGCCAAAATGTGGTGGGACGGGCATGGGGGATCGCTAGACCCGGAGATAGGGCGTGTGTTCATCGGAAGAAAACGTTTGCTCCCACCCAAGCCCTTATTGACACAATGACCGAAGCTCAACAGGGCTTGATCACTATCAACAGAGAGAAAGACGCACTGACAAAAGCCCTCGGGAATCCTGAACACGGAGGACATGTACGAGGCAAAGGCAGAATGCCGTGGAAAGTAGGATTTTCCCAGTACAATGACCCGTACTGTTACAGAAGCCGTAAGAGAAAGACGGACCGGGATACAGATCTTTTGGCGAAGGTTGTATCGGAACTTAGTGAGTTGAAGCAGGCGGTGCATGGACTTGTGAAAGAAAGATCGGCGCCTGCAGGGCCGCATGAAAATCATGCAGCAGATCTCGGAAGCCAGCAACAGCGGAGAAGCAGCGTGGCTTCCACGGAGGCCCCGCCTGTAGGTGCTAATGCACTGATGATGGAGATTCGTGCACCGGAGCCTCACTACCCCGTGGATGATGTAAAGGAGATGAAAGAATGTGATCTGCATTATCCCGTGGGGAACATTTCGACGAAGGTAGCTACCGGCAGTGCTTTACCCTGTACACCTGGAGCACTCCACCACAACAACCCCATTCCATATGGCTATGCTCGTGTCATGGTGGAAGACATAGTCCAAGTGTTTGAGCACCTGGAGATTGACATAGCTACAGCCGAAGGGGAGAGAAGACTTGGAGATGTCAAGCGCCAGTTCATTCTATGGAAAAAGAAGAACATAGTGTTTCCAGGCGAGGCGCAAAGGCTACCAAGTCCACCCCCTGAAAGCTCATGATCCTTCTAATGATTTTGGTGATGATGATAACACGGATATCTCCTATCTAACAATGTGGTTTAGACTGTGCAGCTATTATCTCAGGTGATCATTGTTATATCCTTGTCAAAAGATCAAAGAGAAGAACTATATTGTGGAATTACTGCCACCGGATTTTTCAGTTTGCAGGGCGGAAATTCCGGACATTAAAGGCCGGATTATCCGGCATTCACACCGGAAATTTCCGGCCCCCTTCTTGGCATCCACGAAAACGACTAAGTATTTTTCTGCCCGCGCACAGAAGCCAAGCCGGAAATTTGCCCCGGAAATTTCCGGCACAAAAATCCTGCCCTCAAGGACTTAGCAGAAATTGGACTACTACATGTTGCCCGCGCACAGAGATGGGGGCGGAGATTCTGTCCGGAAAATTCCGGGCCCGGACATTTCAATTATCCGCCCCCCGGATATTTCAATATTCCGGCCATCCAGTCCTTAGCAGCTTTTCCATCATTCCTCAATGCCCCCGCACAGAAGGTGGGACGGAAATTTGCCCCGGAAATTTCCGGAGCAAATATCCGGCCCCTGGTCCTTAGCAGTTTTTCGACAACTACTTGGTGCCTGCGCACAGAGATGGGGGCGGAGGATTGGGACGGAAATTTCCGCCCCCGGATATTTCAAATATCCGCCCCCCGGAGAATTCAAATTTCCGGCCAAGTAACACCGGAAATTTCCGGCCTTTGCCCCGGAATATTCCGGTCCCGCTGGACTGCAACGGTCAGAATTTGGAGGAGCCTATAAATAGCTGTCTTCTTCCTCTAGATAGGTAGCTCGTCCATTCCTCTCTCTCCTCCATTGTTGTAGAGCTCAAAACGCCCCGATCTCCCTCCTCCTCCAACCAAACTCGATGCCCTTCAAGGATCTCATGGAGGAGGACTAGATCTACCTTTCCACCAAGCCAAAACGTGTGTACCCACACCACAACTCTTGGGATCTTGTAATCTCTTGGTTGCTTTGTCATCCAAGGGAAACCCTAGTGCTTGTAGCTTCCACCTTGTAGCAAGAAGCTTCGATTGTTGAGAGCCTCCATCTCACTTGTGGAGTAGCCTCAACCCCTTGTAAAGGTTTGGTCAACGCCTTCAAGTCGACCTCATAGTGGAAACGAGAATCTCCCACACCGGAGAAGCTCAAGGAGAACAAGGTGTGCACATCCGTGCTATTGAGGAGCGCCTAGGTGGCTCCCCACCTCTCCAACGTAGACGTACTTCTTTTAAGAAGGAACTACGGGAAACATATCCTTGTCTCCATGATTTCACTTGTTGTTATCTTGTACCGTTCCTTTATTTCCGCTGCTACTTGCTTCGTATCACCTAGGGTACTCACTTAGTTGCACATCTAGGTAATCAAGCATTTACTTTCTTAAAAGCCCCCATTAAAAGTGAAAAAGAAGTAAAATTTGTAGGTCACCTATTCACCCCCCCTCTAGTTGACCATATTGCACTTTCAATTGGTATCAGAGCCTCGGCTCTTTTATCGGGCTTAACCGCCTAAGAGTAATCATGGTCAACGGGGATGATCCCGAATCTTCTAAGGAGGAGCTCTCCAAAATGGCCGACACTATAGCCAACCTAGAGACAACGGTTTGTACCATTCAAACCCAATTGTCCAAGGTTAGCTCTAGTGTGGGATCGGAGGTTTCCTCCATCAAGAAGATGTTGGAGAACATGATGGGTAGAACCAAGGAGCCGTCTCACTCTCCCCATGTCACCAATGAGGATAGTTCGGATGAGGAAACAAATCCGGATATTTCCGAAATCGAAGAAAACATTGCCAAAGCTAAGGCTAAAGCCGCACAAAAGGCTAAAGCCAAAGCTAAGGAGAGTGACGGTGGCTCCAAGTCTCAAACGGCTAATGGTTCGGGGTCAAATTCAAAAGTTCCACCACCACAAAACTATGATTCTATCCACCCAATCGTTTCCATGCCACACATCCTTAATGTTGGAGTTCTGTAACATCCCAGTGTTTGGGAAGTTATAAGGATCTAAATTTAATATGTGCATTTGCAAAGCATGCATCTAAAAGTACGGGAAATTTTGGCGCGAAAGTTTAAACGAACCAAAGTGACCAATGTTTCACTTGACATGATGAGATAGGTCTAGTTCATCTAGTCAAGAGTACATTTGGAGTGATCTTTATAACAAGTATCTTACGAAACCAAATCGTCTGGTTACACAAACCATAATTGGTTGTGACCAACACAAATTCATAACAACCTTAACCACAAGTCTTAAAGTGACTTGGGATAAATCACTAGGTATCTAGAACTCATAGAGGGGTGAATATCCAAATCAAATATCTGATGATCATACTTCCACCAATAAGTGATATACAATTGAACCATCTCATCAACAGAGGTGTTATGTTTTCTCAAACAATAACTCTTAAGTTATAAACCATCCACACAACATCTTTGTCGGATATATACCGAATAGGGGTATAGAAGATGGTAGACAAAAGAGCTGGACTACCAGGGTGGCCTGCAAGGTAATGGGTTTAGGTCCATTGGGCGGCCCAGTAGTCCAACGCGTAGAAGCCGGATTCTAGAAGAACCCGGATCACGGCCCGCGTGATCTGGCTTGGAGGAGAAGACGGATTCCTTACTTTCCAAGTTACAAGTTAAACGTAGTCTTCTAGGTTTCTGGTTCTGTAAGCCCTAATCCGGCTATTATATAAAGCCGGACGGGAGATAGATTTCATAAGTTTAATAAGTTCCTTTAGTTCCAAGGTTCTAGGTTCTAGCTTAAGCCTTGCGCAACTCGCCGGGAAGTTCATCCTCGACGAGTAGCTAGATCTATTCCCTTACATTGTAACCTTATTATACGGGCTTTAGTCCCTCATAGTGAGAAGTGCAGGAGTAGGTACGCCGTACTGTCGCGACGTACCGAACCTGGGTAAATCCCGTGTTCTGTGTTTACTACGCTATCCCGTTACCCCACGTCTCTACCGTAGTCTCATGGCACCCCAGTCTATGAAAACTACTACGATGTCTCGACAGTTGGCGCCCACCGTGGGGCAAACGACGTCAGGCGTGAAGTTCCGATCTGGGATATTAGGCGGAATCGGAAGATCGATCACCGTCGGAAGCTTGGAATTCGACAACGACGTCGGGCGCTTCCTCGACAACGGATCCTACATCCCGGCGCAAAACCATCTGGTAAGTGCCTGCGTTTTACCGATTGGATCTGCTAATATCTTTATCGGATTAACCGCGGAAGCAATGGGGTTTTGCGGTGAAAGCAATTATCTCCCACCCGCCCTATACCCAGTCGAAGACGACTATGATGCCGGATTTTGCTCAGATCGCCGACAAACAGGTGATACACACTTTATCGGCATGGTGCAATCCGAGATCGCCGAAAACACGGATGACGGAAATCCCGTGCAAGAGGCAGACAACAATACACCCGTCTCAGAGACGGAAGAACCAATACCCGTCACAGAGACGGAAGATCCGACATCTGTCAACCAGACGATGAATTCGGAAACAGAGTCCGTGCTTGCCGCCATTGAGGCGAGATTGGAGTCGGAAACCGGATCGGATAACTTCGAATCCGAAGACGAAGATGATGATGCCTTCGTAAGAAAAGTTAAGTCCTTTCAAGAGGGATTCCATGAAGTGCTAATGGCAAAACCAGCTAATACAACGGGTGCCGATAGCCAGGAAAGCCCTAAAACCCCTCCACTAGCAGAGGAGAGGGAAGACGGAGAAACTTCTCCGATATTTCCTAATGTCAAGGAGATGACAGAGGATGAACCTGTCAAAAAACCTCCGTCTTCCAAGAAAAAGCACCGTGCTTCTAAAAAACTCCAGTACAAACTCCGGAGAAAAAGTCAGCTGATCTCGCTGATGAAAACCTGGAAGTCGGAGATATTAGTGGCACAAAGCCTACGGAAAAGAAATCTAAGGAAATCACTGCTCCGCCAATGACAGAACTGGAAGAGCAAGAACTATTACAAACTCCAGTGGGACCCAATGAACCCCCTGAGATGCTGGAAGCCAGGAGACAAGCTTTCCAACGGCAACAGCAACAACTGCTTAGATCTCGGCAACACCTCCAACAAACCCATAATGACATCAAAATCATGAAGGAAGAAATTGAGGAGTACGAGAGAAAGCACAGATCTGTCTTAAAACCTACAAGGTTACCCGGAATTACAAAACCGGAAGAACTGCCGCCAAAAGAAAGGTTCTATAACCCATCTTGGCAAAAGCAGTTAAACGGCAAAGATGCCAAGGGCGAACCAATATACAAAACCGCAGCTGAAAACGCGGAAGCAGCGTTCGCCATCCTGAATAACGATCTGTACTCCAACGGGGAAAAACTCCAAGGGGTGTATGCTTTCCTAGGAAAAGCATTACAGCAGCAACAGCGAGTGTCGTGGGATAATCACGGCAGATGTTACCTGGGGTAACTGATCTTGGGGCAAGTCGACACAGGTATTCGGGAGAGGGTTTAGCTCGAAGGAAGACATGGCGAAAGCGATCTAAGAACCGGAGAATAACTCGCCGGATCTCAATATGAATTATGCTGGATACTCGATAATAGGTGTTACAACTATGACCTGGATCTCTCGAGGCTAAGCCTAGGGGTTGGTTTATATAGCACTCATATCCCCCTTGGCTTGCTTTTACAAAGCGCTTCCTGAGTCCTACTCGAACTCTACATACAAACCCTAACTTTCCTTACCGCAACCCACAAACCGGGTTACGAACGTTACCAGCCCTGGGCCTTCCAGAAGTTTCTTTGCCTTCAGCCGGATTTAGTCCAGCCGCCTTTTGGGCCGGGTCACACCTGGGAGTTAGCATACCGGGTTACTATCCCCTCATCAGTAGTCCCCAGAATAGCTTGGGCTTCCAAGATTTACTCTTCGAAGCGCTGGCTATTCCCTACAGAAATATTAGATACAAGCACATGAAGATCAAAACGCATCGCATTGACGAATAACCGTGACCGGTACCAAGGAGGCCAGGTAAAAACCCGGCTCTGCCTTGAAGGTTCTTCCTTAATCTCCCAGACTTAAATCTTAATGGGAAACTCCTTGACCCCACATCCTTCTTGATAATTACCGCTGATACCAGGAAGGCAATCTCCCCTTCCTTTTTCTCTGGATCATATTGGTCTGTGCATGGAATGCACCTTTCAAATTTCGAAATGACCAATTATTACTCCGCACCCCCCGGGTCTCGACCGTTAGGCTAGGCTTTTCCATCCGGGCGGTTATAAAAAAAGGGCTCAGGGAACAAACCCAACTCTTAACGGCTCATTTTCCCCATTTCACTCCTTCTCAAATCTGAGCTCGCGGAGTGCCACCACGGAAGCCCCACGCACCTCGCCGGAGCCCATCCGCCGTCGCCTGCGCTCCGCCACCGCGCGACTCACTCCAACTCCCAAATCCGCCGCCAAGCGCCCGATTCGCCGACCAACAACCTCAAAAGGACATCAATCTTGCGCCATCTGTCTCCGCAAAGCTCTACTTCAATCCCCTTTGGTAAGTTCCTCGTATCCCTCAGCTCATCCTCGCAATTTCTCATCTTTTCCTCAGATCAGATCTGAATCAAGTAGTCCGCGATTTCTCGGGCCGCGCCGGATTAGCTCAATGATACTTACCATAAACATCCCCATAGATAGGATTCATAGCTTATATTACTCTCCTAACTCCAGTAGTCATTAACATGGCCATAAACTTAGAAATAAGATCCCCAATCTAGGCTCGGGCCATATAAAATTTCCGCCCTTGTTCTCCCTCCTCAGAAAATCTCACTTCTCCGGATCATTCGCAGATGGTAGACATATAAACACCCTCCTAACTTCTCCAAACATTTGCTGTTACGGAAAGCTCCGTAGATTTTGTAATAGCACACAATACCCGGACACATCGTACTTGACTCGGCAAGGCAATACCCGGTTTGTGCTTAAATTGCCGGTAACTGCTTATCTGCTAACTTCCGAGTTTTTGTTTCTTACGCCCTTTCCTTCAATGTTTTACCAGGTCAATCCCATGGCACCCAAGAGGCAGGGGAAACAGCCGGCTAAGGCTAAATCCACAAACTCCATATCAGCCAATTGGGGGAAATCCTCTGTTACCACGGCCAAACTGGAGGAGTTGGTCGAGCTTGGATCCCTACCTCCCCAGGAAGCTATCCACTGGAGAGTTCCAGGCAACGAAACCCGACCTTCCCCAGCAACGGACGAGGTAATATGTTTCGTTGAACACGTGACCCGGGGCTTCAGGCCTCCGGGTCACCCTTTCTTCCGCGACGTCCTAGACCACTACAAACTCCGTATTTTCGATATAGGCCCAAACTCCATTTTAAACATCTCTCATTTTATCGTTCTTTCCGAGTCTTACTTGTGCACTCCGCCAAGTCTGGCTCTCTTCGTCGAACTTTTTCAGTGCAAGCCGTGTCGCGAAAGCGGCGACGGCGCACTTCTTACTTGCGGCGGGGTTTCTATCCAGCGCCGCAAGAACTCCCTAATGCCCCCTATTACACTCAATTCTCACGTGAAGCACTGGCAGCTCTCATACTTCTACTGCCAGGATACCTCTCCACCCGGCGAAAAGAAGTTGCCGGGTTACTCGGAGGGTCAGCTTGACATCTCCGAGACTTTCAACGCCTTCGCCCCTGACTCGGACAGGGAGGCGATCTTGCCTTTGCTAGCTAGGATCTCCATCTTGTCAGCCCGAGGTCTCATCGGGCTAAACCTGGTGAAGACCTGGGTCAGCTTCCGCATCCAGCCAAACTCCATTCGTGAGAAGCTGATGTGCGAATACTCAGGTCTTCCCACGGACCCTATCCGATACTCTCCTAACACCCTTGCTCCTAGTGATATGAACAAGACGATCAAGGGCTTTTTAACAGAGAAGCTCGAGGTGATCCGGAGCATAGCCGGATTAGAACCTTTTACCCTCGAGAATCCAGCCCCCGCAGTAAGTTTTCTACCTTTTGATTTTGACTTCTAACAGCTTACTTTTATTCGCTTCTCTTGACTCGATATTAATCACTATCCTGGCATCTTCTCCTCAGGCCGATGATGACTTTTGGACGGTCGACACCCCTCCTAATTCCGAAGATGCGGAGGAGGAAGACGATGTTGTTAACTCGGATGAAGGTACATACTTGATTCCCTTGTACACGTTACATCCTGCCTTTTCTACTTCTTTATGCTATAACTCGGATATTTTCCAGAGCGAGAGGACCGAAGCGAAGAAGAAGAAACGGACAGCAGGGGCGGGTCCGCCAGCGAGGAGGAAGAGCCGGAGCCGGCCACCAAAACCGGAACAAAGAGGAAATCCCAGAGGATAGCCCTCCAGGTTTTTACTTCATCTCCTTATACTTTGGTTTTTTGTTCCCATAACGTCACTCCGGGGCTAACCCCATCTTTACCCCTTTTGATCACAACTGAAGGAGCCACCTGCGACTAGGCGCCGAGTAACCCGGAACCATCCGGGCAACGAGATCCTTAACCCGGTTGCTTCGTCGCCCCCGGTTCAACACCCTGGTATTTATCGTAAACAAAATTTTCTTTCCGGACATTCCTTTGTAACGTAATCCCAGACCTTTCTTGCCATTTTCCAGTCTCTTCCGGGTCTAGCGGCGGCTTCCCCTCGGACTTCCCAGTGAACACCGGGTAAACTCCTTTCCTTTGAGTTATACCAAACTTTATCACCTTTTCACAACTAACTGCACCTTCGTACCCTCTACAGAGCCACGGTTGTTATTAGCGACGAAGAAGGCACGGAGGCTGAGGTCCAAGTCGAGAATAAGCCGGCCGATGACGCATTCGCTGCAACTGGCGACGAGCAAGCGTCGTCACCGGAGCTGGCTAGGCATGATGCTGGGTATCCCATCGCTTCGCACGCAGGCGAGAAGGAGACGGGAACAACTTCGAGCGCGGGAGGAGGACCAAACTCCGATATTCGGATGACCCGGGTGCCACCTCCTGTTACAAGAAACGCTCCTTTTCCCACTTTCCAGGTACCCGAGCCATCTAACTCGGATAACGCTGACTTTAACCAGCTGATGAGCGCTCTTCTCGCCATGAAAGCTTCAGAAGGAAATGTCCTAGAGCGTATGGCTGCAGCACATCAGGTAACTTTTACTTGATACTCCTTATTATACATCCAGTCCCCAAGTCCCGAGTATAATTTTTTTTTTTGTAATTATCCTCGGTACTTCACATAATACTTTTCGGTAATCATTTCCTCAGAGGAAATACTCTCGTGATATCCGGCTTACAGCTTCACCCGGTCTTTGCAGGCAGAGATTACTCAGTCAGATGAAGCGTTACTTAAGGCTGAGCAGCTCTTGCTGGCTGAAGTTAAGCGTAGGGAGGCCCTTGAAGCGGAGATAAAGACTTTGAAAAAAGATGTCTCCACATACAAGAAGAAGTACAATGCCGCCCAATCCTCGCTGAAGAACTTATCGACTCAGATTACGGACACTTACCGTATTTTGCTAAGTAAGTTTGTTTATTTGCAACTAGCTTGCTTACCTCCATTTTGCCGTTGTAATAATCAAAATTACTGATATGCTTTTG
Source organism: Alopecurus myosuroides (assembly GCA_028641055.1). Taxonomy (NCBI): domain Eukaryota; kingdom Viridiplantae; phylum Streptophyta; class Magnoliopsida; order Poales; family Poaceae; genus Alopecurus; species Alopecurus myosuroides. Next base: position 64,414,144 of record CM054058.1, on the reverse strand, counting down.
TGTTTTTTGATTGCAGGTGCTAACCTTGCTGCTCCGGAGGAGAATGCCATTACTCAAGTTAAAACTCTGAAGACTGTGCTCCGGACGTTTTTTGCCGGCACGAAACTTTTGCTGGATGCTATCAAGTGGCCTTCTGAGGTATACCCGGGCGAGGAGAACCTTATGCAGGCCTTTTCCACAGCGCCTGGATGGATTGAAATACTGAAGCGTTCGTCCTGCCGAATTGGGATGACCCGGGCTTTAACGCTGGCGAAGGCTTATTTTCCAAAGCTTGACCCGGCGAAGGTAGTATCCGGGTTCCCAGAGTTTAAAGCTGACGGATCCAAATTCAAGCCCCAGGATTTCAAAGCTATACAATCTGCGGTACGTCCTTCAGCCACAGCTTTGGCCGACAAGATGGATCTAAACACGATTATGAGCTCGTATGATTCTGAGGGCAAGGTTATCCTGGTGGAGACACCCCCCCCCCTATTGATATGTTGGACAAATGGTCGACTGATCTGGCTAGGAGGAAGGAAGAGGCTGCAAAGAGGGAAGCAGAGCTGGGCGTAAAGCCGTCTACCTCTACCCCAGCCGTGCCTCCGCCTGTTCGTCCAGATGTGAAGAGCCCGGGTAAAACTGCTGGCAAGGCCAAGGAGCAAGTCCAAGACTTAGACCCGGAGGACCGCTCTCAGGATGCCGAGTAGGATGCTGCCTAGTGCTTTGCGTTTCTCGAGACTGATATGATTTTTTTTGCGGTGCGCCTGTGCACCATTGATGCTGATACTATGACTGTATGCTTGTTAACTTATGATAACTCTTTGCCTCCCCTGGCTTTTGATAATCTCGATCCTCGTGTTACGTATAAGCTTATTCTCGATACTTTGAATTTTTGTTTTTGATTCCCTTTTGAGACTCGGCTAACCGAGTATCGGAGGTTTTGATAGACGGACTTTTCTTTAAGTCCCCAATACTCGGAAACTAAGGTTTACAGGCTTTAGTAGTTAAACAGTTTGTTTCTGTTTCGAAGTCCCCAGCCCCCATGACCCAAAGTACGAGCTATGGGGGCGTGGCCTTTCTCAGATGACACACTGCTGTTTACCAAGCTGAAGACCAATAGCTGTTCGCATAAATACTGAAGTCATGCTTAATACTTGTTGAGTTTCCGGCTATTTTAGCCTTATACTCTGCATAGACTTGTGGTTTAGATGACCCTTTTGATTATCTTGCACTATAAGCCGGCTTTCGCGTGGATACCATGTCGTTGCATCTATACGAAAAACAAGATCAAGCAAGCCCCATTGGGCTGCATAGTTTGATTGTAATCGTAAGTGAACAGATCATGCCACTTTAGCGCGAGTCACATCGAGCTTAAGTAAGAATAATCAAGAAATTTGGCTCCTTCGTCCAGTTATAGGATTGCAGCCACACCCGTTTCTACGAGTAATCAGCCCCCATAACTCATAGGCATCATGGCCGGGTCTCCGGGTTTTGTGATTACTTATTGAAGCAGATCACCCCCCGGAGACCTATATTCACGCAATGTATTTCGATGATACTGATGTATTGATAATAACAATGTTACTTACTTGTAACTGAAGCAAAGACCATGATAAGACTCGAAACCATCTTCTTTTATTGATAAAAATTTCTTTTTTGAATCAGCAGGCCGCCTCATTAAAAACCTTCCAGTCCCCGTAGGTACCCTGGTAAGGAAAAGAGTGCGTACGAAACCCGCCGTCGATTACACTGCTTTAGTTATTCTCGGGAATCGGCCTCACACTGGCGTGGCCGATGCTTATTCTCCATTCGCCTGGCCTTTTCATAACGAGTATCGGATTTGCTAGCCAATCCGGGTATACCGTCCTTGAAACGTGATCAGCTGCGTGTGGAAGTACGTCTTCTTCTTCTCTGTTAGGGGATTTGAAAAGATCGCCCCCGATGAAACCTACCATCTTAAGGTCCTTTTCTGCCCTAATTTTTGCTTTGTCCCCTTCAGGGGTTGGCTTTTTTGACGTTGTCCTCTCTTCTAGGTCCACCTTAGAACGGTAATGTTTGAGCTCTTCCTTCCTGCAAGCTTGCTCGGCCATTGCCGCATCTCCCTCATCACATTCAGCTGCTATATCTCGATTTCCATGTATGGTGATGGTCTTCTTAGGACCCGGGATTTTCAGCTGTAGGTACACGTAACACGGTCTTGCCATGAACTTGGCATAAGCCGGCCTTCCAAACAATGCATGATAAGGACTGCGTAACTTTACTACCTCAAAGGTAAGCCACTCGACTCGATAATTATCCTTTGACTCCCCGAAAGCTACTTCCAGCGCCACTTTTCCTTCGGGGCATGCCGAATGACCTGGCACTATCCCGTGAAAAACTGTTGTACTTTTTTGCAGCTGTGATTCCTTTAAGCCCATGCGCAGAAAAGTTTCCCAATATAGGATATTGATACTACTCCCTCCATCCATCAAGACTTTCTTCAGCTCGTAACCGTTGACCTGTGGCGCCACTACCAAAGCTAAGACTCCCGGGTGATCAATCCGGTCCGGGTGATCTCTCCTGCTCCATGTTACCTCTTGTTCTGACCACCTCAAATATCTTGGAACAGCGGAAGAGACCGAATTAACTGCTTGTTTCATTATCTTCTTATCCTTGCTAGAACCTCCAGTAGTGTGCACATGATACTGACCCAGCTGTTTGGGGTTAGCTTGGAAACCTCCCGCTCCCCCTTGGTTGCTACCTTGATTTCCAGCTGGCGGATTACCGGCTGGGGGCGGTCCGTTGCCCAAATTTCCACCTAGACCCGGGCCTCCTCCTCGGCCCGCACCTCGCATGGCTCTGTTCACTTCCTCGTTCTTCCACCTTTGTAAGTCGGCACATTGCTCCAATGAATGATTGGCCGGCTTGCCATTCCTGCTATGCTTCGGGCACGCCATCCTAAATATGTCCCAACTGTTGCTTGGTCTTGGAGGCCCTTGGTAGTGTCCCCCATTGTGATTTCCAGTATTAAAATTCCCTTCGGATCTAGGCCTTGAAGACCCGGCCTCCGTATTGGCTACAAACTCGGAATTCCCTTCAAACGGGCGCTTGTTTTGGCTACTTCCATTATTGTTTGGCGCCGATCCATTGCCGGTTTTCCCACTGCTACTTGTGTTTGCTTTTGCTTTCTTGTCATCAACTTCCTCCTCTGTGGTATCCGTTGCAGCGTGTTTGTTGCACGCATCCATTAACTCTCCCATTGTAACCTCCGCTGCATTCCTACTAGATTTCATGCGAGTTAGCTTTTGCACTAAAGGAACATACTTACATGTTTTTGCCATAGCTTGTAGCGCATCCTTAGGCTGGATATCCGTAGACGAGTGGAGTATCTCCATAACCCGGCGTACCCAGCTGCGTGCTGACTCTCCTTTCTTCTGAACGCATCTTTCTAAATCATCAATAGTAAATAACTTTCTGCATGTCCCATGAAAGTGCTTGATAAATGCGGTTTTTAGCTCCTCCCACGATTTGATCGATTTTTCCGGTAGATTGGTGAACCATAACTTTGCTGCTCCCTCTGACATCATTAAGTACATGAATTTGGCTTGGAGATTCTCGGATGCGTTGCGAATTGACATTGCCATCTCATAGCTGCTCAACCACGTTTCTGGATCCATTGTTGGCTCATAATTTACTACTTTCCCCGGTTCTTTGAACTTCTCCGGGTAAGGTTCTGCCCTGATATCGTCCGAGAGGCACTTGGGTCCCGCCAGGGTGGTTGGGGGTGGTCTTACTCGGGAAACACGTGACCCGGCTGGGGGCGCCACGTTGTGCGGCACCACCGGTAACTCGTGCGCTGCAGACCCGGCCCCGGCTCTTCTGGCCCTGGAGCTGTCCACCACTGCCTGTGCTGCTGATACTGCCGGTACTGTCTGGACGCGCGGTGGAGGCGGCATTTGCTGCTGCTCTTCCCTTCGTTGTGCCGCACTTGTTTGGACATTGCCCTGTTGCTGACTGGCGTACGGCGTCCCATGCATCCCGCTTCTATGATCCGGATAATTGGCTTGCTGTGCTACCGCGGTGTGTAGCAGATCGATTGCTCGTCGGGTTCCTTCCGCATGAGGCGAGTCTCTTACAGGAATCTGGTTTAACGCGAGCGTTGCTGCATACACGTTGTCCATGGGATTGTTGTAGTGACCTGCTGGGGTACGGAATCGCGACGGTGGAGGCGGCATGGTATTGCCGGCCGTCGCCCCCGTCCGAGGCAAGGGTAACCCGGCTGGCGCGTTTACCGGCTGTGCTCCCGTTGCTAGTTGCGGTATGGTCCCTTGGTTCGCCGGTGGGATTGGCTGATCTTGAGGCGTGAACACCAGGGCAGTCGGGTTAATAACCCCTCCTGTTGCCGGCAGCATAGTTCGGTGCCTTTGGTGCATCCTTGTCGTTTCCTCCCGGAGCCGGGTCTCTCGGTCATCCAATTCGCGCTGCCGCGCGGCCATCCCCTGCCTTTCTGCTTCCACTTGCCTTCTTTGCTGCTCCAATGCACGACGAGCCACGTCCAGGTCTCTTACGCGCTCTGCCGCGTTTTCTGGGGTAATAACTGTGGCCAAGACCGTGGGGTCCAAGATCAAATTATTATCAAACAGAGCCGGGTGGCGCGGATTCGAGGGGCCCGCCCCCGGTGTCCGGTTTGCTTGGAACCCAAACATATTTGCGTGTCGCTCCTCGTCTGCTGGGCGACTGGTGACTGATGCCGACTCTCCATCGACCTGGACCAAGACCGGGTCAACTGTACCTTGCTGTTGGGCCACTGCCTGAGCCGCCCCGACTGGCGCCGCGGCCGCGTTTTCTTGATTGAGATTGGTCGCGGGAGCCGCATAAACTGCAACCCGGCGCATGATGCCCGGTGTAGATTCGTACTGTTCTTCCTCGCTGTTTTCCTTTTCATATCGATCCTCCGATAAATCCCGTATGGAGTCGGTATCATCCTCCCTCTCTATCTGACCCGTTGTTCCAATCGACTCTTCTTTTTCCGACCGGATATACGTGTCTTCCCCTGACACAGAATCAGATCCAATATTATCACAATTCGAACTGGAAGTACATACCATACCGATGAAGACGTTGATGCTGCCGACTGTCACGACGGATCCGGTTTCGAGGTGACCCGACTCTGGCCCCCAGCCAGAATCGTCTACCATCTTCTCTCCTTTGCTGTTGACGTAGATTTCTCCGACGATGAGGTTCTTCATGCTCTTCCGAGCTTCTCCCGTGATGTAAACACCTTTGGACGCAGGCCCCACGGTGGGCGCCAACTGTCGTGGGATAATCACGGCAGATGTTACCTGGGGTAACTGATCTTGGGGCAAGTCGACACAGGTATTCGGGAGAGGGTTTAGCTCGAAGGAAGACATGGCGAAAGCGATCTAAGAACCGGAGAATAACTCGCCGGATCTCAATATGAATTATGCTGGATACTCGATAATAGGTGTTACAACTATGACCTGGATCTCTCGAGGCTAAGCCTAGGGGTTGGTTTATATAGCACTCATATCCCCCTTGGCTTGCTTTTACAAAGCGCTTCCTGAGTCCTACTCGAACTCTACATACAAACCCTAACTTTCCTTACCGCAACCCACAAACCGGGTTACGAACGTTACCAGCCCTGGGCCTTCCAGAAGTTTCTTTGCCTTCAGCCGGATTTAGTCCAGCCGCCTTTTGGGCCGGGTCACACCTGGGAGTTAGCATACCGGGTTACTATCCCCTCATCAGCGAGGACAAGAGAGATCAGGGAGGCTGCATGATAATTCCGCCCTCTGCAAAACTGTTACTTGCGCTGCTGGAGCACCTGGACCGGAAGAACCCGGAGATTCGGATAAAAAAGAGGATCCGAGAAAAGACAAGAAAAACCCCGACAACCGGGACGCAGCGTCTAGAACCGGACCTCATCTCCCGAAAGATGGATATAAACCACACGATCGGGAAGACAAACACCGGAATGACGGCAAAATAATGCCACCTCCGAGAAACCCAGCTGAAAAAGCTGGAAGATACGATACACCTCACAGACGTGAAAGATCTCGGACACCGCCTAAAGATAAGGAAAGGTACAGGAGCAGGACTCCACCTAATCCCAGAGGGCGTGACAACGGAAGAGATAGAGATAACCTCGGAAAAACGCGTCCGCGTAACAATGGAAAAGAAAGGAGCAGATCCCCTTCTGTCCATTCAGCCGGGAGATATTCTGCACATATTGATAGAGCAGAAAAGGATGATCTATACTTTGGTCCTAAGTGTTTTACAGACAGGATCCGAAGGATAACCCTGCATTCTGGCTTCGCCAAAGTTGGTCCAACCTACCAAAAATATACCGACAGCACAAACCCGGATACCTGGCTTTCAGATTATTACACAGCCGTCCAGATCAACAACGGGACAGACCTGGAAGCTGTCAAGTTTCTTCCCCTAATGTTGCTAGACGGAGCCAGAGATTGGATTAATGGTTTACCATCAAGAACTGTCGACAGTTGGGATGATATGGCGAGAGTATTTACTCAGCATTTTCGAGGAACATACAAACGCCCAAATAGCATCAACCAGCTGAACCGTTGCACCCAATTTGAAGACGAACCATACGTGGATTTCATCTCCAGATGGACTGCAATGAAGAATAGTTGCTCTGGAGTAACTGACGTACAAGCAATGCATGCTTTCGTCAATGGCCTAAAACCCGGACTTGTACCGTTCATGGTTGGTTCTAAAAAGCACAAAGATCTCGGATCTATGCTCACAACCGCTAATGAGCATGCTGCAGCCGAAGACGATATCAGAGCAAGAGGAGGCAATATTGAGTCACTGATACTGGCCAAGAAAACACCTCGTTCTGACAAAAAAGGAACTCCGGAGTCAACAACAAAGCCCAAGGAGGTTAACTTAGCCTTTGGAGGAGAAAAAGGGAACAAGTGGAAGGGCCGCAGTCCGGATCCCATCAATTACACTCCTGAAGAATGGGAGAGAATTAAGTCGGAACCCTGCGTCCACCACTCTCAGTTTGGGAAACCAACCCACACAAACGCGCAATGCCGGCTAAACAAGCATATGAAAGGCAATGCAGGATCCGGAAATAAAGGGAAGGGTTCTAAGAGGAAACCCACCAAACAAAAGCCAGAAGCTGAAAAAGAAGACAGTGAATCGGACACTGATGATAAAATCCAGGAACAACAGCGAAAAGGCGAACCTAAATTTCCGAGGGTTGACGGAGAAGCAATGCTAACTTTCTTAGCAACCCCGTCAGCAAAGGTGGCCAAAAGGACACTTCGAGAAATAAACGCGGTTGTTCCTGCAACCCCAAAATTCTTGAAGTATTCCAACACACCGATAATCTGGGATCAGTCTGATCATCCCGGAAATATCCCTGAACCCGGCACACAAGCTCTTGTTGTAAGCCCTATTGTTCAAAACACTAGGCTAAGAAGGGTGCTGATGGACGGAGGATCCAGCATCAATATAATGTACCTGTATACACTGAAGCACTTGAAGATATCCGAGTCCCAGCTCAATTACAGCAATATACGCTTCCATGGCATTGTCCCTGGCAGGCAAGCACGATCCCTAGGAGAAATTTCCCTAGATGTCACCTTCGGAGATAAAGATCACTTCCGGCAGGAAAAAGTATCCTTCGAAGTTGTGCCGTTCGAGAGCGTGTATCACGCAATACTCGGACGTCCGGCTTTCGCCAAGTTTATGGCAAGATCTTGCTATATCTACAACAAGCTGAAGATGCCAGGACCCAAAGGAGGAGTAATCACCATTGCCGGTGATTTCAAGCTGGCAAACGAGTTGGAGAAGCAAAACGCCCTTTGCGCTCAAAGAGTTATAGCTCAGGAAGAACTGAAGGAGTTAGCCAAGGAGGTATCGCCGAAAGAAATGCCGGCAGGAAAAGAAACTCGGAAGCCAACAGATAGCTTCAAGGCATCCGAGAATACAAGACAGGTAATCCTAGATCCCAAAGATCCGACAAAATTCGTCGTTGTAGGGACTGGGATGACCGACAAATAGGAAGGCGAGCTCATCAAGTTCCTCCGTGAGAACTGGGACATTTTTGCTTGGTGTCCAGCTGACATGCCAGGCGTACCCAGGGAACTTGCTGAGCACCAACTCAAGGTTATTCCCGGATCAAAACCCGTCAAACAAGGTCTCCGTCGATTTGACGGAAGAAGACGGAAGGCTATTGGCAAGGAAATTATCCGGCTTTTAGCAGCGGATTTCATCAAGGAGGTAATCCATACTGACTGGTCCGCAAATCCGGTATTAGTACCGAAGAAAGACACAACTGCCCTCAGAATGTGTATAGATTACACAGGATTGAACAAGTTATGTCCGAAAGATAGGTTTGCGCTGCCGCGAATCGATCAAATAATAGATGCCACTGCAGGCTCTGAGCTTTTATGCTTTTTGGATGCATACTCCGGGTACCACCAAATACGCATGAAAAAGGAAGATCAAATCAAAACTTCTTTTATAACCCCGTACGGGACGTATTACTACGTAACCATGCCTTTTGGCCTGAAGAACGCAGGAGCAACCTACCAGCGTTGCATGCAACGTTGTTTGCATAGTCAGATTGGAAAAAACGTCCATGTTTACGTGGACGATATTGCTGTCGTAACCAAGGAAAAAGATACACTCCTTGAGGATTTGCGAGAAACTTTCGAAAACTTGCGCACTTACAAGATGAAGCTGAATCCATCTAAGTGCGTATTCGGGGTTCCCTCAGGAAAACTTCTAGGTTTCATCGTTTCTCACAGAGGAATAGAAGTGAACCCGGAAAAGATCAAGGCAATCTTGAATATCTCAAAGCCTACATGTGTAAAAGATGTCCAAAGATTGACGGGTTCCGCGGCAGCCGTCAGCAGATTTATTAGTCGGCTGGGGGATAAAGCCTTACCACTATACAAACTGTTAAAGAAATCCGACAAGTTTGAATGGACAGAAGAGGCCGACGCAGCGTTAACCCAGTTAAAAGAAACCTTGACGAACGCTCCCATCTTGGCATCTCCCAAAGATGAAGAACCCATGTTATTATACCTTACGGCTACTAGTCGGGTTATTAGCGCGGTAATCGTTGTGGAACGGACAAAAGAAGAGCAAAGCATACCAGATCAACATCCGGTATACTACATAAGCGAAGTTTTTTCCGAATCCAAACAAAGATACCCGCACTATCAGAAACTGGCATATGGCGTATTTTTCGCATCCAGAAAGCTGCGCCATTACTTCCAAGGACATTCTATAACAGTGGTATGTAAAGCACCACTAGGAGATATTATAAACAATGCGGAGGCAACCGGCCGAGTAGCTAAATGGGGCATCGAGCTGGCAGCCTTCGACATTAAGTATCAGCCAAGGACGGCAATAAAATCCCAGGTTTTGGCAGATTTTGTCGCCGACTGGACAGAAGCAATGGAAAATACACCGATGCCAGAATCCGAGTACTGGATCATGCACTTTGACGGATCTAAGATGAAGGAAGGAGCTGGAGCCGGCGTAGTTCTAAAATCTCCTAAGGGAGACACAATGGAGTACGTATTGCAAATACACTTCAACGCCAGTAATAATGTGGCAGAATACGAAGCTTTGCTTCATGGCTTGCATATTGCAAAAGAAATAGGGGTAAAACGCATCTTGTGTTACGGAGACTCGGATTTGGTACAGCATCAGCTCAACCAAACCTGGGACGCGAAAAGCCCCATAATGGCCGAATATCGGAGAACGGTGGATGAGTTTGCCATCTGTTTCTTCGGGTTCGAAGTCCTCCACATAAAAAGGGAGGAAAACTGGAACGCGGATGCGTTAGCCCGCATGGGATCAGAGAGAGTAAAAACTTTACCACCAGGGGTATTCGTTCAGCATTTGCACGAACCATCCATAAAAGGTGGAGACGTCGATTACCCTTTAGCATCTGAAACAATCGAAGTCATGTTCGTTAAACCGGATTGGACAATCCCGTACTTAAACTTCTTAGTCAATCAGAAGTACCCGGAAGGAGCAGACGAAGTCCTGCAAAGGCAAATACAACGTCGATGCAAAGGATACGTAGTAATCAACGACCACTTATACAAACGCAGTACTTCTGGAGTTTTTCTGCGGTGTATTTCACCAGAGGAAGGAAGAGAAATATTGCAAGAAATCCATGCCGGCGATTGCGGACATCATGCTCAATCAAAAAGCATAGTCAAAAAAGCATTCCGTGCAGGGTTTTTCTGGCTAACAGCCAAGACAGACGCCGAACGCATAGTGAATACATGCGAAGGATGTCAATATTATGCCAAGCAGACCAATTTGCCGGCCCAAGCATTAAAAACTATCCCTATCACTTGGCCGTTTGCGGTCTGGGGGCTAGACATGATGGGACCGTTCAAAACTGCAAGAGGTGGACTTACACATCTACTCGTAGCAGTAGATAAGTACACAAAATGGGTGGAGGCTAAACCCATCAAAAAGCTGGATGGCGCAACTGCCAGAAATTTCATTATTGATTTAGTAATGAGGTATGGCGTCCCACACAGCATAATAACTGATAACGGGACAAATTTCTCCATTGGGGAGTTGGCAAAATACTGCCAACAAACGGGAATTCGCTTGGATCTTGCATCTGTGGCACACCCGCAATCTAATGGACAGGTTGAAAGAATGAACAGCTCAATCCTGCAAGGAATACGCCCAAGACTCGAAACTCCTCTTCATAGAGCAGCTGGAGCATGGGTAGAAGAACTACCTTCCGTGTTATGGAGTATTCGAACGACGCCAAACAGGTCAACTGAGCAAACCCCGTTCTTCCTAGTTTATGGTGCGGAAGCCATGCTTCCAACGGACATGATCCATGATAGCCCAAGAGTGCAAAATTTTGATGACTCAGATGCCGAAGAAGCACGACAGGATGCTGTCGATCTCCTAGAAGAGGAAAGAGAACTTGTGCTTCAAAGATCCGCCATCTATCAGCAAGGTTTACGACGTTATCATAGTCGGAAAATCAGGCATCGCTCTTTTAAAGAAGGTGACTTGGTGCTGAGATTGGTGCAGCAAAGAAAGCACAAATTGGCCCCAGTATGGGAAGGACCATTTGTCATCTGTAAAGCCATGAAGAATGGATCATATTACCTTGTCGACATTCGAGATACGGAGGATGATCCCAAAAAGCCGAATCGCAAAAGAAAGAGAAAAATAGATGCTGAACTAGGAGAGACAAATAGGCCTTGGAGTATCCAGCAATTACGTCCCTTCTACACTTAGTTCAATTTCTATGTAAACATCTTTGAGATCATGAAATAAAGTTATCGGAATTCATATTCATTATAAGTACAAAATATTTCCGCTTTTTCTATTTCCCAATGATCTTACAAATACTCAATGTTGACCCGAATTGTGCCTGCGTGCTCGGTGTTTAAAAGCTGAATGATTCGGCCTGTTAAAGGTTAAAGGAAACTCGGATTGTGCCTGCGTGCCCAAGTTTCAGAACAGTTCCTTATTTTCTCTAAGTCTTATCTGATCGTGCGTATGCTGGGTTACTGGAACTAGTTAGTAAAAATGCCTTTAGCATGATTCATGTTTTCGAGTTTCAAAACTGCTTGGTTCGTCCCCAGTTACTCGGCATAACGATTCATAGTGCTATTTGAGCCATTTCAAACACTACGAACAGTTAAAGCATATATACCAGATTACTTAGAAGATAAAGGAGCAGCCAAACCCGGAAAAACTTTGCAAGAAGTTTGAAATCGCAAAAGGCGGAGTTCTTGTTTCGACAAATGACATAGAAGTATTACAATATGAGTTACATTGTAAAGAAGCTACTATACGCATCCATCATCCAGGTTAAGTGCGCCCCCTTTAAATGTCTGAGTCTTCATCACTGCCATCATTCTCGGGGGCTGCGGGCACTTCTTCTTCCGGATAAGTAATGGAGATATTTACCATGGAAGCAATCTGCGTGGCATGGCCTTCAACTTCTTTAAAGATTGCATTTATTTGTGCTTCTGAGCATTCTTGAGGAATACCGGATGCTACACGCCAGGATTTTGCATCAGGGTAGTGTAAGCGCATGAGGCCAAGTGCCATTCGCGCACCACCCCGTGCTGCAGAGCGAAGGAAAGATTCCTTCGAATTTGCTACTTCCATAATGCCATCCGGAAGTCGGTAAACTTCTGAGAATTGTATACTGCTTGTAGGCAGGAATTTATTAAGTAAATGCATTCCTGCATTTCTGATTGAATTCCATATCTTCCCAAAGGCTCGGATCTTTTCCGTCCGAGAAATCCCTGGAAAATTTCCTGCTTTTTTGACAAAAGGCAAAGATTAGAAAATATAAGAATATGGCATGAAAGTATTGGTAAAAGAAGTCAACTTACCAAGAACCGCGTCAATTTCATCGCTTTCTTTCATACGAGGAAATAGCATACTTTCTAAATCATTGATAATGGATTTATCCTCTGCTGCCTGCAAAGAAGCCTTGGATTGCGCAATCCCAAGGGCTAGATTACTGGCTTCCAGTTCTTCTCGAACTTTTGAAAGTTCTCTTTGAAGGTTGGAGTTTTCTTCACGAAGTTGAGAAAAATAAGCAGCGTTCCCTGTGAGCTTCTTGGCTTTGGTTAAAGCAGCTGGAAAGCAGGGACAAAATAATCCGACATTACGGCAAGATTTAGAAAAAACTTTCCAGCAAAAGTCAACAAACACGAAGAAAAATACCGGTGGCTTTGGATAATTGCTTTTGAGTCGACGCCAGTTCGTTGCTCTTTGACTCAATAGCAGATTGAAGTGTTTTTACTTCTTTGCTTTTGAGGCTAAGTTTTTTCAAAACTTCCACGTTTATGGCATCTGCGGAATGCTGAAACATGGAAATGAAAGCCAGATGCTTAAGTTTGAACAAGCATACAAAGAATCATTAAGAGGAATTTAGATTTTCAACTTAATGCTTGGGGGCTAGAGGTATTACCTGGCTCATTTCTCGCAAATCAGTTAAGGTCTCCTTGAATTCTCGGGCATATTCCATGAAAAGAATTCCTACGTGGTGAAGGCCATCGTGTATGACCTGCCGGGGCGAGAATGCGATATTGTTGCGGATAACTAATCCATTTTGTGGCCAAGGGCGAACCAGAGGCGCAGGAGCAAAAAACTTCTTAGCTTCCGGACGAATATATCCGAGTTCGTCGAAAAGTTCTTCTTTCACTCGGATATCATCTGAAGCAGGAATGGATTCGTTTCTGACGGGTGATTGAAGATTTCCGCCCATTGGCATATTCGTTTTCCCCCTTTTACCTGCAGCTGCAGAAGGGAATTCTTCTTTGATGGTAGTTTGCCTCTTGCGCTTTTGGGTGTTGTAAAACTCGGCATACAATTGGCTGATTTCAGCATCAGAAGCAAGATTATCTTCTCCAAGTTCGTCAAACTAGGAAAGAATCAGCAGTATGTTAAAAATGAAGAGAGAAGATAATCTGAGGAAACTCAGAAACAAGGGAAGAAAAGTACCTTAGGAACCAGATTTTCCGCATGATATATGGCTAGACTCTCTTCAACCTGGCTATCGGCGGCAACTATCTGATGAAGGCGTTCGACAAAATCCTTCTTGCTAAAGGATCTATCAGTGCCTCTCATGCTATCTTCCGGTCCCGTGTACTCACAAAGAAGTCGGGAACGAAGAGATAAAGGTTGTACGCGACGTCCAAACCAGCATAACACGATATCCTTCCAAACCAAAGGTGGTTGAGAAGAAGAAAGCTTGGCAATGCGACGCTTTATTTTCATCAGGCTTTCAGGCAAATCCTCTGTTATTTCAAGTGTCCAATTTTCATGAGGAATGGCAGCAGAATTAACAAAGGGAGGAAGTCCGGTTTCTTTGTTGGGGAACGGAATGTCTTGATGATAAAAGAAAGAACCTAGCCAAGATTGGTCAGGTTTCGGCATTCTTATCCTGGGATACCATTCTTCCCTAAAGTTTCTAAGGATAAAAGATATGGTACCGCAGATGGGCGAGACACCGTTTGTGATATTGTGTTTTACCTCGAAACAATAATGCCAGAAGTCTAAATTGGGAGTTATTCCAAGATACCCTTCGAAAAGAGCTTGGAAACTAGCTAATTGGAGGATGGAATTTGGAGAGATATTATGTGGTTGGACACCATAGAAATTGAGGACGTCTAGGAAAAAGGCGGAAGGGGGAAAACCCATACCTCTCGTGATATGAGAAGTGAGGAGGACGCGTTCACCTTCCTTTGGCTTGGGCTCTGGCTCATTCTTCGAGATCCGCCATTTGCCTTTAACTATTAATCTGTCCCTTGACATCCGACGAAGGAGGACGAGTGAAGTATCACTCTGATTCCAAATTCCGACAAATTCTGCTTCTTCGTCAGCTCCGGTGGAGAAGCGCTCAGTGCCACGAGAGTGAGTCTTGACCCCCGCCGTTTCCGGTGCGAACGGCGGGGATGTTGTCGTGCTTGGGCCCGCTACGTCCGCGGCGGCGAAAGCGTTTCCTCCGCCCGCCGCGGATGCCGTGGTTCTTTCCGGTCCGCCGCCGGCATGCTTGGGCGGCCCCAGCTGTGGATCCAGGTCGCCCAAAGGCTCGCCGATGGAGGCACGGGCCGGTGAGGACGACGGAGAGGCCATTGATTTCGGCGGTGACGGAGCGCTCCGGCGTGCAAAGGGCTCGTCGGGGCAAGGATTCGTTCTAAGCTCTCGTGCTCGCGTTTGCGTCAATGGCGTGGGCAGAGGGAGTGAGGAAAGGTTTTCGGAGACGACGAAGACGGCTATTTATAGCCTAAAAACCCTCTAGATACGCGCCAACGGCTCTTTTGACCGTTGGATGTTCGACGCGTGTCGATCGCCGGAAAATCCGGGAAACGGAACGACAGAGGAATGATGGCTATCTCCTCGTTTCTCGTGAGAATCTGTCAGAGATACGTTGCAGGGTTTCCCGCGTGAAATCAAGCGGCGCTTGCGTCAGCATGATTAAAGCGCTGATGTCACGTGTGCCTTTTCCGCGAAGGATCGCGAGAAGAAAAGCCGGATTTTCGTAGTTCCGAGTTTTATGTTACCATCTCCTTCAAAAGGAAAGAAGAAAGAATCAAGACTGCTGAATCAAGTTTCCCGGACAAAATGTATTTGACGAAAGGCGGAGTTTCCGAGTTTTGATCCTTCCTGGGGGCTACTGTCGGATATATACCGAATAGGGGTATAGAAGATGGTAGACAAAAGAGCTGGACTACCAGGGTGGCCTGCAAGGTAATGGGTTTAGGTCCATTGGGCGGCCCAGTAGTCCAACGCGTAGAAGCCGGATTCTAGAAGAACCCGGATCACGGCCCGCGTGATCTGGCTTGGAGGAGAAGACGGATTCCTTACTTTCCAAGTTACAAGTTAAACGTAGTCTTCTAGGTTTCTGGTTCTGTAAGCCCTAATCCGGCTATTATATAAAGCCGGACGGGAGATAGATTTCATAAGTTTAATAAGTTCCTTTAGTTCCAAGGTTCTAGGTTCTAGCTTAAGCCTTGCGCAACTCGCCGGGAAGTTCATCCTCGACGAGTAGCTAGATCTATTCCCTTACATTGTAACCTTATTATACGGGCTTTAGTCCCTCATAGTGAGAAGTGCAGGAGTAGGTACGCCGTACTGTCGCGACGTACCGAACCTGGGTAAATCCCGTGTTCTGTGTTTACTACGCTATCCCGTTACCCCACGTCTCTACCGTAGTCTCATGGCACCCCAGTCTATGAAAACTACTACGATGTCTCGACAATCTTTCTAAATTATTTAGGAACTACTAAGTGAACCATCACAAGTAAATAACAAAGTTTCAATAGAACACAAGTGATTCAAACATGTATTAACTTAGACCCCACAAGTGGGAAATGACATAATAACTGTATTAACATATTTATCGAATATGTACATATCTCCTCAATCATAACAGAAGTATCTACAAGAAGAAATAAATCTTCTTCAACCACTGATAAACCCTGATCATTACATATGATATTTCCAAACCTCTATATCTTCATTATGAATGACAAAGTTAATACAGGGATGAATATAAAGTGGATCATGACACCTGAGAGAACAAATAACAACTATGACATCAGTCATTAAACCTTAATAATATTCTCATGCTCATTGTCTCATTCATCTTATACAAGTGAGCATAGGATATCTCAACACATCAATGAACCATTTGATCAACTCCCTATATTAAGTCAGCCTTCCATAAGCATTCCACATCTCTATTCAAAATAACCTTCATAAACTAAAGCATCTCTGGATACAAGTAATGAATAACAAAAAGATATAACCTCTATTAGAGGAATTGGATTGGAAGCTAGATACAACCAATCATGTATGAGACAAGTATTTATACAATGGGAAGAAAAACAAGAAATGTATGTAAGGATAATAAAAGCATGAAATAACTCTTAACCTAGATCTTGTTATGTTGCTAGACCAATGTATCTTGTTTCCCAATCTTCTCCAAGTTATTCTGCAAGAGAAGCAACTCACAAGAAAGGAGGAACTACCACAGGAAGATCTTCAAGAAGATTATTTAGAGTGTGCTAGAAGTGCTGCTCTAAGCTACTATAAGAGTACTTGGGAACTCTTACTACTTTGATCTAATCTTATTAAACCTCTTGAAATAGTATGGTATTCCAATGTTAGTGCTATATAGAAGTAGTTTGATAACAAGCCTTGCAACCTTGTTAACAGATCACTTTTGTATACTCAAACACTTGAGAGTCATACACAAACAAACTGAAGAATTAAATAACCTAGTACATCTCAGTCTCTTGTATATGAAAAGTAAATTTGGGGACAAGCCTTGCAAACTTGTCAACAGATTCTTCTTATATGCTTAAGGCTAACTGATGTTATAAACTACACCTACACTCCTTTTATCATCAACCAATAGAAAGAATAACCCTAAGGAAACAAGAAACCACAATATAATTATCTAAGTAAAATCTTTGCTTGGAATAACTATTTGTTTTCACCACAAGGGTGAGATAATTGAAGTTGGAATCCCAGAGATGATATTCCTTGCAAGTGACAAAGGCAGTACCAGAAGACTAGTGGCAACTAGAGAGAAGAACATCAAGCAACAGAAGAGCACAGGAAGCAACACTGCCCTAGTAGGGGAGCATAAGAAATTATCCAGTGAATCATTAGGATATCAGAGAACCAATAACCTCTGACAAACTCATCAGAGATGAGGAGCTCATAATAATATCTATAATGGAAATAATTATCCATTATGAAATAATAACCAGCCATTACATCCACTTGTCTGTGATATGTGGAGGTTAATGGTAGCAAGATGAACACCTTGTCTTCCAAATCATTCCCATCCATAAGACAAAAGTGTAATAACAAAAAAATCCAGCTATACATAATTATGCAACTGAATACATGTTGTAAAACCAACAGAGCATAATAGCCATACTTGGAACTTGTGTGGAAAACAACCCAACAAGATTCCAAAGCCACACATGTTTCCATTTAATTAAGTACTATGAAAACAACAAAGATACATGAAGGAAAACAAGACTATCCAACCACTAAAATCATTTGGCATGCTCTAGAATAAAACTCCCTACACGGTGATTTTGTGAACAATGCATAAAAGAAAAACACTACTAAGTAATTACCAAACTCTGTCCTAAGAAAATTTCAATTAAAATTATGAAGAGTTTCAGTTATGAAAATTACAAAGTTTACAAAAGAAAACAAGTGTATTTACTAATCAAAGTATTTGGTAGTATTTGGGAGAATACTCCATATTGGGTGAATTTTCCATAACACATAAAAACAGTACTATGTAGTGTTATGAAACTATTTTCCAAAAGGGATTGTATCCCAATTTGTCCAATTATGATTACACCACTTTATTAACCACATGATTATGGTGTTTCATCATAATGATCGTGCCTAAATTAATTTTAAAGCCATTTAATCAAATAAATGGTGAGAAATAACAAACACCACTTAATCTAGCACCCTAAGTATAAAATTCAAATCTTGCTCAAAATTGATAAATAAAAATATGGTGAGCTTGGAAATTCAATAAGGATTCCAAAACTGATTTTTATTAATTTTTTATCTTCACGAAAAGGCCCTGAAAACATAGGTTTCCTTTCAGTTTTTAAGACAAGAGGACTGGTTTGCAATTATCAGCAAGTTTAGGGGGTTATCGAATTGTGGACATGAATTTTCTTCTTCTTCTTCCTCTGCCAGAAGGCAGAGGAGAACATCACCGTGTCGCCACCGTTTTGCCACCTCCTGCTGCCGCCATACGTCGAGGATAAGACCACCGAGAGGCGTCCGCATCTCTCTCCCTCACCCTCACTTCCCCTCGCTTGCTCCTGCTCTCTCTCCCTCTCTGTACTGCACCCGACCGGAAACCCTAACTCTAACCCGTACGGCCGCCGCCGTTCGTCGTCGACTCCGGCCATGCCGGAGGAAACCGAGGCCACCAGGAGCTCCGTCTCGAAGTCCTGCATCTCCCCACCGAGCCTCGTTTGCTGGGAAGAGAAGAGCCGCCGGAATCGAGCTGATCCATCTTCTCCGGCCGCCGAAGGGAAAAGCTCATCGCCGTCGAACACGACCTCCTCTTGCTTCCCCAACACGACCTTGAGCATCATGGTAAGCTGGAGAACCTCTGGGTGCCCTCCGTTTAGCGTTACATCGTTGGATTCGGCATCTCGTCGTGCACCGCCGCCGGCCACCACGAAATTGCACGCCGGCGAGTCTCCGGTGACCTATTGGTCAAGCCGCTGCCACCCCAAGACTCCACACTCCATTCTCTATTGCATAGTACAAGTTAATTGGGACAATTTGCAACAAATCAATCAATTGCAACATCACAGTAGCAATCCTCTCTAGTGATGACTCAATCCTGACGACAGCGTGACGTCATACATTGCTTTCCATTTAATTGAATTATAACTGCCACGTGGACCCCACCTTTCATTTTAAAATCAGAGAATAAGTAAAATTTGTTAAATCAATATCTTCTATTCTGTTAATCAGAAAAATATGAAAAATATATCCAATTGTTAAGAAAAATATAATCTAAAAGTTTATCAAGTTTTCAAAAATGTTTGATGAAGTTTAAATTTGAACATTTTTGAATTTAAATTAAATCATATAATAATTTGAGAAAATAATAAATAATTCATAAAATCAGAAAAATACAAATTATATACCAAAATGCTCCAAATGACTAATGCAACTCACTTATGATGTTTACTAGGTCATTTAACCAAGTTTTCATGTGTGCTATATTTGCCTACTCATTTAATTCATTTAAAATGAATAAAATAATAACTTATTCAAATATTTTCGTAAACTTTCAAATAATATATCAAATTAAAGAGAAAAAGATTCTCAACTCAAATATTTCAAACACAAAACATTTTGTATAACTTATAAAGTTGCTTCTAAATGTTTACTGGATCTGTTATATTTCATTCTAACAAGAAATAACTGCCACAAATTATTTTCCTTATTCATAAAACTCTTATGTTTTCACACCTAATAAACCTACCATCACAAGTCAATAGAGAGTTGTGTGATGATAGAATTAGTTATATTAAACCATCATTTTCAATTAAACTCTTTGTCATATGCTCTCCACTTTTTGAACATAAAATAAAAGGTGATTGTTATCTTTTCAATAGTTCTTTTCCATATGTCATTGTCTTATTGCCTAACCAAGTAATAACCACTTCTAACTAAACATGATAACAATTGTTTGCTAAGTAAAAGTGAAACACATGTAAATCTAAAAGAAGTAATAACTACATCACCCCAAGTAATGAAACAATTCACCTAAAACCTGAGTGATTAAGATATCGTATCGAACGTGGCTTACACTTGTAAGCTGGGGTATTTTCCAGGGGATTTCACGATGCATCTCATTACTATGCATGTATCATGTTGCCAGTGTTTTCTGTAGTCCTTACCGGGACTACTTTGCTATCTTTCAGATGTTTGGATTTCTCTACGCGACCCTCGAACCCCGAAGACCTGGATTATTATTATGGTTATTTCAATCTCAGGCAAGTTCATCACTTGCTCATATCCTTTGCAGTACTTCATAACAAACTATTTGCAAAAACCCTATCGTATTATCACCTACTCTCAAAAGAATGCATGATCCTATTTTTATAATAATATGACTACCTGAATGACTACCCGAGTGGTAGTGTTCTATGTGGTGGGCAGATGGGACCATGGTAAGATGAATAGGTCAAAGGAAGGTTCCATCTGCACGGGAACGTATTACCTAGGAACTAATCACCAATGCCGTCAGAACTCGGTGCGCCGTAAATACCGCGTTAACCATGGGTCTTCTATGGGGGGAGTAAGTCAGCCGTGATACTTCTCTCGTTCGCATGTCAACGGACTAACAAAGACGTACGCTGTAGGTCTTGCGAGACTACATGCACATGGGTGGGAGCCCTTACGTCCCACGGGCTCTGGGGTCTATGAGTGGCTGCCAGGGGCGCGTAGATCTCCATCGTGAGGGGTGGAATCAGGCGTTCAACCTGCTGGCGGAAATGGGTGGGCATGCATTGTGCGGAGAAGCACGGTTTGGCTTGGACCAACTACCGGGCCCCACACCTGAGTGGGAGTGGACAGGATCTCGAGCCTGGTTGTGCAACATGGTCTTGGTCGTCCATGGGTAAAGTAACGCACCTCTGCAGAGTGTAAAAGGATGTGGCATGTTACCCCCTGTTCCGGGAAGGAACTGTGAACGCTACAGGAAAGGCAACTCCATGAAGTTCTAGTCCTGTGATGGTCTGGCGGGCATAGTTTTCAGAATTAAAAGCAACCTCTTGAAGAAAGTTTTACAAAACCTTGCATTACTTTATGACTCTTTCGAGTCTAAAGCTGTAGTCAGTGCATCAACCACCCACTATATATCATGAACTTGCTGAGTAACGCTCGTTACTCATTCTATCCCGTTTGACCCCTGCTTAGAGTTGAAGCCCTTGGAAGTCGTCATCGTGAAGCCATCACTACATCATGAAGCTACGTGGAATGATCTACTACTTAGTCAATAAAATACCATCATCAACAACACTGGTGGAGAACAAGATATCAAGGTGTAGGTTGAGTCCATTCTTGGACTTAGCAGTTACAAGCCATAGATTAGGGCTGACATCAGCCGTAGTGGATTAGTTCTGAGCTAGAGTTCTTCTCCGGCTCGGAGCTTCGAATTGCTTCTTCTGATGTTTCTTTTGCAGGAGATTTTCTTGATTCATCAAGGAGATTCCCAAGATTTTGTAGTGAAGTTTGTATCCTATAGCTTTGCTTGGACCCGCTGTGTTTCTGTTGTACCACTCTGAGAGATGTAATATTCACGGATAAGTCCTTCTGTGAGTATTATGTCACTGACTTGCGCACTACACGTGCAGTGGTGTGCTGGGTCACCTCAGGTGGTATCAGAGCGAAGCGACCTTAGGTTTAAAACCTTTTAGGAGATCTGTAGGTTGGAAAAGACTATAGGAAGCCATCTTATCTAAAACCACACTTCCTACAACTATGATGATCATTCACTTGAGAATGATATAATCATACTTGTATAGAATTATTCTTACTCAACCTGAGTAAATCTACTTATCTATTATCTTTATACCTAGGTATGAATAGTTAGAAGTCTAGTGTGTATCGGTGTTATTGGGAAAAGGAGTGTTCTGACATAGTCAGAGATGCTTAAGTCAAAGTGATGATTACCCCATTCTATGAATGAATAGGATGGAGTAGAACATGGTATAGATTAAGTATAGGAGTCATTCAGAAGGAATATTTGAGAATCATGAAGATTTATTAAACTATGGTGACTATGGGGTAAATTCCATACCCTCAGTTATCAAGTCTAGAGGTGAATCATTATAGTATAGCATAGAACTAGGAGAAGGCATAAGCATGGATGGAAGCTACATTAATACGCATAAGGTGATCAACAACATGAAGGATCAATAGATGCCATGAGTAGCTTATCACAATCACGATAAAGTACATCAAATTACATGGTACTTCGACCCATATGGAACAAAGTTAGTAAAACAACTACTGTAGGATCATTTTGTCTTGGTTTATTCCATTGCACAAAGGCATGCAATTTGGAGTAATTACTTGGGCAAAGAGTGGTTGTGTAGACTAGGATTACAAGGTACTATATACCTACTTATAGTGTATAGCATTTAAGAGCCTTGGTACTAGAGATGTTTTACTGTATTTCTATTTCACAGGCTTTTGATGCATGAGTGATAACTGCAGTTGGGATTTATTGCTTCTTATTTGGATCTTTGATTGACTAGATCTGTACATGAAGATTGAACTTGATGTGCATATGCATGTGCAAACATTGAGTTCTATCTTGATGTTACTGGTCTAGCGGGTTTAGGATTAGTATGAGAGCGGTCTGAAATCTCAGCTGATCGAAGCAACCACCAAAGATCTAGAAGACCAGAAAGTTAAGAAGGAAGATGACAATCAAGACACTGATGGGAATGGACCACATTCCACATCCTGTCTGGAGTTGGTGAGATACTACATCAACACATGGTGAGCTACCACAATTGATGCTAAGAAAATAACATGAGTAGTTATATCTTAAAAGGAAACATGTAGAAGTTGATAAATAAACTTATAGAATTGTCCCATAGAAGTCAAAACCCAAAGATATAGAAGGACCATTGGAAGTAACCATTGGAATAGGTTATAGTCACCTGTAGTAAAAAGTTAAAACTCGAGGAAACTCGAAGATATTTTTACTAATTAGAAGAGTCTAAATCAGTGTACACTACTATGTACAAGTTCCTTTGAAAAATATTTATCTTGAGACCATTAGACTGAACCAAATGGAGTCCAAACCATAGACAATATCCAGTGTATCGGATGAATATTATTGGTTTTTCATCACCTGGTGGATGTACCAATTGTTCTTCAGCAAGTTGTGAGAGGTAGGAACCATACCTATTCATCGGAGAATGAAACTTGGTATCCACTATATGGTGGAAATACCACGTGTTCTTCGTGAGACCATTAGGAAGGTCTAGTAACAAGACAGAGTTGTCCTAACAACTGGCATATTACTAGATTATTATGCAAGACAGTGGAAGGTGAATAATCCAGACAAGAGGCTACACATGTCAAGGTCAACACAAGAAACAGATGTGAAGATTCAACAGTCTACAGAAGTTCTCTCTACCTATCTTTACGTGAGAGAGGTTGAACTTCAGGACGAAGTTCTTGTTAAGGGGGAGATACTGTAACATCCCAGTGTTTGGGAAGTTATAAGGATCTAAATTTAATATGTGCATTTGCAAATCATGCATCTAAAAGTACGGGAAATTTTGGCGCGAAAGTTTAAACGAACCAAAGTGACCAATGTTTCACTTGACATGATGAGATAGGTCTAGTTCATCTAGTCAAGAGTACATTTGGAGTGATCTTTATAACAAGTATCTTACGAAACCAAATCGTCTGGTTACACAAACCATAATTGGTTGTGACCAACACAAATTCATAACAACCTTAACCACAAGTCTTAAAGTGACTTGGGATAAATCACTAGGTATCTAGAACTCATAGAGGGGTGAATATCCAAATCAAATATCTGATGATCATACTTCCACCAATAAGTGATATACAATTGAACCATCTCATCAACAGAGGTGTTATGTTTTCTCAAACAATAACTCTTAAGTTATAAACCATCCACACAACATCTTTCTAAATTATTTAGGAACTACTAAGTGAACCATCACAAGTAAATAACAAAGTTTCAATAGAACACAAGTGATTCAAACATGTATTAACTTAAACCCCACAAGTGGGAAATGACATAATAACTGTATTAACATATTTATCGAATATGTACATATCTCCTCAATCATAACAGAAGTATCTACAAGAAGAAATAAATCTTCTTCAACCACTGATAAACCCTGATCATTACATATGATATTTCCAAACCTCTATATCTTCATTATGAATGACAAAGTTAATATAGGGATGAATATAAAGTGGATCATGACACCTGGGAGAACAAATAACAACTATGCCATCAGTCATTAAACCTTAATAATATTCTCATGCTCATTGTCTCATTCATCTTATACAAGTGAGCATAGGAGATCTCAACACATCAATGAACCATTTGATCAACTCCCTATATTAAGTCAGCCTTCCATAAGCATTCCACATCTCTATTCAAAATAACCTTCATAAACTAAAGCATCTCTGGATAGAAGTAATGAATAACAAAAAGATATAACCTCTATTAGAGGAATTGGATTGGAAGCTAGATACAACCAATCATGTATGAGACAAGTATTTATACAATGGGAAGAAAAACAAGAAATGTATGTAAGGATAATAAAAGCATGAAATAACTCTTAACCTAGATCTTGTTATGTTGCTAGACCAATGTATCTTGTTTCCCAATCTTCTCCAAGTTATTCTGCAAGAGAAGCAACTCACAAGAAAGGAGGAACTACCACAGGAAGATCTTCAAGAAGATTATTTAGAGTGTGCTAGAAGTGCTGCTCTAAGCTACTATAAGAGTACTTGGGAACTCTTACTACTTTGATCTAATCTTATTAAACCTCTTGAAATAGTATGGTATTCCAATGTTAGTGCTATATAGAAGTAGTTTGATAACAAGCCTTGCAACCTTGTTAACAGATCACTTTTGTATACTCAAACACTTGAGAGTCATACACAAACAAACAGAAGAATTAAATAACCTAGTACATCTCAGTCTCTTGTATATGAAAAGTAAATTTGGGGACAAGCCTTGCAAACTTGTCAACAGATTCTTCTTATATGCTTAAGGCTAACTGATGTTATAAACTACACCTACACTCCTTTTATCATCAACCAATAGAAAGAATAACCCTAAGGAAACAAGAAACCACAATATAATTATCTAAGTAAAATCTTTGCTTGGAATAACTATTTGTTTTCACCACAAGGGTGAGATAATTGAAGTTGGAATCCCAGAGATGATATTCCTTGCAAGTGACAAAGGCAGTACCAGAAGACTAGTGGCAACTAGAGAGAAGAACATCAAGCAAAAGAAGAGCACAGGAAGCAACACTGCCCCAGTATGGGAGCATAAGAAATTATCCAGTGAATCATTAGGATATCAGAGAACCAATAACCTCTGACAAACTCATCAGAGATGAGGAGCTCATAATAATATCTATAATGGAAATAATTATCCATTATGAAATAATAACCAGCCATTACATCCACTTGTCTGTGATATGTGGAGGTTAATGGTAGCAATATGAACACCTTGTCTTCCAAATCATTCCCATCCATAAGACAAAAGTGTAATAACAAAAAAATCCATCTATACATAATTATGCAACTGAATACATGTTGTAAAACCAACAGAGCATAATAGCCATACTTGGAACTTGTGTGGAAAACAACCCAACAAGATTCCAAAGCCACACATGTTTCCATTTAATTAAGTACTATGAAAACAACAAAGATACATGAAGGAAAACAAGACTATCCAACCACTAAAATCATTTGGCATGCTCTAGAATAAAACTCCCTACATGGTGATTTTGTGAACAATGCATAAAAGAAAAACACTACTAAGTAATTACCAAACTCTGTCCTAAGAAAATTTCAATTAAAATTATGAAGAGTTTCAGTTATGAAAATTACAAAGTTTACAAAAGAAAACAAGTGTATTTACTAATCAAAGTATTTGGTAGTATTTGGGCGAATACTCCATATTGGGTGAATTTTCCATAACACATAAAAACAGTACTATGTAGTGTTATGAAACTATTTTCCAAAAGGGATTGTATCCCAATTTGTCCAATTATGATTACACCACTTTATTAACCACATGATTATGGTGTTTCATCATAATGATCGTGCCTAAATTAATTTTAAAGCCATTTAATCAAATAAATGGTGAGAAATAACACCACTTAATCTAGCACCCTAAGTATAAAATTCAAATCTTGCTCAAAATTGATAAATAAAAATATGGTGAGCTTGGAAATTCAATAAGGATTCCAAAACTGATTTTTATTAATTTTTTATCTTCACGAAAAGGCCCTGAAAACATAGGTTTCCTTTCAGTTTTTAAGACAGGAGGACTGGTTTGCAATTATCAGCAAGTTTAGGGGGTTATCGAATTGTGGAAATGAATTTTCTTCTTCTTCTTCCTCTGCCAGAAGGCAGAGGAGAACATCACCGTGTCGCCACCGTTTTGCCACCTCCTGCTGCCGCCATACGTCGAGGATAAGACCACCGAGAGGCGTCCGCATCTCTCTCCCTCACCCTCACTTCCCCTCGCTTGCTCCTGCTCTCTCTCCCTCTCTGTACTGCACCCGACCGGAAACCCTAACTCTAACCCGTACGGCCGCCGCCGTTCGTCGTCGACTCCGGCCATGCCGGAGGAAACCGAGGCCACCAGGAGCTCCGTCTCGAAGTCCTGCATCTCCCCACCGAGCCTCGTTTGCTGGTAAGAGAAGAGCCGCCGGAATCGAGCTGATCCATCTTCTCCGTCCGCCGAAGGGAAAAGCTCATCGCCGTCGAACACGACCTCCTCTTGCTTCCCCAACACGACCTTGAGCATCATGGTAAGCTGGAGAACCTCTGGGTGCCCTCCGTTTAGCGTTACATCGTTGGATTCGGCATCTCGTCGTGCACCGCCGCCGGCCACCACAAAATTGCGCGCCGGCGAGTCTCCGGTGACCTATTGGTCAAGCCGCTGCCACCCCAAGACTCCACACTCCATTCTCTATTGCATAGTACAAGTTAATTGGGACAATTTGCAACAAATCAATCAATTGCAACATCACAGTAGCAATCCTCTCTAGTGATGACTCAATCCTGACGACAGCGTGACGTCATACATTGCTTTCCATTTAATTGAATTATAACTGCCACGTGGACCCCACCTGTCATTTTAAAATCAGAGAATAAGTAAAATTTGTTAAATCAATATCTTCTATTCTGTTAATCAGAAAAATATGAAAAATATAGCCAATTGTTAAGAAAAATATAATCTAAAAGTTTATCAAGTTTTCAAAAATGTTTGATGAAGTTTAAATTTGAACATTTTTGAATTTAAATTAAATCATATAATAATTTGAGAAAATAATAAATAATTCATAAAATCAGAAAAATACAAATTATATACCAAAATGCTCCAAATGACTAATGCAACTCACTTATGATGTTTACTAGGTCATTTAACCAAGTTTTCATGTGTGCTATATTTGCCTACTCATTTAATTCATTTAAAATGAATAAAATAATAACTTATTCAAATATTTTCGTAAACTTTCAAATAATATATCAAATTAAAGAGAAAAAGATTCTCAACTCAAATATTTCAAACACAAAACATTTTGTATAACTTATAAAGTTGCTTCTAAATGTTTACTGAATCTGTTATATTTCATTCTAACAAGAAATAACTGCCACAAATTATTTTCCTTATTCATAAAACTCTTATGTTTTCACACCTAATAAACCTACCATCACAAGTAAATAGAGAGTTGTGTGATGATAGAATTAGTTATATTAAACCATCATTTTCAATTAAACTCTTTGTCATATGATCTCCACTTTTTGAACATAAAATAAAAGGTGACTGTTATCTTTTCAATAGTTCTTTTCCATATGTCATTGTCTTATTGCCTAACCAAGTAATAACCACTTCTAACTAAACATGATAACAATTGTTTGCTAAGTAAAAGTGAAACACATGTAAATCCAAAAGAAGTAATAACTACATCACCCCAAGTAATGAAACAATTCACCTAAAACCTGAGTGATTAAGATATCGTATCGAACGTGGCTTACACTTGTAAGCTGGGGTATTTTCTAGGGGATTTCACGATGCATCTCATTACTATGCATGTATCATGTTGCCAGTGTTTTCTGTAGTCCTTACCGGGACTACTTTGATATCTTTCAGATGTTTGGATTTCTCTACGCGACCCTCGAACCCCGAAGACCTGGATTATTATTATGGTTATTTCAATCTCACGCAAGTTCATCACTTGCTCATATCCTTTGCAGTACTTCATAACAAACTATTTGCAAAAACCCTATCGTATTATCACCTACTCTCAAAAGAATGCATGATCCTATTTTTATAATAATATGACTACCTGAATGACTACCCGAGTGGTAGTGTTCTATGTGGTGGGCAGATGGGACCATGGTAAGATGAATAGGTCAAAGGAAGGTTCCATCTGCACGGGAACGTATTACCTAGGAACTAATCACCAATGCCGTCAGAACTCGGTGCGCCGTAAATACCGCGTTAACCATGGGTCTTCTATGGGGGGAGTAAGTCAGCCGTGATACTTCTCTCGTTCGCATGTCAACAGACTAACAGAGACGTACGCTGTAGGTCTTGCGAGACTACATGCACATGGGTGGGAGCCCTTACGTCCCACGGGCTCTGGGGTCTATGAGTGTCTGCCAGGGGCGCGTAGATCTCCATCGTGAGGGGTGGAATCAGGCGTTCAACCTGCTGGCAGAAATGGGTGGGCATGCGTTGTGCGGAGAAGCACGGTTTGGCTTGGACCAACTACCAGGCCCCACACCTGAGTGGGAGTGGACAGGATCTCGAGCCTGGTTGTGCAACATGGTCTTGGTCGTCCATGGGTAAAGTAACGCACCTCTGCAGAGTGTAAAAGGATGTGGCATGTTACCCCCTGTTCCGGGAAGGAACTGCGAACGCTACAGGAAAGGCAACTCCATGAAGTTCTAGTCCTGTGATGGTCTGGCGGGCATAGTTTTCAGAATTAAAAGCAACCTCTTGAAGAAAGTTTTACAAAACCTTGCATTACTTTATGACTCTTTCGAGTCTAAAGCTGTAGTCAGTGCATCAACCACCCACTATATATCATGAACTTGCTGAGTAACGCTCGTTACTCATTCTATCCCGTTTGACCCCTGCTTAGAGTTGAAGCCCTTGGAAGTCGTCATCGTGAAGCCATCACTACATCATGAAGCTACGTGGAATGATCTACTACTTAGTCAATAAAATACCATCATCAACAACACTGGTGGAGAACAAGATATCAAGGTGTAGGTTGAGTCCATTCTTGGACTTAGCAGTTACAAGCCATAGATTAGGGCTGACATCAGCCGTAGTGGATTAGTTCTGAGCTAGAGTTCTTCTCCGGCTCGGAGCTTCAAATTGCTTCTTCTGATGTTTCTTTTGCAGGAGATTTTCTTGATTCATCAAGGAGATTCCCAAGATTTTGTAGTGAAGTTTGTATCCTATAGCTTTGCTTGGACCCGCTGTGTTTCTGTTGTACCACTCTGAGAGATGTAATATTCACGGATAAATCCTTCTGTGAGTATTATGTCACTGACTTGCGCACTACACGTGCAGTGGTGTGCTGGGTCACCTCAAGTTCCACCCATCCTTAACACTAACGAATTTTCCTCTTGGAAGTTTGAAATGGAATCTCACATTTCAGGATCGTGTACGGCATTGTGGAGAAGCGTGATCCATGGATTTCATCCTCATGACCCAAGCAACTTGACTCCAAGAGAGTATGTTGAATCTCAACTCAACAAAACTGCTCTTGTTATTATCCAGAAGGCTCTCCCAAGGGAGCATCTCACTCACATCCGCGGTTGCAAGACCGCCAAGGAAGCTTGGGACAAACTTGATACCTTGTTTCAACGAAATGCTAGTATTCAGTCTTCCAAGTATGATGTGGCCATTGACAACTCCGAGAACTTCGTTATGCAAGAGGATGAGACTCCTGAAGAGCTCTATAGACGAGTTGTCACTCTCGCCAATCAACTGAGAGATTTTGGCAAGGAAGAGATCACCGATGAATGGATAAAGAGGAAGTTTGTCAAGGCTATCACACCCTTCGAGAAGAATCTCGCCACTAGCATCCGGACAAGAGCGGACTACAATACTCTCAACTCCATTGGTGTTCTTAGTGAGTTCATCGCAATCTCTCTCTCACACAAGAGTGCGGATGATGCTCTAGCTCGCTCTAGAGGGATAGGAAAGACTCCCAACCTTGCATTGAAGTCAAAGGCAATGGCTCGAGTTGATAAAGTGAAGAAGATGATGATGATGAGGAAGACTATGAAGATACTTACACAGGAGCTCACAAGTTCATTGCCCTTGCTATGCATGGATATTGGAAGAGATGGGAAGCTCACAAGACCGGATCTCCAAGGCCTCCACGAAACAAGAACTACAAGAAGAAGGGGGAGCGACCAAGGACATGCTACAATTGTGGTAGCGCTAACCACTTCGTGAAGGAGTGCCCCTTTGAGCCAAGAGAAGAAAACGAAGGCAAGCTCATTCGCAAGAACAAGACCAAGCCTCCTCAAAACAAGAACTTTGCAAGGAAGGTGCCAAGAGCTCTCTACGTTCAAGAAGGGGCGGTTCTTGAGACTTACATCTCCGGAGATGAAGGAGAAGATGAGGTAGTTGGAGTTGCTCACATCGCCAAGGCCACCGCATCATCACCTTCGATCTCTCTATTCGAATCCCCCAATGAGAATGTGCCTACCCGACCTACATGTCTTATGGAAAAAGCCACTTCGGTATGCTCTCCCAACTCCAAGACCATTGTCACTAACCCTCCTTCGTTATTGGATTGTGTTGAAAATTCTTGTGAGGAGGATAGTGAGTCTAATGAGTTAAGCATATGGCTATCTAGCCTTAAGGGTGAGACTAAGGAAAAGGTGAACTCCCTTTTGAGGCAACTTGATGAGGCTAACTCTCTTGTTGATGAAAAGGAGGAGATCATCATGACCTTAGAAAGCCATGGAGGTCACACTTGCAATGAGCAAGAGCTTGAAAAAGCTCTTGATAATGAGCGTTCCATTCGTGCCTCACTTGAGGAGAAATTGTCTTGTCTTGAAGAAAACTTTGCCATAAGTGTCTCTAAGCTTAGGAAGGAAAATGCTCAATCTCTTGCCTTAATTAAAACTCTTGAGCATGAAGAATTGAAGCTAGGAATTGCTCACGAGGAACTTGGTACTCGTTATGAAAAACTTGAAAAGGAGTTCATGTCTCTTAAGGAAATTCATGACAAGTTAACCAAATCTCGTGACAATCTTCTAGCTCAACAATCAAACAAGCAAGTTGTATCCACTTCACTTTCTAGCTTGAATGTCTTGCCTAGCAATGCTTGTAGTACAACTAATCTTGTAGGAAATGAGAAGAGTTCCCATGAGATTGCTTCTCAACGTGCCAACAATGGAAAGGAGGGACTTGGCTATATAGCCAAGTCAAAGAAGAAGTACAAGAAGAAGAACAAGAAGAGAGTCACCTCCTCCTCACAAGAAGTAAGATTTGTGAAAGAGGGAGAGGTGACCAAAGGGAAGGAGACCAACACCATTGTGGGTGGTGAGACCTCTAGGGGGAGCACCACTCACAATAACTTTGCCGGGAAATATAATCCATCTTATGTTCTTATGAAGTCTAGAGATGGTCATGTATATGCTAAATATGTTGGTACTTCTTATGGTGACGACTATCATTGGAGTATTTGGGTTCCTAAGACCCTTGTCGCTAACATGAGAGGACCCATTCAAAGATGGGTCCCTAAATCAAGCAACTAATCTATTGTAGGGAAGTGCTTCCGGTTCGAGAAAATGGACGGTGGATAGTGGTGCATCCCAACATATGACCGGAAGCAATGACGCAATGAGTGATATTCATCCTCCATTACCTCATCTCAATTGCGTTACTATTGGTGACAACTCCGAACTAAAGGTATTAGGACGAGGCAAGGTAGCAATCTCAAATGACTTGTCAATTGAGAATGTTCTTCTTGTTGAGTCCCTTGGCTACAATCTCATCTCGGTTCTTCAACTTGCTAAAAGTGGTTTTACCTCTTTCTTTAATAAGGAGAATGTGATTGTCACTTGGGAAACGACTCTTAAAGTAGCCTTTGTTGGGCATGTCGAGAACGGCATGTATGTAGTGGACTTCTCCAAAGGAGACACGTGTGCCGCGACATGCCTAATGGCTAAAGTTGATGTGGGTTGGCTATGGCATCGCCGGTTAGCCCACACCAATATGAGGACGTTGCATGACCTTCAAAGTGGTAATCACGTTCTAGGACTAACAAATGCTAAGTTTGCCAAAGATCGTGTGTGTAGCTCTTGCGTTCTAGGAAAGCAACATGGAGAAGCACATCCCACCAAGACGAACATCACTACATCAAGAATCCTCGAGCTCATTCACTTGGACCTCTTTGGTCCTCTATCATATGATAGTCTTGGAGGCAAGAAGTATTGCTTGGTGATTGTGGATGATTACTCACGATATTGTTGGGTGTACTTCTTCAAGAGAAAGAGTGAGACTCAAAAGCGGGTCATCGAGTTCATCACTTTGGTGGAAAGACAACATAATACAACCATCATGGCTATCCGAAGTGATAATGGCTCCGAGTTCAAGAACTACACCGTTGAGGGATTTCTTAGTGAAGAAGGCATTGCTCATCAATATTCCACTCCCTACACTCCTCAACAAAATGGTGTGGCGGAGAGAAAGAATCGGACTCTTATGGATGTGGCTCGAACCATGATTGCGGAGTTCTCTTCTCCTTATAACTTTTGGGCCGAGGCCGTCTCCACCGCTTGTCATGCTAGCAACCGATTATATCTCCGCAAGATCTTGAACAAGACCCCCTATGAGATTCTCACGGGCAAGAAGCCGGATGTTTCATACTTCAAGGTATTTGGATGCAAATGCTTCATTCGCAAAAGAGGGAAACACTTGTCAAAGTTCGAGACTAAATCCTATGAGGGTATCTTTGTTGGTTATGCCACAAACTCACACGCCTATAGAGTCTACAACAAGTCCACCGGACAAGTTGAAGAAGCTATAGACATGGTGTTCGATGAGGATAATGGGTCCCAAGGGGGCCGTATAGATCATGGTTTTGTAGGAGATGCAATTCCTCCCATCGTCATAAGAAGAATGGGGATTGGTGAAATAATCCCCATTGAGGGACACCGGATGACGGAGGGAGAAGGACTATGCTCTACTCAAGTGGAGCCATTGACTACATCCATTGATAACCATGCTACCCAACAAGATGCACCAAGCCCTCATGCCTCACCACAAGGCCAAGCTAACAATCAAGGCCAAGCTAACAATCAAGGCCAAGCTCATGATGAAGGCCAAGCTCACAATGAAGACCAAGATACACATGGTGATGATGCAATTCATCACATAAGGTATCCACCTCCCATCAATGATCAAGACCAAGGTGGACATGTCTCCGATGATGAAGGTGATGATCAAGTCCTATCCAAGGAAACTTTGGAGGAGATGCTAGCTCGTAGAGCAAAGAGAAGGCTAGATAATCTTGCTCGTGCCGGTCACACGGAGGACATGATTCTTGGACAAGTTCGTGGAAGGGTCGTCACAAGGAGGAAACTAGCGGACTTTAGCAAAGCTCATGCATTTGTCTCTCACATTGAGCCAAAGAAGGTCTATGAAGCTCTTGAAGATCAACATTGGCTTGAAGCTATGCACGATGAACTCAACAATTTCGAGCGCAACAAAGTGTGGAAATTGGTTCCAAGGCCCAAGGATTGCAAGAACGTCATCGGCACTAAGTGGATCTTCAAGAACAAACAAGACAAGGACGGCATCGTCATCCGCAACAAGGCTAGATTGGTTGCTCAAGGCTTCTCTCAAGTCGAAGGTGTCGATTTCGGTGAAACATTCGCTCCTGTTGCTCGTCTTGAATCCATTCGTATCTTACTTGCATATGCCTCTCATCATAACTTCAAATTGCAACAAATGGATGTTAAAAGTGCTTTTTTGAATGGTCCCATCCATGAGTTGGTTTATGTCAAGCAACCTCCGGGTTTCGAAGATCCCAACCACCCCGATCATGTCTACAAACTCGATAAGGCGCTATATGGGCTTAAACAAGCTCCACGTGCGTGGTACGAGCACCTTAAAGAGTTTTTGGTAGATCGTGGGTTCAATGTTGGTTTAATCGATCCCACCCTTTTCACCAAAAAGGTCGGAGGCGACTTGTTCCTATGCCAACTCTATGTGGATGATATCATCTTTGGTTCCACTAACGTTGCATTCAATGATGAGTTTTGCAAGCTTATGACGGACAAGTTCGAGATGTCTATGATGGAGAATTGGAGTATTTTCTTGGCTTTGAGATCAAGCAACATCCCGAAGGCACATTTATCAAGCAAGCCAAGTATACTCAAGATATGCTCAAGCAATTCAATATGCATGATGCTAAACCTATGAAGACCCCCATGTCCACGACTATTGATTTGAAACCCGATCCGAATGGTAAAGAGGTAGATCAAAAGGTATACCGCTCCATGATTGGCTCTTTGCTCTACCTTTGTGCATCTAGACCCGATATTATGTATAGCGTTGGTAAATGTGCAAGGTTTCAAGCCTCCCCAAGACAAAGTCACTTTGAAGCGGTTAAGCGTATCTTTCGATATTTAGTTCATACCCCAAACTTTGGTCTTTGGTATCCCAAGGGTTCAAGCTTTCAGCTCATTGGGTATTCGGATGCGGACTATGCGGGAGAGAAGACGGATAGGAAATCTACATCCGGAAGTTGTCAATTTCTTGGCCGCTCATTGGTATGTTGGTCTTCCAAGAAGCAAAACTGCATTGCTCTCTCCACCACTGAGGCCGAATACATCTCCGCGGCGAGTTGTTGTGCTCAATTACTTTGTATGCGGCAAACATTGAGAGATTATGGCATCATCTTCGACAACGTTCCTCTCTTGTGCGACAATGAGAGTGCCATCAAGATCGCCTACAATCCCGTTCTTCACTCCAAGACGAAGCACATTGAGATACGGCATCACTTCATTCGGGATCATGTTGAGAAGGGTGATATTGACCTCTCCTATGTTGCGACCAAGGATCAACTCGCGGATATCTTCACGAAGGCCCTTGATGAACCAAGATTTCGGGGTTTGAGGAATGAACTAAATGTGATCGATGCGTCTAACTTCTCTTGAACCCTTGCATGAGTACCTTCACTATGTACTATCTAGTCTAGATGTAGGCATGGACATAGGGGGAGCGTAGTTCAACTCATGAGCAAACACTCCACCTATCATGCGTAAAACAATCAAAACGTCATGCATATCTAGTCAATTTGTGACTTATTGTGCTTAAAACGTGAGTGATACTCTTGAGTCCAAGATACATCTTCGTGACTCCTTGGTGTCACTCAAACACGGTGGCTCCGGCCACCAACTTTTTCCTTTTGAATTTGTTTCTTGATGTTTTCCTCGTGTTCGTTCGGTTGTTTGTGTTTTTCGTTTTTGGAGGCTCACGATTTGTTCCATCTTCCACCACATACTCGGATGGCGTGGGAACACCGGAAATTCCGGCCTAGGGCCCGGAATATTCCGGCCCTCAGACATTTGTTCCAGAAATTTCGCCCTTTCCGATGTGCCCGCTCGCAGAAGGCACCCCGGACAATTGGTGCGGAAATTTCCGGGGCAAATTTCCGGGGCCCGGAATATTCCGTGCCTTAAGTCCTAGAAATTTCCGGGGTTCGAAAATGGACTCAAATAATCCCCCAAATATCCCGCGTGCCAGCTCACAGAGGGCACACCGGATATTTGGGCGGAATATTCCGGCCCAAATTTCCGGACCCCGGAATATCCGGCCTTAGTACCGGAATTTTCCGGTGTGGCTGGCCTGGGGCTATATAAGGACGCCGGGAGGGAGCAGTTCCAGACTGTTTCCCTCCCCTCGCCTCCATTCGCCTCCAGCCGCCGCCGTCGCCTCCGAGACATCCGGGAGGCTCCCCTCGCCTCCCCTTCTCATCCTCTACTCAATTCTTGCGGATTAAGAGACCGCACGCCCGTTCCTGCCATGGATCCCGGTATGTGCATGTTTTCTCCGCAAGTTTGGGTTTGATTTGATGCTTTGTTCTCCTATCTAGTGATAAACTTGACCTAGCATGCTTATTTGTTCCCACTCGTATCACGTATTCTCCAGGATTCATTCTTGTACTAGATTTCTCGTTCTAGATTCATTATAGGCCCAGATTCAGATCTGGATTTGGAAATCCCGCAGGCCGGAAATTTCCGCCACAGGACCGGAATTTCCGCACCCCGGAAATTTCCCCTGAGGCTGGAATTTCCGTCCCCCGGAATTTCCGCACCCATGACCGGAATTTCCGGCCTATACTGAATCTTGAATAGAGTTCACTGTTATTCAACTTCCACAACTCGTGAGACCCCGTTTTTGATTCTTGTTTGGTTTTCTTTGCATTCTTTTTGGCTTTCCTCGCAGATGGTTCAAGCTCTAGGCCCCCCAAGTTGACCAGCTCTCGGAAACGGCTTCGTCACCTGACAGAAAATGAGGAAGGGACTTTTGTTGAGGACAATGAAACTCGCCGGCGTGCGAGAGATGCTGAGAGGGAGTATGAGCGTCAGCGTGATGCTGACAGGGCTACCCGCAGGGGTGGCAGACAGTCAGGCAAGACCACTCTCAACGTGGGCACCATGCCCATCACGGAGTTTAAGGCATGGCGGGCCAAGGCTTGGTACACGGAGGGTCCTCAGGACCCCACCATTGATTCATGCTTTTGGCATGTTGAGCAGGAGACCCTATTCAAGCAGGTGTACACCGTGATGAGCAAGCCAGTGTGCCCCATGAAAGTGATCAACTTTGCTCATATGGCTGCCAACCCCGACTACTTCAACAACTCTGTTCAGCTAGCTGAGGTTCTTGGTCTGCGTCCGCTTATGGAGACTAGATGCTCCTACAACACCACCTTCATCCAGCAGTTCTATGCCATTCTAGTGATTGATGATTCTGAAGAGATTGGGATGTCATGGATGTCTGGCCCTCACCTGCTCACCGCCAACTTCCACGACTTTGCCACTGTGCTTGACTATCCTTTTGCTGGCCTCAACACACCCCAGGGTCACCGCATGCATATCCATGGGGAAGAATATGAGAAGAATAGGCTAGCTGAGCTCTATGGTCCTCAGGGTACAATTGGATCGGCTAAAGGTCTCTTCGCCGTCTATGACATTCTTCTGCGCATGTTCAGGGAGTCCATTGCTCCAAGTGCGGGCAATAACGATGCTATTCGCGGTGGATTGGTCAACCTCATGTACCACGCCTACTTGACCTTCTCTGAGAGTGACATGACTGACATGGAGGCTCACAGGATTGATGTCATGGATTTCATTTTCAATGAGATCCACTTTGCCCTCTTTCACCGCAAAGTGCCCCCGTATGCTCCCTATATCATGAAGCTCATCAAGGCCCGCTATCCTGAAGCACTCCGTGAGGACCTGGAACTCGACTGTGAGGAGCACAAGGACGTCACCTTGTACAAGAAGGCCGCCCACACTCAGCAGTCTTCCCGTGATGTTGGCGCCACTGGTCAGGGGCATCGTGATCCTCGCATGCGTCCTCCTCCTCCTGGCAAGAAGAAACGCTCGTGGCTCGTTCGTGCAGTTGAGAAGGTGCTGTGCATGAATATCTGCATCCACAAGCAGAACTACTCTGCCTATGTGGAGCGCCGCACCATCCTCGAGAACCAGCACCACATCATGACTGCTATTGGTGCTCCCAATGTGCCACCACTTCCTCCTCCCAGGATTGCATACAAGAACTGGAACAACCGTGACGTTGACTGGGATATCGGTGTTGATGCTGATGAGGACATGGAGGATGTCACCAATAGTGAAGCTGAAGAGGAAGAAGAGGACACCCAGGCCTAGAGTTTGCTCCATGGGACGTAGCTCTCTCTTTTCTCTTTTTGGTATCTTGATGCCAAAGGGGGAGAAGATCTAGATGATTGTGGGGATTTGCTTGGGAGGGTTTCTTTCGTTCTTTGTTGCCAGTTCCTATTTCGTGCGTCTTTTCGAACTTCGTTCTATCGTACTTGTTATTTGTGTTGAACTATTATTATTGGGAGGCATGTCTCCTTTATATGCTATCTGTGTTGTTTTCATTTCCTGCATTGTTTGTTTACTCCTCCGCAAATACCCGTGTTGTCATCATTCACCAAAAAGGGGGAGATTGAAAGCTCATGATCCTTCTAATGATTTTGGTGATGATGATAACACGGATATCTCCTATCTAACAATGTGGTTTAGACTGTGCAGCTATTATCTCAGGTGATCATTGTTATATCCTCGTCAAAAGATCAAAGAGAAGAACTATATTGTGGAATTACTGCCACCGGATTTTTCAGTTTGCAGGGCGGAAATTCCGGACATTAAAGGCCGGATTATCCGGCATTCACACCGGAAATTTCCGGCCCCCTTCTTGGCATCCACGAAAACGACTAAGTATTTTTCTGCCCGCGCACAGAAGCCAGGGCGGAAATTTGCCCCGGAAATTTCCGGCACAAAAATCCGGCCCTCAAGGACTTAGCAGAAATTGGACTACTACATGTTGCCCGCGCACAGAGATGGGGGCGGAGATTCTGTCCGGAAAATTCCGGGCCCGGACATTTCAATTATCCGCCCCCCGGATATTTCAATATTCCGGCCATCCAGTCCTTAGCAGCTTTTCCATCATTGCTCAATGCCCGCGCACAGAAGGTGGGACGGAAATTTGCCCCGGAAATTTCCGGAGCAAATATCCGGCCCCTGGTCCTTAGCAGTTTTTCGACAACTACTTGGTGCCTGCGCACAGAGATGGGGGCGGAGGATTGGGACGGAAATTTCCGCCCCCGGATATTTCAAATATCCGCCCCCGGAGAATTCAAATTTCCGGCCAAGTAACACCGGAAATTTCCGGCCTTTGCCCCGGAATATTCCGGTCCCGCTGGACTGCAACGGTCAGAATTTGGAGGAGCCTATAAATAGCTGTCTTCTTCCTCTAGATAGTTAGCTCGTCCATTCCTCTCTCTCCTCCATTGTTGTAGAGCTCAAAACGCCCCGATCTCCCTCCTCCTCCAACCAAACTCGATGCCCTTCAAGGATCTCATGGAGGAGGACTAGATCTAACTTTCCACCAAGCCAAAACGTGTGTACCCACACCACAACTCTTGGGATCTTGTAATCTCTTGGTTGCTTTGTCATCCAAGGGAAACCCTAGTGCTTGTAGCTTCCACCTTGTAGCAAGAAGCTTAGATTGTTGAGAGCCTCCATCTCACTTGTGGAGTAGCCTCAACCCCTTGTAAAGGTTTGGTCAACGCCTTCAAGTCGACCTCATAGTGGAAACGAGAATCTCCCTCACCGGAGAAGCTCAAGGAGAACAAGGTGTGCACATCCGTGCTATTGAGGAGCGCCTAGGTGGCTCCCCACCTCTCCAACGTAGACGTACTTCTTTTAAGAAGGAACTACGGGAAACATATCCTTGTCTCCGTGATTTCACTTGTTGTTATCTTGTACCGTTCCTTTATTTCCGCTGCTACTTGCTTCGTATCACCTAGGGTACTCACTTAGTTGCACATCTAGGTAATCAAGCATTTACTTTCTTAAAAGCCCCCATTAAAAGTGAAAAAGAAGTAAAAATTTTAGGTCACCTATTCACCCCCCCTCTAGTTGACCATATTGTACTTTCACCCCCCTCCGATGGTGGTGGTGGTGGTGGTGGCGGTGGTGGTGGTGGTGGTGGTTCACCTACACCTCCTTCACGCCATTCGACGCCGTCCCCCGATCCACAATCTCCAGCGGGTAAGCAGCCGCCGCCCCCCAATCCTCCTCCGGCGGGTAAGCAGCCTCCGCCCCCCATTCCTCCTCCGGCGGGTAAGCAGCAGCCGCCCCCCATTCCTCCTCCGGCGGGTAAGCAGCCGCCGCCCCCCATTCCTCCTCCGGCGAAGAAGCAGAAGCATACGGACAACAAGG
Source organism: Alopecurus myosuroides (assembly GCA_028641055.1). Lineage (NCBI taxonomy): Eukaryota > Viridiplantae > Streptophyta > Magnoliopsida > Poales > Poaceae > Alopecurus > Alopecurus myosuroides. The sequence continues at coordinate 64,374,322 of CM054058.1, read as the reverse complement.
AAACCCGCTCTTGGAATATTAACCCGGAGCCTTATGTACCTAAGACCACACGGGTACCGGAGCCATCACTGAAGCCTATCCCCCCAAGGACTTGGGAACTGAGTGAAGCTGAAACCAAATTGGCCGCGCATGCTGATTATGAGAAATGGAAGGCCAATCAGAATGCTAGAAAGGAGCCTAAGTCCAAGGAAGTATACACTCTGAAGGCAAAGAAGTGGGCTATGGGTTTTTTGACGCAACCGTTCCAAGCCGAGCTGAATATGCCTGACGACTATGGAAGTGAACTTCGTAGGCAAGCATAAATATTGAAGGAGGAGAAAGAAGAAAGGAAAAAAAGTGGGAAACAAGTTGACCAGCTTGGGATGCAAAAGAAACAATCGATCCCCCCGCTCATAGTGAAAGCCGGTCCGGAACAGGACCCCGAGGTCATAGCAGCTGCGGCAGCAATTGGATTGATTGTAGAGAGTGCCATAAAAAATGCGTCCGAGATGGGTTTGACTCTTCGTGCCTCGTTAGGCCTGGACGATACGCCAATAGGTGAGGTAGCATTACAATATGTGCCGAATGGGCCTCTCGTCGAGCCTACGCAGGAAAAGAGTCTACCACCACAAATGTGAAATCTGCTACGTTGGTACAATAATTTCATATCATGGGACGCCAAAGAATATGTTTATGCGGATGTTACAGAGCAGCATCACACCAAACGGTACTCTGTAACAGTTCATATGAGTGAATTGTTCCAGATGTTCAATCTGCGCGAGCTCGACAAATCTATCCTGAGTTGCTACGTTCTGTAAGTGATTTATTTCTACCGCATCTCGTTCTTCATTGCCTGCACTATATATATTGTCCTAAATATATTGTTGCGTACGCTATTATGCATATTGAAGATTTGGGAATGCAAAATAAGAAACATCCAGGATGTTGGGTTCATTGACCCACAAATCATTAATGGACATGTGTTACAATATCACCCCGAAGACGTGGAGAAAGACTTGTACAACTTTCTTACAAAGCATCAACTCAAAAGTCATATTCTATTTCCTTACCATTTTGGGTGAGTGTTTCTCTCTTGTGCCCATTCCCTTTTGTTTACTCCATGCATGGTATGTCTAATCGATAAGTTATGCCTGACTGTGCATGTGATGACTCCCAAGTGCAGGAGATCAATTGTAGTACCTTTCGATAAGTATTTGAGTGTCGAACCCACGAGGAGCTGAAGGTAAGCTATCTATTATCTAAAGCCCTATAACACTCTTATATGGCTGTTTATGCAAAGCAATAAGTTTGACTAAAAGGAACTAACTAATTAAAAGCAAGTGACGTGGAGTGTGGTTTGTCTAGTAACTAGTGAAGCAAGTTTAAAATGCAAGTAATCCTAGAGCAATTTTCTAAAGCAAGTTTATAAGCAAGTTTCACAAGTAGCAAGAAGCAAATATCTCAAGTATCTCAAGGGAGCAAGTGTTCTAGAAATAGGTGTTTCGTTCGTGTCGTTGTCACAATTAGTGAAGCACATGTTTTAGTCTTAGTTGTTTCTTCTAGGAAGGAGCCATGAATAGGTATAGCCATGTAGCAAGGACAAACAAAACGTATGCATGCTGCGCAAAATTCCAAAACAAATGCTCCAGAAGATATACAATAAGATTCATAATGTTGTATGTTCACTCTCTAGCTCGAAAAGATCAAGGAAATTCAAGTCCCAAACCCAAAGAGTGCATCCAACAAAAGAAGGCAAAATCTGTCCAGAAAAGCAATAGAAGAAAAAAGAACGTTTTCCCTAAGCTAGACTCATCAAAAAATTAATCCTATTTTTTTGCTTACAGAGTACGAAAAGTTGCAGAACATACTAAAAAATTAGCTCAATACGACTTATAGATACAAAAAATGAAAAATCGTACGGTGAGCAGAATCGTGCTGAAACAGAAATTCCAAGCACTAGGATAGAACCTTTTAAATCCAAATGGGTGAAACTTGACACTTTATTGAAAACTCCAGAAACTAAACTAAAGAGTAAGTATCTTGTTACAGAAAGAGGACACTAGGAAAAACCAACTAAGAACAACCAGGTTGCCTCCTGTAAAGCGCTTTATTGATAGCCGTATAGCTAGGCTTTTCTTACTTAACATCATGATGGTTGGAGTGAGGTGGCTCGGCATCCCCAAGCTTGGATTCTTGTACTTATTTGATACATGTAGGGTGAGCCCAGGGGTACATCCCCAAGCTTGATTGGTTGTCCCTCTTGATTTTTGTTCATCTCACTCAACTCTTCCTCCTGAAAAATTCTTCTTACACAAATCTCAACATAAAACTTGATTAGAGGGGTTAGTGCCTCCATAAATAAAATCCACATAGGTACAGCAAAGACACATCATAAGTTGATTCTAAATATTAACTACTATTACTACAGTTGTGCATTGCTCCTTGATCAAAAGAACCACACAAAACACAAGTAATGAGAGCAATGCAAAATAAAGACATAATCTACCAAAAACTGAACAGCCCGTAAAGAGTGAATTTTTAGAGGCACTTAAGTTGCTCAAATCAGAAAACTTAAAACTAATGAAATATGTAGTGATAACTAAATATTTCTGTCGTAAATTACCAGGTCAAAATTCCACTTCTGTCATTTTAAACATTTTTCGCAGTGAAGTTCAGGAATCTGTTTTCTGGACAGCTAATTACTATTGTTTAATCCTATCTCTCATATAAGATTATTCTTGCCATTTATGATGACAAATAAGACAGAAATGTGATGTTACAGTAGTGAACTAATATTTTTATTGTTTTTAGCTTTGGAAAAAGTTTTAATGATAGAGACTTTGCAATGGTTTCATTGGTATGAACAACACATGTTCAAGGTCGACCCCAACTTCTCCATTACTCATCCTTCTCATTTACTTTCCCAAAAAATTTATAAAATGAAAATCTTAAACTAAATGATAGATAACAGTAGGTAAAGGTATTTTACATGTTGAAAAGACATAAATGTGTGCTCAAACCGAATAGGAAATTAAAGCATAAGGAACACACCAAAAAATATTAAACAATTTATTTTTAAGTCTAACCCCTTTCCTATACATTGACATTTTGTAATGAAACAAATAAAAGAAGCACATAATAGCAAGCATAGAAAGGTAGATCAAGTGCAACTTCAATACTTTCAGCATAAAGAGGGGAAACTTAATATTGTTGAAATATGTGTAACCATGTTTCCCTCTCTCATAGTAATTTTCAGTAGCATCATGAATAGATTCAACAATATGAATATCACATAAAACATTCTTATCATGAGCCACATGCATAAAAGAATCACTACTCTCCACATAAGTAAAATCCTCATTAGTGATAGTGGGAGTTAAACATTCATAATTTTTATTGCAATCATCATATATAGGAGGCATAGTATCATCAAAGTGAATTTTCTCCTCCAAGCTTGGGGAACTAGAAATGTCATACTCATCAAAACCAACTTCCCAAGCTTAAAACTTTCTATAGAATCAGCAAGTATATCATTTTTATCCTCAATATTAGGGGGACTAAAAATATCATATTCATCAAGACAAACTTCCCCAAGCTCAAGGTTTTCCTTAGCAATAAAGGTGTCCAAAGAATTAGTACTACCACAAATATGATTGTTGTGCAAATAATTTTTCAGTTTCTCCTCAAACACTTCATGTCCTAATTCAAGGTAGATATTATACAGTTCTAAAATTGTTTGGTTGTTTTTCATTTTATAATTTTTTGTGTTTTATGTTTATATGTTAGTATGCAATGCAAACAAGAATAAAAGCTTAGCACAACGCTCCCTGGCAACGGCGCCAGAAAAGTGCTTGATGACTCCCAAGTGCAGGAGATCAATTGTAGTACCTTTCGATAAGTATTTGAGTGTCGAACCCACGAGGAGCTGAAGGTAAGCTATCTATTCTCTAAAGCCCTATAACCCTCTTATATGGCTGTTTATGCAAAGCAATAAGTTTGACTAAAAGGAACTAACTAATTAAAAGCAAGTGACGTGGAGTGTGGTTTGTCTAGTAACTAGTGAAGCAAGTTTAAAATGCAAGTAATCCTAGAGCAAGTTTCTAAAGCAAGTTTATAAGCAAGTTTCACAAGTAGCAAGCAGCAAATATCTCAAGTATCTCAAGGGAGCAAGTGTTCTAGCAATAGGTGTTTCGTTCGTGTGGTTGTCACAATTAGTGAAGCACATGTTTTAGTCTTAGTTGTTTCTTCTAGGAAGGAGCCATGAATAGGTATAGTCAAGTAAATGATCTACAACCCATTATGATGGATCATGTGGCCAAGTAAATGATTGCACAAGATTGATTAAGACATAATTCCCACCATAGCCTTACGTTCTAAGGTCCTCTATATATATCCCCCAATAACTTAACTTTGTGGCTCGGTCTTAGGTTATTGTCACTCCCAAGTCACCACCACTCCATTATGCTACCGGTGATCACCTTACATGCATTCCCCAACATATGAGTGCACTCATATATTGTACATAAAGACAATCATAGAAGATAACAAACTTGTATGCAACCAATCAACGAACTATTTCACCATTGCCAAGAACAATTCACTACTCAAACATAGACGGGGAGACACAATACATCAAGGGAATATAGTATTGCATCATACATCGTGTTTGCCAAGAGATTACAGTGGAGAGATGGAGTTGATCTTGCTGTAGATGTTGATGATGAACAGGCCGGAGGGGGTTGGAGCCCTCCAGGGGTGATCCCGGCGGCGTTTCCCCCCTCCGATCTTCTCCGGCGGCAGCCTTCTGTCTCTCTGTTTTGTGGTTTCGTCTCTCGGCGCCGTCTCCTTCTCAAAAAGGCCAGGGGACCCTTTATATAGTCGTTTTTAGGTCACGAGACACTCGGGAGAAGAAAGATCGACGACATTGGAGCCACGGGGGCAAAAAGGGGGCCCCACACGCGGCCAAGGAATCTGGCCGCATGGAGGGTCCTATTTTCCACCTGGTTGTCCTTTTGGCCCTCTACTTTGGCCTATGGTCTTCGTCTCGAAAATTCTGAACCGTGCTCTTTGGCCTTGCCCTTTTTGGAGTCCCGAAGCTCCCGGAAAGTCTGAAACACTAAAAAGTACGTTTTATGAAAAAATAGGGTTAGAACCAAAAGAAGGGGGATTGTTCAGAAAATCCCCCAAATCATTATAAAATATGAATATAAGTTGCTAATATGTAGGGAAAACAAGTAATAACATGCAAAGTTCATGTATGCATTTTACATGCATCAGCATGTAACGTGTCCGCAGGTTCCACTGGCTTCTGCTAAAAATTGAACTTCACACCTCCACAGTTTTTATCATGGACTCTATAAATTCGGATACAAAGCTTTGGGTCGACATGAGAAAAATGCTGCAGAAGTAATTATTTTTAATCATTGGCGCTATATATCGATCGGTCTCTTTTGTTCATTTCCTAATATGTAGTAGCTAATAACTCCCTTGTTCATTTCATTTTCTTTGCCCTGTAGAGTTTGGAGACGATTCTCAGGAGAAGTTGTCGGTGAATTCAAACATCAGCTACAATTTAGAAACTTAGTTAATGTGGATAAGCATCCACCGGGGACTAATCTATGTGGATACTATGTTTGTGAGAACATCCGAAGAGAAACCTCTGAGAGGAAGATGGAGGATAGCTTGCGGAAGGCGACAGATAACTTGTGGAGGAATCTTAGTCCAGAAGCTCGCTTCCGACCAATTCAAGAGGAATTAGCAGGATTTTTCCTTAGGCATGTCATCGATCCTAAAGGAGAACACTATACGTCCGACAATGACCAATTCAAGAGGAATTAGCAGGATTTTTTCCTTATGAATCTCCGAGATTGAAACTTGTTCGAAGTTGTGTATGGTCATCCATCGTAATTGTGTATGTAAACTTGTTCGAAGTTGTATATGGCCACCCGAGATTGAATATATATTATATATTCCTATTGAATTCTTCTTGTTTGAAATTTCATATGCATGTATATAGTAGGGTAGAATATATATGTGTACTGAAATTTCATCAAAATTAAAATAAAACACAAAATAAAATATAAAAGGAATAAAACAAAACATATTAAAAAGAAACCAGGTTTAGGGGGGGCTAAAACCCTAAACCTGCGGAGGAGGCCTTTAGCCCCGGTTAGCCACGAGAACCGGGACCAAAGCTCATCCGCCCCGACGGACTCCTGGCGCCCACGTGGACGGGCCTTGAGTCCCGGTCCGTAAGAGGCGCGACTAAAGGGGGGGCTTTAGTCGCGCATACTTAGTCCCGGTTGCACGACCGGGAATAATGGCCTTTGCGAACCGGGACTAAAGGCCTATTTTCTACCAGTGTGCAACTGGAGATGGTATGCAAGGCAAATGTCTGCGAAGAAATTTCTGATGCGTTTCCCAAGTTCCAGAGATATAGATACTTGGATACACTTTGGGAAAATCAATATGAGAACTCTTCCTTCTGTTGTGTTACAGGTTGATTACTGGTTCCCAGGATATGGGGCTGTTGCTGAACTTGATATTGCTTGGTTCCAAGTTAGGGATATCCCTCTAGAGAATAGAAACTGTCCGACTGCTTCCTATGCAGGCAGTCATGTGGGCAGAACTCCATCTGTTGACAGGCATAGTATGAATAATGTGGATTATGTTAGAATCCTAGCTCATTAGCAATTTGATGTTTCTTTGGTTCCACCTGTTGTTCCCAATGTGAACATTCGTGGAGCCTTTTATGACCTGGAATTCACAAGGAAAATTGCTAGAGGAAAGGTGGACAAGGACAAGACCCAGGTTGTTGTTGAACAGTCTGACCAAAATATGCTTGATGCTAGGGAGGCTGGTTTCTCCCACACTCCTAAGAAACAGAAGACTGATCAAGTCAATGCTGCCAGTGCTAGGACTGGGAATCGGCCTGTTGTTCAAGGGGGATTCATGAGAGATGCAAGGACATCCTATGTACACTCTGGTGCTGGCAAGAACTTAGAAGCTGGAAAGAAAGATGATGAACCTGTGGGGAAAGGTAAAAGGAAGGCTTCTGAGTCTGAACAGGAGGAGGAGGACAGCGATGAAGATGAATTTCAGGAGAGAGTTGGCAGGTTGGGCTATGGAACAATTTTGGTTCCCTCTATGAACCAAGGTGGTGGTGGCCCTTCAAGCAATCAGACCAGACCACCTCCTGCTGTGGATTTCTATGATCAATACTTGGAATATCTTAAAACTCCCAGGATTACTGCAGGAGTTGTTGAAGATCCTGACGAGCCCCTATTATGTGAATTGACTTATGAGGAGTTCTTGAAACAATTGTTGGAAACTAATAGTGACAAGAAAGGTGAATGGAGGAAGCATTTATCAAAGATTGCAGGGGCTGATGTAGACCCAGTCATTGAATCTCCTTTGAGTTCAAGTCGAGATGAGAGTTTGAACAGTCTGTCTAATGAGGGAGTGGCATTTGCAGGTGCTGATGAACTCACAGAGATTCATAACTCTAGAGTTGTCATTACTGAAATTCCTACTAGTCCTGAATTGGGAGAGAAGCCACTGGATAGGAACAAGCCCTCTGTGCTGGCTGTTCCAACACCTGATCAACCTGCTCCTTCTAGGGGAAGCTCTAGGATTCAATCTGGTTTAAATGCTAATTCCCCTATTCTGAAGAAAGCTATGGATTACTTGGAATCCAGAGACAAGAAGGAAGGTAAACTAGCTGGTTCTTCTATTCCTTCTCAGTTTTGTCTGATGATTATATTGTTCATAAAGCACTTGAAATAGGTATTGATGTATCTTCTTTATCCTTGCAATCCATCAATATGCTTAGAGACTTAGAAATTGCTAGGAATACTCTAAGTGAGCAAAAAGAAAGAGTAGTTAAGGAAGCTGTTTGCAATATAGACAGTAAATGCAAGTCAATTGTTGAGGAAGAGGGGTACTGCCTATCTCATGCTTCCCTTGATCAACCTGGTGTTGAGGAGGCTGAAACTGTTAATGATGGGTTTACTACTGTTGTTTCCAGAAAATCTAAAAGAAATGCTAAGAAAAACTCAGGTGGAAAATCTTCAGGTCAGGGGATACCCCTTGGTGGTACTAAAATCCCCTCTAGGATCAACACTAATCACCCTTGGAGTGATGTAGTATCTGGTCCTAGAACTAGGAGCAAGTCTATCAAAAATCAATGGTTGGGGCCTTCCTAATTAGTAGAGGGGTGGGGAAGAAAGGTTTTTTCCTTTTCTCTTAGAGATTTGATTAGGGATTATAGCTTGGACTTTATGGATTACAAGAAACTATGAAGAAGAAGATTGATTGCTCCCTTTGGAGGAAATTTGATCCTGATAATTCTTTTACTTGGAATTTGTCCCCCTCTGTGGGAAGGTCTGGTGGACTCCTTTGTGGAATTAAATCCTCTAGATTTAATGTTGTCTCTTCTGAAGTTGGGAGATAGCATGTGCTAGCAAATGTGTTTGACAGGAAAATCAATGTGAACTTATGCCTTGTAGTGGTTTATGGTGTTGCTCAGGATGAGTTTAAAGACTCCTTTTTAGATGAACTTACAATAATCTATTCTAAGTTAACTTTGCCTACAATCATTGGGGGTGACTTTAATATTTTAAGGTTTGCAAGTGAGAAAAACAAGGATGGTGGGATATCTAGATTTTCATCTAGGTTCAACCAGATTATTGCCTCATTTTGTTTAAGGGAGGTGGACATGTCAGGTGGCCAGTACACTTGGACTAATGGGCAGGAGATTCCTACTCTGGAAAAAATAGATAAGGTTCTGATGAACAATGCTTGGGAAATTGCTTCCCTTTGACTCAGGTTAAGAAAATTCCCAAGATTATGTCTGATCATAACCCTCTACTGTTAGATACTGGGGAGGAACCTGAAAATAGATTTAGGGTCTGTTTGTTTGGGTTGTTGCTGTTGAGAAGCAGCTGTAGCTGGTGAACTGTTAGAAAGCAGCTGTGGGAAGCTGCTGCTGGAAGCAGAGATTTGATGTTTGGCAGGAGTGCTGTTGAGGGCTGTTGTTGCTGGTTTGAAGGATGAAATGTCTGGAATGCCCCTGATTACTGAAGCAGTTATACAAATGCTGATTCGAAAGAAATTAGCTAATTCTGACCATTTTTAACATATTTTCAATTCTTAAAGTTGAATTATCTCAATTTTCCAAAGATTTTCTAAACTAATTGTAAACATATTAATTACATAAATAATTTATCATTTATCTTGTAGGCTTTTGGCTTATAGCTTATGGCTTTTGGATTATAAGTCAATATGTTCGAAGCAATATTACATGAAACATAAAACATCACAAGATGATAACATGTATATTACAAGACTTCTTCATAGGAATAGAAAATAGTTTGAAATTTCTCAGTTCTAGACATATGTTACAAGACTTGTCATCTCAACCCAAAAGAGCTAGAAGATCTCATGTCTAGACACCTCCCCTTGCCGCGAACAAAGCATTATTTATGCTGTCACGGGTGTTGTTCATGGTAACATGGTCCCCTCCCAAATCATTGCCTACATTGCCTCCCGATGTGGCAACTACATGCCCTGGAGGCATATAGTTCTCGTCAGTATCGCATCGATGGAAGTGTAGATCAAACAACTGACTATCGCGAATGAAGTTATGGAGTGCTAGGCATGCAATGATTATCTCAGTCCGCTTCTCTATCGGGTAACTAGATATACCATGCAAGATGCGCCATTTCTGCTTCAATACACCAAATGCTCTCTCGATAGCATTCCGCAAAGATGAATGAGCATGGTTGAATATTTCTTGCTTCCCAGTAGGTGCTTCTGTCGCTAATCTAAACTCAGGTAGATGATACTTGGTTCCCGGATATGGTGAAAGATACTCATCCTGATTGGGATAACCAGAATCAACTAGATAGTATCTTCCTGAAAGAAACACAAGTTAGCAACCAACATGAAACAAAAATAACCCAATGAAGAGTGGATAGCCTAACATATACATGGAGGAGGATGAGGAAAATTTTCTTCAAACTTATGCAATGTATCTTTGAATATCCTTGTGTCGTGCACGGAACCTGGCCATCCTGCAACTATGGAGGTGAACCGCAAGTCAAAGTCACAAACAGCCATAACATTCTGTGTGGGATATCCAAGGCGACCAACATGGTTGACAATATGAGCAGATGGCACAATAACGGGTATGTGTGTTCCGTCAATTGCACCAATTGCACCGTTGAAATGTGGTGTAAATCTAGAGTCCTGTAGCCTCTCATGCACTGTTGGAAACTGTGAATCAATAGGCTTGATGATGTCTCCCGCTAGCTGATTAACACAGTATAACACCTCAGCAAACTTCCTGTTGATTGTCTCCCTGGATCTCTTGAACCGGTTATGCACTTGAGTGACGGATTGTGGACTCCCAAGCGTCCACAAAAACATCCCAAGTGCCTCCTCGGAACACATCTTTGTTGACCCCTCAAGACCATAGTTGTCAACCAAAGTGTCATGCAAAGAATCAAAACATGGCCTATGCATTCTGAACATGTCATAGCAATCCTTGGAGTTACCCAAATTATCAAATACCCATTGTTGGCCAGTGTATCTTGGTTCTGTCCTCTTTTTCTTCGTAAGATGCTTCTCAGAGTGTTGAAGAACATGATACAACATTTGTGTATTCCTTCTCCGATGGCGCCTTCTTGCCTCCACTAGTGAAGACTCAATGCCATCATCGCTGTCACTTCCATCGCTACTATGACTTGTGCTCATCTGAAAACAACAACATACATTTTATTAGTAACATATGTGATAAAAACAACATTATATATGCCAAAAATGCACCAAAACAGCAACATACATGCCAAAAACTGCACCAAAACAGCAACATATATACCAAAAACTGCACTAAAACAGCAATCCATATGAAAAAACTGCACCAAAACAGCAACATATCTGACAAAAACTGCACCAAAACAGCATTATATATGACAAAAACTGCACAAAAACAACATTATATATGACAAAACAGCACCATAGATAACACTTCCATCTTCAAAGTCTTATGATTAGTGAACATAACATGGTAGCAAAATAACAGGATACAATCTTAGAGTACATTATGAGCTAGGCATAAAGATAGAAATAAACTAGCTCTAATTTCTCTTCCTATCCTCATATTTCAACTTCAACCAACGAAGCCGGCCCTCCGCTGTTTTCATAGTATTTAAGAAAGCTCGATTTTCAAGTTTGGCAAACAACTTGGTTGCCATGTAATGCTCAACACTACCCTCAACCGCTCCACATTCCATAACTTCTTTCATTATGGCTTCAATGTCTTCCACCATTCGAGTTGAAGAAGATATTACATGATCTTCATTAATGCAATGGTCAACAAAACGCTTGAAGTCTTGTTTCATGGGGTTCTTCATTTTCTTTCCCGGTCTACATGCAATCCTAGCAGCCCCACGCTTTCTATTCCCGCTAGGAGGTGTTGGCGTCAAACCTTCATCATCTACCATATGAGCAAAATCAGGGGCACTTCTTTTGCCACTCCGGCATGACCGCCGATGTCCCATCAACATGTGCGTCCTTAAACATGGCCTCCATCAACTCCAAGTTGTCCGGAGGACCTTTCCGGAAACCCGCAATGAGCTTGTTAGCCTACATAAGATTTCCCAAGTTAATAACCATAGTCATGTGTTTGAGTTCAAAATATGAAAATGACATAAACAGGGAACATGTCATACCTTGATCAATTCAGCCCAAAAGGAATCATCTGCAGTAAATGTTCTCTTCACCGGATCCCAACCAAGGCCGGTACATTCGGTAGTGTAATACACCCATGCTTGGTACAATGCTTTGGTTGAATCCCACTTATTTTTAAACTGCGTCTTGTTGTAGGTTTTCCCTGTTTTAAGAGCAAAGTCTCTAGCTAGATTTTTGTACCCCTCTGGGCTAAGGAAAGCGGTTGGCCTATTCCCCGCCCTTTTCTCCTTCTTGCAAAGTTCACATAATATTGTAGTGGAAAAGGCATCCCAATGTGCCTTGGGTACCTTATCTTGGTCCATCTGATTGCATAAGCAGAGTATATGAACAATTACTTGCAGATTTTATTTTATGTCTATCCATGCAAAATATCATACAAACAATCATATGTAATATAGGCAAATATACCTACCGCTACCTACTGTGATATAGACATATATCATACAAACAATTGCTTGCAGAATACCTACTGTAATATAGACATATATTAACTAACAAAACACAGAGGCAGTGGCTACCGCTACCAAATCAGACCATACCAAATCGGACCAAACGATTGCATATCAAATCGGAGGAGCAGATCAACGCAGCAGCATAGCAACGCAGTAGCACAGCCCAGTCCAGTCCTCACCTTGCTACACGAATTTGGAGGAGCAGAGCTACGCAGCAGCACCGCCCAGTCCTCGTCTTCGAAAAGCCGGCGTGGTCGTCGCCGATGTTGGTGAAGCCACGGACGCTCGCGGACGTGAGACGGCGACGCAGCCTCGTCCACAGCGCCTCCTCTTCCCGGCGGCCAGCGGGGAAAGCCGGAGTCGGCCGTGGCTCCATCGAATCGGGGCGGGGAACAGCGGGGCCGGACAAGCCAAGGGATGGAGAAGGGAGGGGGTGGAGCTCGGAGAGGAACCGGCGCCGCTGCAGCCTGTGGCGGGGATGGGGACGAGGGACGGGGGCGGGGCGGGGGGGTGGCGGCGGCGGAGGGCTCTGTTCTCTAGGGTTTGCTCGCCATGGCTCCAGATCCGTTTCGGGGGGGGGGGTGAGCGTTCGGGTGCGGGATAGAAAGGGGTTGAGATGGGGTACCGAGCGGTGGCAAAGGCGCGTAAATTCTAATAAAAACGATTGGCCTTTTCGTCCAAGAAAATGTGGAAGCAGCGGGAAGCAGTGGGAAGCACCCCCTCCTCAACTTTCGCTCGCGGTTCGTTTCGCTGTGTATTTTCTGCTAGCGCTTCTTCACAGCACTTTCCAATCTGCTGCCGTTTGTTTGGGCTGCTTCTTTTGGACCCAAAAGCAGAAGTGGAAGCCCAAACGGAGCCTTAAGGAGTTTAGATTTGAGAAAAATTGGATTAATCATCCTGAGTTCCAGAGCAGGGTGGCTACTGCTTGGGATTCCTCTGTGGATGTTACTGACAGCATTGGCATAATTCAAGAAAAATTGAGAAATGTTAAGAAGAGTTTAAAAGGTTGGGGTGCAAATGTTAGGGGAGATACTATTCAAAGAAAGAAACATTTAACTGCTGAGTTGGAAATCTTGGAGCAACTTGAGGAGGCTAATATGCTCACTGGGGATCAGTATGTGAGAAAAAGTTGGGTGCAGAAAGAATTACTACATATTCTTGAATAAGAGGAAAAATATTGGTTTAGTAGAGCCAGTGAGAACTGGTTGCTTCAGGAGGATCTTAATACTGCTTATTTTCCATAGAATTTCTAATGGTAGAAGAAGGAAAACTACTATGTATTCTCTATCACATACAGGGGGAGTGGTGTAGGGGACTGTTTCCCTTCTAGAACATGCAACTAACTATTATAAAACCTTGTTTGGTCATGGTCCAAGTTGTGAGATTATGTTAGATGATAATGTTTGGAGGGAGGATGAGAAGCTTTCTGCCAGTGGCTTGGCTGCATTGGATGTTCCTTTTGAGGAGAGTGAAGTCAAGTGTGCTATTGATCGAATGGTTTGTAATAAAGCACCAGGACCTGATGGGATTCATGTTGAGTTCTATCAGGCCTGCTGGCTGTTAATTAAGCAGGATATTATGAATCTGTTCCATGATTGGTTTGAAGGGAGATTGCCTTTATTCAGACTGAATTTTGGGATGATTATACTGTTACAGAAATCTCCTGATGCAGAAACAATCCAGAAATACAGAACTATTTGCTTGTTACAGGTGATTTATAAATTTTGACTAAAGTAGTGCTTGTAGGCTAGAATCTTATATGTCCAAGTTAATTTCACCTTGCCAAAATGCTTTCATCAAAGGTAGAAACATTATGGATTGAGTGGTTTCCTTGCATGAAATAATACATGAGGCTAGGAAAAAGAAACAACAGTGTCTGGTACTTAAGTTGGATTTTGAAAAGGCTTATGACAAGGTAGATTGGGGTTTCTTGCTAAGGTCAGTTACTCAGAAAGGATTTAATGAAAAATGGAGGAATATTATTGAGAGCATTGTTCAGGATGGGACTCTTTGTGTTAAGATTAACAATATGAGAGGTACAGATTTTGCTAGTCACATAGGGGTGAGACAAGGAGATCCCTTATCACCTTTCCTTTTTAACCTAGCTGCTGAGAACTTATAAAAGATGGTCTTACAGGCTCAACAGACAGGATTGATAGTTGGTATGGTACCTCATTTGGTTACCAATGGTGTGGCTATTTTGCAATATGTTGATGATACCATTTTGCTAATTCAGGATGTGATGGAGAAAGCAACACACCTGAAACTCATTGTATTTCTATTTGAGGCAATGTCAGGATCGAAAATCAACTTTGAGAAAAGTGAGGTGATGATGATGATGAAGGGTGACATTAAATGTTTGCAGTATGATGAGATGTTTGGGTGTCAGTTGGGAGATTGACCCATTAAGTACCAGCTGGGAGTCCCTGTGAGTGGCTCTAGGCTTCATGTGGATGAGTTAGTTGGGATTTCTGACAAATTAAAGAAGAAACTGGATGGTTGGGTGGGAAACAATTCCTCCTTAGGAGGAAGAGTAACCCTCATACAGTCCTCCCTGGGGGGACTGCTATTTACATCATGTCTATGTATTTGTTACCTTTATCCAACTTAGAGGATATGACTAAAATCATTAGGAGGTTTTTTTGGCAAGGGACTGGTGATAAGAAAAAGTACTATATGGTTAAATGGCAATTAATTTGCAGGCCAAGGAAAAAAGGGGGCTTAGGGATTAAAAATCTTAAGATACAGAATATTTGCCTGATGTGCAAATGGTGGTGGAGATTGGAAAAAGAAGATGGATTATGGCAACAACTGGTGAGAAATAAATATAAAATTGTTCAGGGCATTTGGTTTGTTAAACCCAGGCAAAATGATTCCCCTGTGTGGAAGGATTTGCTGAAGGTTAGAAAGTATAACTTGATGGGCAGGAAGATGTGTGTTCGGAGTGGAAATGAAACTAGTTTTTGGTCTGACGCTTGGCTAGGAGACTCCCCTCTGTGTGATATTTTTCCTGGGCTTTTTGAGATTTGCAACCTCCAAGATTGTTCCGTGAAAAATATGTATGCTTCAGGCTGGGGCTTTCCTTTAGAAGATGGCTTACGCCTGAATTGCAAGTTCAAATGAATAAGCTGAGAAGTGCACTCAGCATTGTGGCTCTGGGTACTGGGAGAGACATACCAAAATGGAAGTTTACTAAAAATGGAGTGTTTTCTGTCAAATCTATTTATAATAAACTCTCCTCTGCTGGACCTGATAGATCCTTCAGACATCTTTGGAAAGCTAAATTACCTCTTAAAATCAAAATTTGGTTGTGGTTGATTTGGCATAATGCAATTGCAACTAAAGATAATATGATTAAAAGAAAATCGTCAGGTAGTACTGTTTGTAGATTCTGTCACAATTATGAGTCCATTGTGCATTTGTTTTTTGAGTGCCCAGCGGCTAGTTTTGTTTGGAGCTCGCTTTGTACTGCCATTTGGGGCTAGGGCTAGGCCTGTTGGTTTCTCTCACTACTTTTGGTGGATTTCCAGTTTTTTTTCCTAGCAATACAAATTTGCATGTGGTTGGGGCTGCGGCTCTGTGCTGGGCGATTTGGAAGTTGCGTAATCGCGCATGTTTTGAAGGAAAATTAATATCGTCTCCTGTTGAGATGGTTTGCTATATGAATGTGTTTCTACGTTATTGGGCGGGACTACTGAATGAAGCTGACAAGAAGGCGTTGAATGATGGTGCTGACCGTATTCAAGAAGTTGCTGTCAGGGCCTATGCAGCAACATCGTCGAGATCTTCAAGCAGAACTACAGTGAATCAACTGGTCGATAAAGATGAAGGTGAATCCGTTTGAGCAGTAGGGTTTGTGTACTGGCAAGGAGAACAAGTAAGACCTACATCGGCGTTTGCTGGAGTTTCAGATCGGGGTGCAGTGAGTTTTAAAGTTGCAAAAAACAGTACCCGTTTTATTCCTGTTTTGGTGGTTTAAACACTTTGGTGGTTTCGCTCCTGGGGTGTTCCTCACCCCACGTCCATGTAATAGGTCGCTAAAATTTTAACCTTGCGTCCGTTTTGCTGCTAGTTTTTTCCTCCCTTTCCCTTCCGGTGTTTGCTTTCGCTACTTTGTAACCGGCTCCTCTTGGGGAGGCGTACGTAAAAAGAAAAAAAACTCACGTCCTTTACTCAGCCGGCAATCACGTATCTTAAGTATCAAATATTCCTGCCCTGCATATGCCAGCCTCTCTATTTGTCTCTCTAAACGCGAAATGTTACCGTTGATTTGGCCACATGCTATGCTGAAGCTGAAGGCAAAACGATTAATTTATTTACCCAAATGATAATCCAAATTAGGTCCAAACAAGCCAATTTTAAATGAGCTGCATCCCGCTTTGCTGTATAGAAAACGGAACCCGCGGGCGACGAATTAAGCAGGAATCAGCTGATGAATGCTCTGCTCTTCCACCTCCGCCCGCGCCTAGTAGCCGTTGAGCCGCCCGTAGCTTCGTCCCCGACCAACCCCGCCTTTATTTAACCACCTTTCTCTTGCGAGAAAGGGAAAGCGAATGGCTGGCAGCCGGTGGTCGCCTCCGTCTGCTTAAAACCGACCTTCCCTCCTCCTGCCACTCTGTCTGCCCCCCCTCCTCTGCAATTTTAGCATCGCATCACCTCATTCCCCAACGTCTCTCCGCGTGCGCCAAGAAACTCAGCGCATCCATTCCCGGCCATGGCGATAATGCCGCCGGATCAAGAACGCGCCGCAATGTCCTTGCCCCTGCTCCCGCGGCGGCCGGACTCCCTCGCCTCCTCCTCCTTCTCCTCCACCTCATCCTCCTCATACTCGGCCTCCTCCTGCCCGCCGGACGCTGCGGATGAAGCTGCGGGTCCGATGCCGATGCCGATGATGCCGGCGCCGAGGGACGCGTCGCCGTGCAAGGCGCTGGCGGTGTTCAGGGACGCGCACCCGGGCGGCGGCTCCGTGTCCTGCCTCTCCCTCTGCGGCGAGTTCCTGCTCAGCGCCTCTACGGGCGCCGACATCGTCGCGTTGCAGCAGCCGGACCTGCGCCTCTTCGCGCGCTTCGGCGGCGGCGGCTGCGGCGAGGGCGCCGTCAAGGCGCTGGCGGCGGCGGGCGGGCGGGTCTTCTCCGCGCACCAGGACGGCCGCGTCCGCGTCTGGCGCGTCTCGCGCCGCGGGACATCCGAGAACGCGTTCAAGCTCGTCGCCGCGCTGCCCACCGCCAGGGACTACCTCGGCCGCGTGTTCCGCCAGGCCAGCTACGTGCGCACGCGGCGCGGCGCGCGGCGGAAGCTCTGGATCGAGCACGCCGACAGCATCTCCTGCCTCGCCGTCGCCGTGCAGGACGGCGTGGTGTACTCGGGCTCCTGGGACAGGACGCTCAAGGTGTGGCGCATGTCGGACCTCAAGTGCCTCGAGTCCGTGCGCGCCCACGACGACGCCATCAACGCTGTCGCCGCCGACTGCGGCGTCGTCTACTCGGCCTCCGCGGACGGCCGCGTCAAGGCGTGGGAGAAAGGCAAGGCCGCCGGTAGCCCTCACTCCCTCCTAGCCGTCCTCGTTGCTCGCCCCGGCGTGTCTTGGAACGCCGTCGTCGTGGCGGAGAGCAGAGCCGACGGGGGCCGGCGCGTGTACGCGGCCGGCTCCGACGGGCACGTCCTCGGCTGGGACCGGCACGGCGGCGCGCGGTGGAACCTCGCCTGCGACGTCAAGGCACACACCATGCCCGTTTTATGCCTGTGCGTGGCCGGCGACCTGGTGTGCACCGGCTCTGCCGACAGGACCATCGGCCTGTGGCGCCGGCAGCCGGATGGCGGCCTCGCCAAGATCGGCGCCGTCGGCGGGCACGAGGGCCCCGTGAAGTGCATCCAGGCCTCCGTGTGCCGGACCAGCAAGGGGTGCATGGTGTACAGCGGGGGGCTCGACAAGACCATCAGGGTCTGGTGGGTGCCCAACGATTTGAACGGCGACGAGCGGCGGCGGGAAACAACGGAGACCAAGGATCACAAGCCCTGCCTGTTCTTGAGGTGAACCGTGCGTGCTCTGTTTGGCTAGAAGTGTGAGAGGATGGGGGAAAACTTGATTCAGATTGTTTTGGTTTTGGTTTTGATTGAGAGGATGGGTGATTTCTTCTGTATAGGGGAGAATTAATATTTTTATAAGGAGCCAAAGAAACTAGTCATAGGTTGGGTGTACATGGATATAAACTGTAAACTGCAGCAACTTTTTTATGCTGATTTCTACACAGTTATTGATTTTTTTGGCCATGTCCATATACGTGTTTGATTCAATGGCAAAATAAAGGTTAATAACGCTTGGTGATCCTCGTTGCAAGATGCGATTGTCTGATTGCAATTTCAGAATTGACGCATGTATATATTTTCATTGGAGATCGGTGACCAATTTTACAGCGTAACCAGATTTGGGACTCTATCGTAGGCCCTCCCTCTATACTAGTTCTTCAATAATTTAATCCAAATGGCATTCCAGCCTACAGGGACCATGCCCAAGTACATTCAGCCCAAGGGCAAACACCAAATCGAAGTATCCAAAACCGTATGAAATGCCATCCCATTATGAAACTACTTCATTGAACTACAACTGATTGAAGAGCTCAGAATACAAATCTAGCTAGCATGACTCGGAAATACTACTCTGTCTTGGCTACCATAGTGAAAAGCCGGACCAGAGGGATCGCTGTCGCCGTTGCATGTAGCATCACTCCTAGTTCCTCTTCAAGACCGCTTTTGATAGTTATGCATATAATCGACAACATTTCTCCGACAGATACTCCCCGCATTGCTCAATTTCTATTTTGCTTCACTCCAAAACCTCAAACCTAAGTACTAATTCTATGATAAACTTCTAGCATAGAATCTCTTGTTAGACCATCCATCGGTGATGTATGTCTCTCCCTGACTAAACATAAGACGGCCTCTCTCTGTAACCAATAAACTCCTATATATAAATATATATAGCACTACTGCCAATTTATCACACATTTTAGATCCAACTTTATTTCTCATGGGCCATCACAACTTTCCTATCAAACCCGGTGTACATGTCATAACTACAACATGAATAAGTTGATGGACGCATTTTTTTAATGAGCTGTGAGCAAAACAACCACAGCGGCATGTATTAGGAGGATGCATAGAACATACATGATTGATCATTTTTTTTTCCGCAAATGGCTGCTAACTTTTGCAATGCAAACTGAATATATTAGTCGATGCCACAGAGGCATATTGTCATCGTGGATAAGGGGCGCTTGGGTGTCATTCATGTATTGGACGCACCGTCTTGTACCTGGTCGATTTGGTGTGTGTTTGTCGGCGGTCTTTGTTAGACATTAATATACGTGTACGGTATGGTGTAGTACAACAACCATATATTTACTCTGTATACGCCTTCGGGGCCTTACCCGATGATGTATTAACAACTAACCTGAACCCTAACAGGTGCCGGTTCCAATCTTTTCGACATGGTATCACTGCATCCTATTTCCTGACCTAGCCGCCACCAAACCCCAGAAACCTACGATCAAACAATATTCCTTCAAAAAACCTAACCCTCGATCAAGATCATGGCCAAAACTTACAAACTACAACCAATCTACATCCAAAACCCAAGACAAAACCCCCAAAACCGAAGATACACCCCAAATCATCGATCCCTCTTCAAAAGAGTCGAGGTCGCAGGCATACTCCTCCCTGACCTCGGATCTGGGCGTGCCTCCCTCGTAGAAACTCACCTTTCGGATTTCCTCTTCTGGAAGACATTGGTGTTTCCGGCTCTTCGCGGGCCGCAATTCATGGATCTCCTCGATGCCACCACTGCAATTCAAGCCAAAACCATTGAGGTTTAGGATGCGGAGAAGAAACAAATCACCGTTCCCCCCCTATGTCTGGTGGGTGCCACCGGCTCAAACGGCGAGGAGGGGCAGCGAGATACAACGGATACCAAGGATCACACGCCCTGCATGTTCTTGAGGTGAATCGTGTGTGATGTATTTGGCTACTAGTGCGTAAGAAGGATATGGGAATACTTGATTCAGATTGTTTTAGTTTTTGATTGTTTAGCAGCACTAGATGAGTAAATTCGTGATTGCTGCTTGTTGTATAGGAAAGGATCATATTTTACAAGGAGGCAAGGAGCAAGGAAACTAGTCATATATAGGTTACGGTGTACATGGATGTAAACTGCAGTAACTTTTGTAGTAGTTTTGTTCAATGAAAACTAGCAATAAAAAGGTTAACAATGCTTCGAGGTCGTCATTGCAAGATGTATCCATGAGTGATAGTAAAATTGCAACTTCAGAATTGCACGTGTCTCTGTTAATCGCAAATCGATGGCCAATTATACAATGTTGGCAGATTTGGGACCTGATCCATGGGAACACTTAACCTACTAGTGTCTGCATTGTTTGATGAGCATTTCAGCCAACAAGAGTGTGTTGAATTACATTGAAACCAAGGCAAACACCCAATCGAAGTATCCAAAACTATCAGAAATATCATCACAGAATAAAATGGTAACTACAACCGGTTGAAGAACTTAGAGTACACATCTAGCTATGATAACCTGAGTGATGAGGAATGGCGGCTTCACAATGTGTGTGTAAGTACTAATCGTCTCGGCTGCTTAAATCATGAAAATGAGGACCAGAAGAATTGTTGTTGCCGTTTCATATAGCACCACTCACAAGTTATGTGAACGCTACTGCCGGTAGTCATGCATACCTTCCAGAGCATTGCTCGGGCAAGTACACGCAACATATCTCAATATCTATTTTGCTTTGCTCCAAAATCTCAAATTTGAGTTCTAATTCTATGATAAACATTTAGTATAGAATCTATTTTGAGACCCTCCATCCATGATGTATAGCTCCCCATGACTAACATAGGACACCTTCTATTTAAGAGTCCTCTCTCTCTCTTTAACCAATAAACAACTATGTATAAAACACTACTTCTAATTTATTACACATTTTTTATTCAACTTTCTTTGTCAGTAGTTCATACTTAACGACAAATTTCAGTTATTTTTCATGGACCATCACAACTTCCCTATAAAACCCATTGTGCATGTCACAGTTACAACATGAATAAATTTATGGATGCCATTTTTGGATGAGCTGTGATCAAACCAACAATACGGGCATGGACTAGGAGGCTTACATGCATGATGATAAAGGAATTACTGCCCATGCGTATTTCTTTTTGCAACGAAAAACTAATATCTTAGTCGGCCCCCATAAGGCATGTTGTCAACCTCAAGAAGCAGTCTTACAAAGAACCCAGTGTTTCCTACCCACTTATGAGGCATTGGGCAATCCACTACGATTTGTAAGCTCATGGGTTAACCTGTTTTGAGATCGATCAATCTTCTTGTACATTTCTTTCAAACCTACATTTGGTAGCGGGTAGCTTCCACAACTGAATAACATGTGCCGGCTTTAATCAATTCCACTCTGACGCATTGATGGCATTGACCATCTCTCAACACACACCACTAAATATAAAGTACTTCAATTAAGATTTCGCATGTTTATGGGATTTGTAAATGAGAACATGCAAGATACTTATTTTACGGATTTAACATTTTGTAAATACGATTATTGATTTTTTTTTCAATAGATCACTCGAACTTTAGTGCAAAAATCTTATTTCAGCAAGATGCCCTCAAATAGTTTAACCTACAATTTCAATATACTAACAAACTAGTAATAAGGCATAATAACCAATCAGAGAGTAATAATAAATAAATAAATAAGGAATATCTCCCAATCGAAAGGTTATTATGTAATGTGTTAAACTATAAATATAGAAGTAATTGCATGAATGATAACAATTAACATGGTCAGCTTCAACACATTAAAAAACGTAATACTAAATGAACCCAAGGTACATACTCAATTATATCAAAACTCCTACCAACATAATTATTACATACTCATATAATGTAGAACCATCCTATTAGTACTATAGTCTTTTACAAACTTTAGCATGTAAACCGTAAACTGCAGCAACTTTTATACTCTGATTTCTACACAGGTTTAGATTTTTAGGCCATGTCCTTATATGTGCTTGATTAAAGGTTAAAAATGCTATGTGATCCTCATTGCAAGATGTATCCATGGGCGATTGTCTAGTTGCAATTGCAGAATTGCGCGTATCTCTCTCGGTTCATTGGAAATTGATAACCAATTTTTTACAATGTTGCAGATTTGGAGACATGATCGATCGGAACATTTAACCCCATACAGTAGGTTTGTACTATTGTTTGCATACTTTAATGAGCATTCCAGCCACATGTGCGGGAGTACATTGCATGCAAGGCAAACACCAAATGGAAGCATCCAAAACCGTAGGGAATATCATCCCCGGATGGTACATCTTCATTAAACAGAAAGTGATTGAGGAAATTATAGTTAGGAAATTATTGGCCAACACGTGTCTAAACCGGAAACTTGATGATGAAATTATTACTCGTCTTGCCTACCCAGCTCGTGAAAATGCTATTATCTGCAAGGCAGCCGTAAAGAGTTATGCCCATCATCCACGGTTTAAATGATATGGCAACTACAGAGTGCATAGCTCACTTTCTAGTTTGTTTCACTCCAAAATCTCAACTCTGAGTACTCCCTAGTTACATGATAAACTTTCAAACATAGGACACCTTCTCCTACGCCTCTTTGTTTGTGACCAAGAAACGCCTATATATAGAACGCTGCAACACATTTGTCACACACTTTAGATTTCGATGGTCTTCTTCACTCGTTCCCACCTAACAGACAACTTTCAGTTATTTTTCTTGGACCATCTCAACATCCCTATCATACACATTGTGCATGTCACAACATGAATGAGTTTATGGACACGCATTTTGGGTTGAGTTGTGAGCAGGAGAAATTTTTGGCAAATTGAAAACGGAATAGATTAGTCAACAAACGGAGCGCAGCTAGAAATCGGAGGCGCAGACAGAAGCATTGCCTTACACGGAGAGGAGAGAAGATCACAGAAGGAAATCCACACCGACTACCAACAAGGAATACACCAGACAGAGAGCTCACACATAGGGATTTCTTTCTGTAACAGCCATACACATGCGACGATGAAGCCATCGGGCCAATCCATCAGCACCCGGGGCTACCTACACAAAGCAAGCGCCGCCGGCTCGGCGTCCTGTAGCTCCTACGGACGTGGCAGAGAACCCAGTTTTACTTGTCATCCTCGTCCTCATCGGTGTATCGGCGGCCCTTTGCGACTGCTCGTCATGCATCTCCTCCGGACGTGGCAGAGCACCTAGTACGTGTCCTCTTCTTCCTCGACGGCGCGGCGGTAGCACGTTGGGTCCGTGTTCTTCTACTCTGCCATCACCCACCTGGTGCTCCGCCTCCCATCCTCCCCGCCGAGCACTAGAAGATGTACCTCGTCCTGGACCACTGAGCCACCATGCCCAGCACCGTCACGGACCGCCCCTGCGCCCTGGTCTCGCTGCACATCTACGAGCCAGCGCCGCGAAGAAGTACCCGTGCCCGCGCTAGAGCAGGCCGTGCCGCGCCAGTAGCTCCCACGGTGCCCGACACAGAGATAAGGATGCGTCTAGCGAGCGCCGCTGCACGGCTGTGCTCGTTAGGCCTTCGAAGCACACATTCACTAAAAAATCAAACAGCCTCTACTGGCAGAATGCTTAGCCTCGCCCTCAGAGAGCATCTCCGGCGCCAACATTTCGTCGAACATCTTGGAGGCAGCCACCACGAGGGTTCCAGCCACGCCGGAGACAACTGTGTTCACCAGGTACCTCTCGACCAGCACCTCCAGCTTCCACTGCAAGAAAATATGTGATTCCTGCACGTAGCACCGCCAGAGTTGATCCCCTAGCTCCTCCGGCTCGCTCCAGGACGGCACGAAGTCGTCCGGACCATCAAATTCATTGAAGGAAGGCGCAGAGGGGGCCTGGTGGAGGTTGGGGTAAGTCACGAAGATGGATTGGATGGTTCCGCGGGTGTGAGTGGTGCCGGTGATGCAGAGATCCTCGGAGTCAGCGGTGGCCTGGTCCATGGGGTTGTGCCTTGCAGATTCCATGGGAAATTAAGGGATCTCGCCGGAAGGGGCGGCGCCCGGCTTCTGGAGCTCGAGCGTGGGGTTGTGCCTGGCAGATTCCATGGGAAATGAAGGTGATCTCGCCGGAAGGGACATCGTTTGGCTGCTGGAGCTCGCTGGCGGGGGGTGGAGCGTGATATTGGTCGTGGTTGGGGAAGGGGCTAGAATGCAAACGATGTAGGACTTCTTGTTAATTTCCAATAGCTTGAGGACGGAAGTGCAAAATTCGTGATGGACAAAAGGGACGTCAGTACGCGAGAGGCTTGATGACAGTACGTGTTGCTTTGACGCAACCAAACGTTCTTGCTGCCTCCGTTCCACAAAATAAGACGTATTTTGATTGCTTTGACCAAAAATTAGTCTATTTATATATTATTATTTTGACATATAATTAATATTATTTTATTCCTATTAAAAAATACTTCACTATGATTATGAGTTCTATCACATATATCGCATATTAAATGAGTAATTCTTGGTCAAAGGCTCGGCCAAACCAAACGAAATACGGCTTATTTTTTGGAATAGAGGTAGTAGATATGATAGGAGAGACAAAGCCCTTGCATAGTTGCATGCATGAATAGGGGAGGATAAATATTTTACAAGGAGACAAAGAAACTAGCCATAGGTTGGGTGTAGATGGATCTAAACCGTAAATTGCAAAAAATTTCATTTGTTGATTTCTTCACTGGTTGTCAATTTTTTGGCCATGTCCATATAGGTGTTTGATTCAGTGGAAAAAGGTTAATGATGCTCGTGATCCTCATTGCACTATGTGTCTATGAGGGGAATGTGCGATCATCTAATTCGAATTGCAGAATTAATGTGTATCTCTCTGTTCCTAGGAAATCTATGGCCTATTTTCAGTGTAACATAGTAGTTTTGTTTTTGTGAACTACCTCTCTTTCTGCATAGACAGGTTAACTCTATTTTATCATAGCTTATCTTTGTTCTAGTTATTTAGAGTATTTTTTCTATGTTTATGGTCTATTTTTTTTGCTTAGCTTAATAATGTTGTGTTCTAGTGTTAATGCCATTAAAATGGAGTCCAGTTACTTCTCTACACATGTACTCTTCACATCTAAATAGAGCAGATATGGCAACACACTAAGCAAAGAACGATTGCAGTCAGCGGAGCATCATGGACAAATTTAGAGGGGTTTCATCAGAGAAATTTCTGAGCAGCACCGTCATTGGTCGGGATTGAGTCCTCACATTAGTAAGTAGCCTCGAGTGACAAGTCCTTTCTAATTAGACTGCCATCCAGGATTAATGTATTGTATATATCCCTGACTAACGTAGGACACCATTCTATTTGAGATGCATCTCTCTTTAACTAAGAAACTCCTATATATACAACACTACTCACTGCAGCCCATTTATCACGCATTTTAGATTCGATGTTCTCCATCACTGGCTCGCACCTAACAAAACAGCTTTCAGTTATTTTCTTGGACCATCGCAACCTCCATATCATACACATTGTGCATGTCATATTACAACATGACTGAATTTATGGAAGCATTTTTGGATGAGTTGTGTGCAAATTTTTTTTTTTTGGCAAATGCGTGTAATTCGTTTTGCAATGGGAAACAGAATAGATTAGCCAACAGCACAGGGAATATTGTCATCTTGGACGAGCGGGCTTACAAAGTACAGTGTGTGTGCAGTCTAGTACTGTGATTTGCAAGCTCATGGGCGGTTTCCCTGTTTTGGGATCGATCAGTGTTTCTTTCAAACCTACAGATTGTAGAGACCGGCTTCTACAACTGAATAACATAATGCCATATTTGATAATGTATTCCGTTGTTACTAGGAGAGCTTCATATTCCAATTGTGGAAAGCCTAGTTTTATTTTAACTGAATTCTTGTGCGTTAGTTCGTTTTTTTTTTTTTTTTTTTTTTTTTTTTTGATAACGATTAGCTCAGTTTGTGTTAGCATATCAGCTTGCACTGCACGAATTAATCCACATTTTTCATCTTTAAGCAACTCATCTCCACACTCACCGCGTATGAGAAAAATCATAAAATCTTCTAGGAGTAGTGCCAAATATCATAAGCAGAGCAATCTGGCGGACTTACGGATGCAAAAGTGGGATCCCACTTATCCCATTTCTATTTTATTTGTGAATTTTTAGTTCAATGTTTTGACATGATTTTTTCACTAAAAACCCCAAATGCACTATAAGCTAGTGGGATAAGTGGATCCCACTTCGGCATCCTTAGACGGACTCGGGTAGAAAGATCACACATGGGCGCTGAAAACATGCAAAAAAAAAGGGGATTTCTTTCTCGGGTAGAAAGATCACACATACGCGCGACGGTGAAGTTATCGGACCGATCCATCAGCAGTTCAGCAGCAGCTACCCAAACAAGCCAGCGCCGCCGGACGTCCGAGAACGCGTCTCTAACCGCCGGACGTCTGAGAACGCGTTCAAGCTCGACGCCTCGTTGCCCACCATCAGGGACTACCTGGGCCAGGTGTTCCGGCAGGCCAGCTAAATGCGGACGCGGCGCGGCGCGCGGCGGAAGCTCTGGATCGAGCACGCCGACAGCATCTCCCGCCTCGCCGTGGCCGTCCAAGACGGCGTGGTGTATTCCGGGTCGTTGGACAGGTCGCTCATGGCGTGGCGCATGTCGGACCTCAAGTGCCTCGAGTCCGTGCGCGCCCACGACGACGCCATCAACGCCGTCCCCGCCGACTGCGGCGTCGTCTACTCCGCCTCCGCCGACGGGCGCGTCAAGGCGTGCGAGAAAGGGAAGGCTGCCGCCAGCAAGCACTCCCTCCTGGTCGTCATCGTCGCCCGCGACGGCGTGTCTTGGAACGCCGTCGTCGTGGCGGAGAGCAGAGCCGACGGGGGGCGGCGTGTGTACGCGGCCATCTCGGACGGGCACGTCCTCGGCTGGGACCGGCACGGCGGCGCGCGGTGGAACCTCGCCTGCGACGTCAAAGCACACACCATGGCCGTTGAATGCCGGTGCGTGGCCGGCGACCTGGTGTGCACGGTGCACCGGCTCCGCCGACAAGACAATCGTCTTGTGGCGCCGGCAGCCGGACGGCGGCCTCGCGAAGATCGGCGCCGTAGGAGGCCACGAGGGACCCGTGAAGAGCACCCAGGCCTCCGTGTGCAGGACGAGCAACGGCTGTATGGTGTACAGCGGGGGGCTCGACAAGACCAGCCAGGTCTGGTGGGTGCCGAATGGCTCGAACGCGACGAGCGGCGGCGAGAAACAATGGACACCCAGGATCACAAGCCCCTGCGTGTTCTTGAGGTGAATTGTGCGTGCTCTGTTTGGCTAGAGCAAGTGTGTAGGCACATTTTACAGGAGTCGGGGAAACTTGCGTCAGATTGTTTTGGTTTTGGTTTTGATTGTTTGGCAGCAGTAGATGACTGAATTGGTGATTGCTGCTGTATAGGGGAGGATTCATATTTTACAAGGAACCAAGTAAACTAGTCATATATAGGTTGGGTGTACATGGGTGCAAACTGTAAACTGCAGCAACTTTTATACGCTGATTTCTACACGGGTTTCGATTTTTGGGCCATGTCCAATTCCTCATCCTCATTGAAGATGTATCCATGGACGATCGTCTAATTGCAATTGCAGAATTGACGCATATCTCTCTCTGTTCATTCTAAATGAATGACGAATTTTTACAGTGTTTGCTCGATTTGAGACCTGGTATCATTGGTGTTTGCATTTTTTTGATGAGCATTCCAGCCAACAAGGAACATACCGAAGTACATTGAAGGGAAGGCAAACACCAAACAGAAGTATCCAAAGCTGTAGCGAATATCATCCCCGGATGCAGCTTCTTCAAGGAACCGGAAGACGATGAAGAACTTATATTTCGGCGGTAGAATTCACATCTAGTATCATAACTTGGGTGATGAGGAATGTCAGCATCATGAGGTGTCTGGACTGGAAACACGGTGCTGAAATCACTACTTGTCTTGGCTATCCAGACCATGAAAAAACTAACCACATGAATTGCTTTCGTCGTTGCATAATGCATCACTGCCTAGTTTATCTTCTTGTCCACTGTCAGTATTTATACCTATCATTCACAGTTAAAATGGTAGGGCACCTACCTGATGCTTAGCTCAATTTCTATTTTGGTTCACTCCAAAATCTCCACTCTGAGTATTAGTAGTTATATGATAAACTTTCAAATATAGAATCTCTAATTAGACTAATATCCCTGATGTATGTATCCCCGACTAACATAGAACAGCTTCTTTTGAAGAGATCTCTCTCTTTAACCAAAAATTCCTATATATACAACACTAGATCATATTTTTCACACATTTTAGATTCGACATTCTTTGTCACTCGTTCATAGCTAACAAACAGCTTTGAGTTATTTTTCTTGGACCATCTCAACCTACCTATCATACACGTTGTGCATGTCATATTACAACATGACTAATTTTCTGGACGCATTTTTTATGAGCTTTTAGAAGAAGAGTTTTGTTTTTTTTTTTGGCAAATGCATACTTCTTTTTGCAATGGAAATGGAATAGATTTGTTGACGCCACCGGAATATTATCATCCTGGACGAGCGGTCTTGCGAAGCATGGAGTGCGTTTTCTACCCACTTGGAATGTATTGCGCAATCTACCATGGTCTGCAAGCTTATGGGCAACCCTGTTTTGGGAAATATCAATCCTCCTGGGTGTTTCTTTGAATCTTACACAAAGTAGAGACTAGCTTCTAGTACAAATGAATAAGAGCAACTCTAGTAGATCCCGAATAATCCCAACCCAAAAAAGCAGTTTTGGGACAATAATCCCAACCCAAAAAACCAGTTTCTCGAAACTGTTTTTACGGTTTAGAAATTTGCTACGACGAACAGAAATGGAAAATTCGAACCGCAAATTTAGAAAAAGTACTTCGCACTTCATCGGCAAGCATAGTTCACACAAAGTTTAACAAGATCATAAGCGAACGTCAAACGAAACAACAAAAAACAACAAATTCACGCTAGCTAAAACTAAGATCTACGCCGCCGCCCTGGTTGGCGGTTCTACACCTCGACGATGCACTAGCAGGGCTCTTCCCTCTCCAACATCCGCTGTTAGGCTGCGTGCTCGGCACTCAGCTGAAGCATGTACTGGAGTTGTTCGGTGATGTTTGCTTCGAACGATCGGCGGGTCGTCTCGTGTAGCTACACCCTGTGAATGTGGTAGTACAGACTTCGCCTTCATGCGACGGACGAGCTTGTTGTCGTTGGTGATTGCGGCGAGCTCAGCATCGGTGGTGATGAGCCCGAAGTCGTCGGATTCAGAGTCAGTGCAATCGTCATAGTCGGTAGTCGAATCTTGCTAAAATTTGGGATGGGCTTTTAGCCCATTAGGAAATTTCTATTTAATCCCTAAGGCCCATGCAGCCATAGCAAGTGGTGGGAGTTTAGTCCCACATTGCTAGTTATGAGAGTTTTGTACCAGTTTATAAGGTGTGCTCTCTCCCCACTAGTGTGAGTTGGTATGAAGAGAGAGAAGTTGTGGAGGTGTTCCACACGCGCGCTACTCCTCCACCGCCGCATCGTCACGACGCGTCGCGCCGCGGGTTGCGGGAATGAGCCGAGCCGATGCCTTTATTTTGGCAGTCAGAAACGGGGAGTCAATGGACACGGCAATAATATGAGACGTCATATTAATTGTTGTCTAATTGCGTCACATTAAAAACGCCGCATTTATCACATGGTAACGGCTGTAGTAAACGCCAATTAAATTGACCGTTCTCCTACTCGGTCGTGCCTATATATTGGAGGCTCAGCGGACACAGAAAACACAACTCATATACTCTGTCTCTTTGCGTCCACTTTCATTCCACCTCCTGTTGCTGTCGCCGGTGATCCCATCCTGTCTACCGCGTACACGGCCAACGGGAGAGTAGGCCTCCGAAACCCTGCCTCTCCAGATCCTGTACGGGAGAGGGGCGATTAGCTTTTTGGGGAGCGTCTCCTACGCGACTCCTCGCTGCTGCTGTACATCTACTTCGTCTACTACCGCGTCGCCCTCTTCGTCAACATGTCCACTGAAGCCGAACACGCTGCTGCTGCCGCCGAGGCCGCCACTGCTGCCGCCACTGCTACGGCTACTGCCAACTAGCCAATCGCAGGGTATAACACGTTTATTCCTGTCCTTATTATTTCCATGTGTGCCATACTAGTAGTTTGCGTAGATGTGTCTACCGTCAATCTAGTATTCAGCAACATGGTTAATTATCAGTATGTTTACGGCATGCTCGTGATTTATACTTGGATTAATTTATTCTGTAAATTGCCTAAATTCATAACAATCCAAAAACCTAATATGTGTACGAAATTTTCGATTCATGGTTTTGCTACTGCACAAAAACCGGACCCGTTTACGGGAACGTACTTTAAGCGTTGGCAGACAAAAACAATCTTATGGCTCACGACTATGAACGTGTTCTGGATCGTCGGTGTCACTCCCACGGAAACGATTACTCCTGAACAGGAGAAGGCGTTTAGTGATGCCACCATCGTCTTTGTTGGATGCGTTCTAAGAGTGATCGGAGATAAGATTGTTGACGCATATTAACATATGCGGGTTATCAAGGATTTGTGGGAGGCGCTCGAATCCAAATTCGGCCCAACCGATGATGGCAGCGAAATGTACAGTATAGAGCAGTTCCATGACTACAGAATGGTCGAAAACCGTTCTGTATTGGTGCAGGCTCATGAGTTACAGTGCATCTCTAAAGAGCTTGAAATTCTCAAGTGCATGCTACCGGGCAAGTATGTCGCGGGATGCATAATCGCCAAGCTGCCTAATTCCTGGAGGAACGTTGCCACTACTCTGAAATATCAGAGGCGTGAATTCTCAGTAGAGGATGTCATCGGTCGTCTGAGTGTTGATCAGAATTCGAGGGAAAATGACTCACATGGAAAAGGGAATGAAGGGACTTCTGCGGCCAATATGGTACAGAAGAACTACAACTCCCACAAGAACAATACGAGGACTGCTCTCCAGCAGAATACCGACTTCAAGAAAAAGGCTAAGTAGACCTTCAAGAAGGATAAGAAGAAAGATGGCTGCTTCACTTGTGGTTCACTGGAACACTGGGATGTGAAGTGCCCAAAGAAGTACATGAAGCCAGGACAGGATTCCAAGGCTGTCAACATAATTGTGAGCAACAATGAGAATGGAGCATCTAGGTATGATAATTTGTTTATTGTATTTTTAGTTTGTCAGTCTACTGATTGGTGGATTGACACAGGTGCAAAAATTCATGTGTGTGCTGACATCTCATTGGTTTCTTCTTATCAGGTCACAAGGAACGGATCCTTATTGATGGGGAACGACGCAAGTGCTTCTGTACTTGGTGTTGGAACGGTCGGTCTAAAGTTTACTTCGGGAAGTATCGTGCAGCTCAAGAACGTGCAGCATGTCCCACCATTAAGAAAAATCTCGTTAGTGGCTCCCTTCTATGTAGAGAAGGGTTTAAGTTGGTTTTTGAGTCCAATAAATAGTTGTAACAAAATATGGACTGTTTGTTGGAAAAGGGTATGAATGTGGAGGTCTGTTCCGCTTTTCTCTTGCTGATTTCTGTAATAAAGTCATGAACAATATTCATTCAAGTGTTGATGAAACAGAAGTTTGCCATTCACGTCTTTGTCACGTTGGTTTCAGTTGGATGACGTGGTTAGCAAAATTAAATTAAATTCCAAGTTCCACTTTAGCCAAAGGTTCTAAGTGTCATTCGTGTGTGCAAGCAAAGAAACCTCGTAAGCCCCATAAGGTTGCGGAGGTGAGACACTTGGCGCCATTAGAACTCATACATTCTGATCTCTGTGAGATGAATGGTGTATTGACTAAAGGTGGAAAGAGATACTTCATGACGTTAATAGACGATTCCACTGGATTTTGCTATGTATATATGTTAAACACTAAAGATGAGGCTCTACACTACTTTAAAATCTATAAGGCAGAAGTTGAGAATCAACTTGAAAAGAAAATTAAACGAATCTGGTAAGATCGTGGTGGAGAGTATTTCTCTAATGAGTTTGACTCTTTCTGTGCGGAACATGGTATTATTCATGAGAGGAGGCCTCCCTATTCACCTCAGTCAAATGGGGTTGCCGAACGGAAAAATCATACTCTAACAAATTTGGTTAATGCCATATTAGATACATCGGGTTTATCCAAGGCATGGTGGGGGAGGCTATATTGACATCATGTCATGTCCTGAATAAAGTTCCGACGAAAGATAATGAGGTCACTCCCTATGAGCAATGGGACAAGAGAAAAACAACACTCTCGTACTTACGAACTTGGGGTTGTTTGGCGAAAGTCAATGTGCTGATCCCCAAAAAGCGTAAACTTGGACCAAAGACCGTGGATTGCGTTAATTTGGGATACGCTAAGAATAGCGTTGGCTATAGATTTCTAGTATTGAAATCTGAGGTACCTGACGTGAAGATCGGTACGATTGTGGAGTCTAAAGATGCTACATTATTTGAGGATAATTTTCCTATGAGAGATATGCAATGCACTTCTAGACAGGAATCAGAGGAGATTCCTGAGGATGCCATTCCTATGAAATATTATGAACAAACACATGATGAGAATCCTAAGAAGGATGACGAGGAAACCCTTGGTAGGGGCAAGAAACAAAGGACTGCAAAGTCCTTTGGTGATGATTTCCTTGTGTACCTTGTGGATGATACTCCCACTTCTATTTCAGAAGCTTATGCATCTCCAGATGCTGACTACTGGAGAGAAGCGGTCCGTAGCGAGATGGATTCCATCATGGCTAATGGAACGTGGGAGATCACTGAACGTCCTTATGGCTGTAAACCATTAGGATGTAAGTGGGTGTTCAAAAAGAAGCTTAGGCCCGATGGTACGATTGAAAAGTACAAGGCTAGACTTGTGGCCAAGGGTTACTCCCAGAAAGAAGATGAAGATTTCTTTGATACTTATTCACCTGTGGCCAGACTGACCATCATTCGAGTATTACTCTCGTTGGCGGCCTCGCATGGTCTTCTCGTCCATCAGATGGATGTTAAGATGGCTTTCCTCAATGGAGAGTTAGACGAGGAAATCTATATGCAACAGCTCGATGGCTTTGTGTTAGATGGTCAAGAAGCAAAGGTGTGTAATTTACTGAAATCTTTATATGGGCTGAAACAAGCACCTAAGCAATGGCATGAGAAGTTCAATACAACTTTAACATATGTTGGCTTTGTTGTTAATGAAGCTGACAAATGTGTATACTATCGCCATGGTGGGGGCGAAGGAGTTTTACTGTGTTTGTATGTTGATGACATACTAATATTTGGGACCAACCTCAAAGTAATCAATGAGGTTAAGTCGTTTCTATCCCAGAACTTTGAGATGAAAGATCTTGGTGTGGCTGATGTTATTTTGAACATCAAGCTGTTGAGAGACAATGAGGGTGGGATTACACTTTTGCAATCCCATTATGTTGAGAAGGTTTTGAGTCGTTTTGGATATTCGGACAGCAAAATTTCTCCAACACCGTATGATCCTACTGTGCGGATTCGAAAGTTCGAAGGAACAACTAAGGATCAGCTGAGGTACTCTCAAGTAATTGGTTCACTCATGTACCTAGCAAGCGCTACGAGGCTTGACATCATGTTTGTTGTGTAAAAACTAAGCCGGTTTGTTTCCAATCTGGGTGACGTGCATTGGCATGCTATAGAAAGAATTATGCGCTATCTGAAAGGTACCGTGAACCATGGACTTCACTACAGTGGATATCCTTAGGTACTTGAAGGGTATTGTGATGCGAATTGGATCTCCGATGCTGATGAGATGAAAGCCACAACAGGGTATGTGTTTACTCTTGGAGGTGGTGTTGTTTCCTAGAAGTCTTGCAAGCAAACGATCTTAACGAGATCGACAATGGAAGCAGAATTAACAGCATTAGACACGTCTAGTGTCGAAGCAGGATGGCTTCGAGATATTTTTATGGACTTGCATGTGGTTGAAAAGCTAGTACCGGCTATCCTTATGAACTGTGACAATCAAACAGTAATTGTCAAGGTGAAGAGTTCAAAGGACAATGCACAGTCCACAAAGCACATAAAAATGAGATTAAAATCTGTTAGACATTTAAGAAACTCCGGAGTGATAGCGGTGGATTATATCCAGTCGGCTCAATTTTTATTTTGGTTCACTCCAAAATCTCCACTCTGAGTATTAGTAGTTATATGATAAACTTTCAAATATAGAATCTCTAATTAGACTAATATCCCTGATGTATGTATCCCCGACTAACATAGAACAACTTCTTTTGAAGAGATCTCTCTCTTTAACCAAAAATTCCTATATATACAACACTAGATCATATTTGTCACACATTTTAGATTCGACATTCTTTGTCACTCGTTCATAGCTAACAAACAGCTTTGAGTTATTTTTCTTGGACCATCTCAACCTACCTATCATACACGTTGTGCATGTCATATTACAACATGACTAATTTTCTGGACGCATTTTTTATGAGCTTTTAGAAGAAGAGTTTTGTTTTTTTTTGGCAAATGCATACTTCTTTTTGCAATGGAAACGGAATAGATTTGTTGACGCCACCGGAATATTATCATCCTGGACGAGCGGTCTTGCGAAGCATGAGGTGCGTTTTCTACCCACTTGGAATGTATTGCGCAATCTACCATGGTCTGCAAGCTTATGGGCAACCCTGTTTTGGGAAATATCAATCCTCCTGGGTGTTTCTTTGAATCTTACACAAAGTAGAGACTAGCTTCTAGTACAACTGAATAAGAGCAACTCTAGTAGATCCCGAATAATCCCAACCCAAAAAAGCAGTTTTGGGACAATAATCCCAACCCAAAAAACCAGTTTCTCGAAACTGTTTTTACGGTTTAGAAATTTGCTACGTCGAACAGAAACGGAAAATTCGAACCGCAAATTTAGAAAAAGTACTTCACACTTCATCGGCAAGCATAGTTCACACAAAGTTTAACAATATCATAAGCGAACGTCAAACGAAACAACAAAAAACAACAAATTCACGCTAGCTAAAACTAAGATCTACGCCGCCGCCCTGGTTGGCGGTTCTACACCTCGACGATGCACTAGCAGGGCTCTTCCCTCTCCAACATCCGCTGTTAGGCTGCGTGCTCGGCACTCAGCTGAAGCATGTACTGGAGTTGTTCGGTGATGTTTGCTTCGAACGATCGGCGGGTCGTCTCGTGTAGCTACACCCTGTGAATGTGGTAGTACAGACTTCGCCTTCATGCGACGGACGAGCTTGTTGTCGTTGGTGATTGCGGCGAGCTCAGCATCGGTGGTGATGAGCCCGAAGTCGTCGGATTCAGAGTCAGTGCAATCGTCAAAGTCGGTAGACGAATCTTGCTAAAATTTGGGATGGGCTTTTAGCCCATTAGGCAATTTCTATTTAATCCCTAAGGCCCATGCAGCCATAGCAAGTGGTGGGAGTTTAGTCCCATATTGCTAGTTATGAGAGTTTTGTACCAGTTTATAAGGTGTGCTCTCTCCCCACTAGTGTGAGTTGGTATGAAGAGAGAGGAGTTGTGGAGGTGTTCCACACGCGCGCTCCCCCTACTCCGCCGCATCGTCACGACGCGTCGCGCCGCGGGTTGCGGGAATGAGCCGAGACGATGCCTTTATTTTGGCAGTCAGAAACGGGGAGTCAATGGACACGGAAATAATATGAGACGTCATATTGATTGTTGTCTAATTGCGTCAAATTAAAAACGCCGCATTTATCACATGGTAACGGCTGTAGTAAACGCCAATTAAATTGACCGTTCTCCTACTCGGTCGTGCCTATATATTGGAGGCTCAGCGGACACAGAAAACACAACTCATATACTCTGTCTCTTTGCGCCCACTTTCATTCCACCTCCTGTTGCTATCGCCGGTTATCCCATCATGTCTACCGCGTACACGGCCAACGGGAGAGCAGGCCTCCGAAACCCTGCCTCTCCAGATCCTGTACGGGAGAGGGGCGATTAGCTTTTTGCGGAGCGTCTCCTACGCGACTGCTCACTGCTGCTGTACATCTACTTCGTCTACTACCGCGTCGCCCTCTTCGTCAACATGTCCACTGAAGCCGAACATGCTGCTGCTGCCGCCGAGGCCGCCACTGCTGCCGCCACTGCTACGGCTACTGCCAACTAGCCAATCGCAGGGTATAACACGTTTATTCCTGTCCTTATTATTTCCATGTGTGCCATACTAGTAGTTTGCGTAGATGTGTCTACCGCCAATCTAGTATTCAGACACATGGTTAATTATCAGTATGTTTACGGCATGCTCGTGATTTATACTTGGATTAATTTATTCTGTAAATTGCCTAAATTCATAACAATCCAAAAATCTAATATGTGTACAAAATTTTTGATTCATAGTTTTGCTACTGCACAAAAACCGGACCAGTTTACGGGGACGTACTTTAAGCGTTGGCAGACAAAAACAATTTTATGGCTCACGGCTATGAACGTGTTCTGGGTCGTCGGTGTCACTCCCACGGAAACGATTACTTCTGAACAGGAGAAGGCGTTTAGGGATGCCACCATCGTCTTTGTTGGATGGGTTCTAAGCGTGATCGGAGATAAGATTGTTGACGCATATTTACATATGCGGGTTGCCAAGGATTTGTGGGAGGCGCTCGAATCCAAATTCGGCCCAACCGATGATGGCAGCGAAATGTACAGTATAGAGCAGTTCCATGACTACAGAATGGTCGAACACCGTTCTGTATTGGTGCAGGCTCATGAGTTACAATGCATCGCTAAGGAGCTTGAAATTCTCAAGTGCATGCTACCGGGCAAGTATGTCGCGGGATGCATAATCGCCAAGCTGCCTAATTCCTGGAGGAACGTTGCCACTACTCTGAAACATCAGAGGCGGGAATTCTCAGTAGAGGATGTCATCGGTCGTCTGAGTGTTGATCAGAATTCGAGGGCAAATGACTCACATGGAAAAGGGAATGAAGGGACTTCTGCGGCCAATATGGTACAGAAGAACTACAACTCCCACAAGAACAAGGCGAGGACTGCTGTCCAGCAGAATACCGACTTCAAGAAGAAGGCTAAGTAGACCTTCAAGAAGGATAAGAAGAAAGATGGCTGCTTCACTTGTGGTTCACTGGAACACTGGGATGTGAACTGCCCAAAGAAGTACATGAAGCCAGGACAGGATTCCAAGGCTGTCAACATAATTGTGAGCAACAATGTGAATGGAGCATCTAGGTATGATAATTTGTTTATTGTATTTTTAGTTTGTCAGTCTACTGATTGGTGGATTGACACAGGTGCAAAAATTCATGTGTGTGCTGACATCTCATTGGTTTCTTCTTATCAGGTCACATGGAACGGATCCTTATTGATGGGGAACGACGCAAGTGCTTCTGTACTTGGTGTTGGCATGGTCGGTCTAAAGTTTACTTCGGGAAGTATCGTGCAGCTCAAGAACGTGCAGCATGTCCCGCCATCAAGAAAAATCTCGTTAGTGGCTCCCTTCTGTGTAGAGAAGGGTTTAAGTTGGTTTTTGAGTCCGATAAAGTAGTTGTAACAAAATATGGACTATTTGTTGGAAAAGGGTATGAATGTGGAGGTCTGTTCCGCTTTTCTCTTGCTGATTTCTGTAATAAAGTCATGAACAATATTCATTCAAGTGTTGATGAAACAAAAGTTTGGCATTCACGTCTTTGTCACGTTGGTTTCAGTTGGATGACGTGGTTAGCAAAATTAAATTAAATTCCAAGTTCCACTTTAGCCAAAGGTTCTAAGTGTCATTCGTGTGTGCAAGCAAAGAAACCTCGTAAGCCCCATAAGGTTGCGGAGGTGAGACACTTGGCGCCATTAGAACTCATACATTCTGATCTCTGTGAGATGAATGGTGTGTTGACTAAAGGTGTAAAGAGATACTTCATGACGTTAATAGACGATCCCACTAGATTTCGCTATGTATATCTGTTAAACACTAAAGATGAGGCTCTACACTACTTTAAAATCTATAAGGCAGAAGTTGAGAATCAACTTGAAAAGAAAATTAAACGAATCTGGTAAGATCGTGGTGGAGAGTATTTCTCTAATGAGTTTGACTCTTTCTATGCGGAACATGGTATTATTCATGAGAGGAGGCCTCCCTATTCACCTCAGTCAAATGGGGTTGCCGAACGGAAAAATCGTACTCTAACAAATTTGGTTAACGCCATATTAGATACATCGGGTTTATCCAAGGCATGGTGGGGGAGGCTATATTGACATCATGTCCTGTCCTGAATAAAGTTCCGACGAAAGATAATGAGGTCACTCCCTATGAGCAATGGGAGAAGAGAAAAACAACACTCTCGTACTTACGTACTTGGGGTTGTTGGGCGAAAGTCAATGTGCTGATCCCCAAAAAGCGTAAACTTGGACCAAAGACCGTGGATTGCGTTAATTTGGGATACGCTAAGAATAGCGTTGGCTATAGATTTCTAGTATTGAAATCTGAGGTACCTTACGTGAAGATCGGTACGATTGTGGAGTCTAAAGATGCTACATTCTTTGAGGATAATTTTCCTATGAGAGATATGCAAAGCACTTCTAGACAGGAATCAGAGGAGACTCCTGAGCATGTCATTCCTATGAAATATTATGAACAAACACATGATGAGAATCCTAAGAAGGATGACGAGGAAACCCTTGGTAGGTGCAAGAAACAAAGGACTGCAAAGTCCTTTGGTGATGATTTCCATGTGTACCTTGTGGATGATACTCCCACTTCTATTTCAGAAGCTTATGCTGACTACTGGAGAGAAGCGGTCCGTAGCGAGATGGATTCCATCATGGCTAATGGAACGTGGGAGATCACTGAACGTCCTTATGGCTATAAACCATTAGGATGTAAGTGGGTGTTCAAAAAGAAGCTTAGGCCCGATGGTACAATTGAAAAGTACAAGGCTAGACTTGTGGCCAAGGGTTACTCCCAGAAAGAAGATGAAGATTTCTTTGATACTTATTCACCTGTGGCCATACTGGCCATCATTCGAGTATTACTCTCGTTGGCGGCCTCGCATGGTCTTCTCGTCCATCAGATGGATGTTAAGATGGCTTTCCTCAATGAAGAGTTAGACGAGCAAATCTATATGCAACGGCCAGATGGCTTTGTGTTAGATGGTCAAGAAGGAAATGTGTGTAAGTTACTGAAATCTTTATATGGGCTGAAACAAGCACCTAAGCAATGGCATGAGAAGTTCAATACAACTTTAACATATGTTGGCTTTGTTGTTAATGAAGCTGACAAATGTGTATACTATCGCCATGGTGGGGGCGAAGGAGTTATACTGTGTTTGTATGTTGATGACATACTAATATTTGGGACCAACCTCAAAGTAATCAATGAGGTTAAGTCGTTTCTATCCCAGAACTTTGAGATGAAAGATCTTGGTGTGGCTGATGTTATTTTGAACATCAAGCTGTTGAGAGACAATGAGGGTGGGATTACACTTTTGCAATCCCATTATGTTGAGAAGGTTTTGAATCGTTTTGGATATTCGGACAGCAAAATTTCTCCAACACCGTATGATCCTAGTGTGCGGATTCGAAAGTTCGAAGGCACAACTAAGGATCAGCTGAGGTACTCTCAAGTAATTGGTTCACTCATGTACCTAGCAAGCGCTACGAGGCCTGACATCATGTGTGTTGTGTAAAAACTAAGCCGGTTTGTTTCCAATCTGGGTGACGTGCATTGGCATGCTATAGAAAGAATTATGCGCTATCTGAAAGGTACCGTGAACCATGGACTTCACTACAGTGGATATCCTTAGGTACTTGAAGGGTATTGTGATGCGAATTGGATCTCTGATGCTGATGAGATGAAAGCCACAACAGGGTATGTGTTTACTCTTGGAGGTGACGCTGTTTCGTAGAAGTCTTGCAAGCAAACGATCTTAACGAGATCGACAATGGAAGCATAATTAACAGCATTAGACACGTCTAGTGTCGAAGCAGGATGGCTTCGAGATATTTTTATGGACTTGCATGTGGTTGAAAAGCTAGTACCGTCTATCCTTATGAACTGTGACAATCAAACAGTAATTGTCAAGGTGAAGAGTTCAAAGGACAATGCACAGTCCACAAAGCACATAAAAATGAGATTAAAATCTGTCAGACATTTAAGAAACTCCGGAGTGATAGCGGTGGATTATATCCAGTCGGCTCAATTTCTATTTTGGTTCACTCCAAAATCTCCACTCTGAGTATTAGTAGTTATATGATAAACTTTCAAATATAGAATCTCTAATTAGACTAATATCCCTGATGTATGTATCCCCAACTAACATAGAACAACTTCTTTTGAAGAGATCTCTCTCTTTAACCAAAAATTCCTATATATACAACACTAGATCATATTTGTCACACATTTTAGATTCGACATTCTTTGTCACTCGTTCATAGCTAACAAACAGCTTTGAGTTATTTTTCTTGGACCATCTCAACCTACCTATCATACACGTTGTGCATGTCATATTACAACATGACTAATTTTCTGGACGCATTTTTTATGAGCTTTTAGAAGAAGAGTTTTTTTTTTGGCAAATGCATACTTCTTTTTGCAATGGAAACAGAATAGATTTATTGACGCCACCGGAATATTATCATCCTGGACGAGCGGTCTTGCGAAGCATGCAGTGCGTTTTCTACCCACTTGGAATGTATTGCGCAATCTACCATGGTCTGCAAGCTTATGGGCAACCCTGTTTTGGGAAATATCAATCCTCCTGGGTGTTTCTTTGAATCTTACACAGAGTAGAGACTAGCTTCTAGTACAACTGAATAAGAGCAACTCTAGTAGATCCCGAATAATCCCAACCCAAAAAAGTAGTTTTGGGACAATAATCCCAACCCAAAAAACCAGTTTCTCGAAACTGTTTTTACGGTTTAGAAATTTGCTACGTCGAACAGAAACGGAAAATTCGAACCGCAAATTTAGAAAAAGTACTTCGCACTTCATCGGCAAGCATAGTTCACACAAAGTTTAACAAGATCATAAGCGAACGTCAAACGAAACAACAAAAAACAAAAAATTAACGCTAGCTAAAACTAAGATCTACGCCGCCGCCCTGGTTGGCGGTTCTACACCTCGACGATGCACTAGCAGGGCTCTTCCCTCTCCAACATCCGCTGTTAGGCTGCGTGCTCGGCACTCAGCTGAAGCATGTACTGGAGTTGTTCGGTGATGTTTGCTTCGAACGATCGGCGGGTCGTCTCGTGTAGCTACACCCTGTGAATGTGGTAGTACAGACTTCGCCTTCATGCGACGGAAGAGCTTGTTGTCGTTGGTGATTGCGGCGAGCTCAGCATCGATGGTGATGAGCCCGAAGTCGTCGGATTCAGAGTCAGTTCAATCGTCAAAGTCGGTAGACGAATCTTGCTAAAATTTGGGATGGGCTTTTAGCCCATTAGGCAATTTCTATTTAATCCCTAAGGCCCATGCAGCCATAGCAAGTGGTGGGAGTTTAGTCCCATATTGCTGGTTATGAGAGTTTTGTACCAGTTTATAAGGTGTGCTCTCTCCCCACTAGTGTGAGTTGGTATGAAGAGAGAGGAGTTGTGGAGGTGTTCCACACGCGCTCCTCCTCCTCCGCCGCATCGTCACGACGCGCCGCGCCGCGGGTTGCGGGAATGAGCCGAGCCGATGCCTTTATTTTGGCAGTCAGAAACGAGGAGTCAATGGACACGGCAATAATATGAGACGTCATATTAATTGTTGTCTAATTGCGTCACATTAAAAACGCCGCATTTATCATATGGTAACGGCTGTAGTAAACGCCAATTAAATTGACCGTTCTCCTACTCGGTCGTGCCTATATATTGGAGGCTCAGCGGACACAGAAAACACAACTCATATACTCTGTCTCTTTGCGCCCACTTTCATTCCACCTCCTGTTGCTGTCGCCGGTGATCCCATCCTGTCTACCGCGTACACGGCCAACGGGAGAGCAGACCTCCGAAACCCTGCCTCTCCAGATCCTGTACGGGAGAGGGGCGATTAGCTTTTTGCGGAGCGTCTCCTACGCGACTGCTCGCTGCTGCTGTACATCTACTTCGTCTACTACCGCGTCGCCCTCTTTGTCAACATGTCCACTGAAGCCGAACACGCTGCTGCTGCCGCCGAGGCCGCCACTGCTGCCGCCACTGCTACGGCTACTGCCAACTAGCCAATCGCAGGGTATAACATGTTTATTCCTGTCCTTATTATTTCCATGTGTGCCATACTAGTAGTTTGCGTAGATGTGTCTACCGTCAATCTAGTATTCAACAACATGGTTAATTATCAGTATGTTTACGGCATGCTCGTGATTTATACTTGGATTAATTTATTCTGTAAATTGCCTAAATTCATAACAATCCAAAAACCTAATATGTGTACGAAATTTTCGATTCATGGTTTTGCTACTGCACAAAAACCGGACCCGCTTACGGGGACGTACTTTAAGCGTTGGCAGACAAAAACAATCTTATGGCTCACGGCTATGAACGTGTTCTGGGTCGTCGGTGTCACTCCCACGGAAACGATTACTCCTGAACAGGAGAAGGCGTTTAGGGATGCCACCATCGTCTTTGTTGGATGCGTTCTAAGCGTGATCGGAGATAAGATTGTTGACGCATATTTACATATGCGGGTTGCCAAGGATTTGTGGGAGGCGCTCGAATCCAAATTCGGCCCAACCGATGATGGCAGCGAAACGTACAATATAGAGCAGTTCCATGACTACAGAATGGTCGAAAACCGTTCTGTATTGGTGCAGGCTCATGAGTTACAGTGCATCGCTAAGGATCTTGAAATTCTCAAGTGCATGCTACCGGGCAAGTATGTCGCGGGATGCATAATCGCCAAGCTGCCTAATTCCTGGAGGAACGTTGCCACTGCTCTGAAACATCAGAGGCGTGAATTCTCAGTAGAGGATGTCATCGGTCGTCTGAGTGTTGATCAGAATTCGAGGGCAAATGACTCACATGGAAAAGGGAATGAAGAGACTTCTGCGGCCAATATGGTACAGAAGAACTACAACTCCCACAAGAACAAGGCGAGGACTGCTGTCCAGCAGAATACCGACTTCAAGAAGAAGGCTAAGTAGACCTTCAAGAAGGATAAGAAGAAAGATGGCTGCTTCACTTGTGGTTCACTGGAACACTGGGATGTGAAGTGCCCAAAGAAGTAAATGAAGCCAGGACAGGATTCCAAGGCTGTCAACATAATTGTGAGCAACAATGAGAATGGAGCATCTAGGTATGATAATTTGTTTATTGTA
Source organism: Alopecurus myosuroides (assembly GCA_028641055.1). Classification (NCBI taxonomy): domain Eukaryota; kingdom Viridiplantae; phylum Streptophyta; class Magnoliopsida; order Poales; family Poaceae; genus Alopecurus; species Alopecurus myosuroides. The sequence continues at coordinate 64,330,739 of CM054058.1, read as the reverse complement.
TTTTCAGTTTGTCAGTCTACTGATTGGTGGATTGACATAGGTGCAAAAATTCATGTGTGTGCTGACATCTCATTGGTTTCTTTTTATCAGGTCACAAGGAACGGATCCTTATTGATGGGGAACGACGCAAGTGCTTCTGTACTTGGTGTTGGCACGGTCAGTCTAATGTTTACTTCGGGAAGTATCGTGCAGCTCAAGAACGTGCAGCATGTCCCGCCATCAAGAAAAATCTCGTTAGTGGCTCCCTTCTATGTAGAGAAGGTTTAAGTTGGTTTTTGAGTCCAATAAAGTAGTTGTAACAAAATATGGACTGTTTGTTGGAAAAGGGTATGAATGTGGAGGTCTGTTCCGATTTTCTCTTGCTGATTTCTGTAATAAAGTCATGAACAATATTCATTCAAGTGTTGATGAAACAGAAGTTTGGCATTCACGTCTTTGTCACGTTGGTTTAAGTTGGATGACGTGGTTAGCAAAATTAAATTAAATTCCAAGTTCCACTTTCGCCAAAGGTTCTAAGTGTCATTCGTGTGTGCAAGCAAAGCAACCTCGTAAGCCCCATAAGGTTGCGGAGGTGAGACACTTGGCGCCATTAGAACTCATACATTCTGATCTCTGTGAGATGAATGGTGTGTTGACTAAAGGTGGAAAGAGATACTTCATGACGTTAATAGACGATTCCACTGGATTTTGCTATGTATATCTGTTAAACACTAAAGATGAGGCTCTACACTACTTTAAAATCTATAAGGCAGAAGTTGAGAATCAACTTGAAAAGAAAATTAAACGAATCTGGTAAGATCGTGGTGGAGAGTATTTCTCTAATGAGTTTGACTCTTTATGTGCGGAACATGGTATTATTCATGAGAGGAGGCCTCCCTATTCACCTCAGTCAAATGGGGTTGCCGAACGGAAAAATCGTACTCTAACAAATTTGGTTAACGCCATATTAGATACATCGGGTTTATCCAAGGCATGGTGGGGGAGGCTATATTGACATCCTGTCATGTCCTGAATAAAGTTCCGACGAAAGATAATGAGGTCAGTCCCTATGAGCAATGGGCGAAGAGAAAAACAACACTCTCGTACTTACGTACTTGGGGTTGTTTGGCGAAAGTCAATGTGCTGATCCCCAAAAAGCGTAAACTTGGACCAAAGACCGTGGACTGCATTAATTTGGGATACGCTAAGAATAGCGTTGGCTGTAGATTTCTAGTATTGAAATCTGAGGTACCTGACGTGAAGATCGGTACGATTGTGGAGTCTAAAGATGCTACATTCTTTGAGGATAATTTTCCTATGAGAGATATGCAAAGCACTTCTAGACAGGAATCAGAGGAGACTCCTGAGCATGCCATTCCTATGAAATATTATGAACAAACACATGATGAGAATCCTAAGAAGGATGACGAGGAAACCCTTGGTAGGGGCAAGAGACAAAGGACTGCAAAGTCCTTTGGTGATGATTTCCTTGTGTACCTTGTGGATGATACTCCCACTTCTATTTCAGAAGCTTATGCATCTCCAGATGCTGACTACTGGAGAGAAGCGGTCCGTAGCGAGATGGATTCCATCATGGCTAATGGAACGTGGGAGATCACTGAACGTCCTTATGGCTGTAAACCATTAGGATGTAAGTGGGTGTTCAAAAAGAAGCTTAGGCCCGATGGTACGATTGAAAAGTACAAGGCTAGACTTGTGGCCAAGGGTTACTCCCAGAAAGAAGATGAAGATTTCTTTGATACTTATTCACCTGTGGCCAGACTGACCATCATTCGAGTATTAATCTTGTTGGCGGCCTCGCATGGTCTTCTCGTCCATCAGATGGATGTTAAGTTGGCTTTCCTAAATGGAGAGTTAGACGAGGAAATCTATATGCAACAGCCAGATGGCTTTGTGTTAGATGGTCAAGAGGAAAGGTGTGTAAGTTACTGAAATCTTTATATGGGCTGAAACAAGCACCTAAGCAATGGCATGAGAAGTTCAATACAACTTTAACATATGTTGGCTTTGTTGTTAATGAAGCTGACAAATGTGTATACTATCGCCATGGTGGGGGCGAAGGAGTTATACTGTGTTTGTATGTTGATGACATACTAATATTTGGGACCAACCTCAAAGTAATCAATGAGGTTAAGTCGTTTCTATCCCAGAACTTTGAGATGAAAGATCTTGGTGTGGCTGATGTTATTTTGAACATCAAGCTGTTGAGAGACAATGAGGGTGGGATTACACTTTTGCAATCTCATTATGTTGAGAAGGTTTTGAGTCGTTTTGGATATTCGGACAGCAAAATTTCTCCAACACTGTATGATCCTAGTGTGCGGATTCAAAAGTTCGAAGGCACAACTAAGGATCAGCTGAGGTACTCTCAAGTAATTGGTTCACTCATGTACCTAGCAAGCGCTACGAGGCCGAACATCATGTTTGTTGTGTGCAAACTAAGCCGGTTTGTTTCCAATCTGGGTGACATGCATTGGCATGCTATAGAAAGAATTATGCGCTATCTGAAAGGTACCGTGAACCATGGACTTCACTACAGTGGATATCCTTAGGTACTTGAAGGGTATTGTGATGCGAATTGGATCTCTGATGCTGATGAGATGAAAGCCACAATAGGGTATGTGTTTACCCTTGGAGGTGGTGATGTTTCCTAGAAGTCTTGCAAGCAAACGATCTTAACGAGATCGATAATGGAAGCAGAATTAACAGCATTAGACACGTCTAGTGTCGAAGCAGGATGGCTTCGAGATATTTTTATGGACTTGCATGTGGTTGAAAAGCTAGTACCGGCTATCCTTATGAACTGTGACAATCAAACAGTAATTGTCAAGGTGAAGAGTTCAAAGGACAATGCACAGTCCACAAAGCACATAAAAATGAGATTAAAATCTGTCAGACATTTAAGAAACTCCGGAGTGATAGCGGTGGATTATATCCAGTCGGCTAAGAACCTGGCAGATCCTTTTACTAAAGGGCTATCACGTGTTGTGATAGAAAGTGCATCGAGGGAGATGGGTATGAGACCCACATATGTTGCCATGGCAGTAACCCAATCTATGTGATCGGAGATCCCGTGAAGTGGGACCTGGGAAAACAAGCTAGTGGTTAACTGAGGAGAGTAATTTTTACTAACCCACTCTACTGGAGATGCAGTACTCTCAAAAACTATGGCAGGTTGACTTTTGTCTTAATGTGTTCCAAGGCTTGTATAAGGAAGATGCTATCCTACAGAGCGATCTTTGGAAGAACACGCCTATATGAGCCTGATTGCTAGTCACAGTCTATGAGATTGGGTGATCTCTAATAAGTTCATGAATAGGCCAGGAGTATGACTAATATGCTCCACCCGAGTGGTCAGCCTTCGGCAGCCTAGTACTGGCAAGACATTTAGTGAAACTATTTTACGCCAAACTGACAATTAAAGGCATAGTTTATTGTTCAGTTGTGATGTAGTGTAGCTACTTGTTCTAGGTGGATGTTCAACCTTAACGGGTCTCCACTGAAAATGCCGCTATATAAAAACAGTGAATGGAACAGAGGACAACACCATGGGTCTTCGGGATGTGGTGGGGGATTGCTGAAATTTGGGATGGGCTTTTAGCCCATTAGGCAATTTCTATTTAATCACTAAGGCCCATGCAGCCATAGAAAGTGGTGGGAGTTTAGTTTCATATTGCTAGTTGGGAGAGTTTTGCACAAGTTTATACGGTGAGCTCTCTCCTCACTAGTGTGAGTTGGTATGAAGAGAGAGGAGTTGTGGAGGTGTTCCACACGCGCGCTCCTCCTCCTCCGCCGCCCGCCTCGCCACGCCTCGTCTCATCACGACATGTCACGTCACGCCGCGCTGCGCCGCGCCGCGGGTTCGGGGAATGAGTCGAGCTGATGCCTTTATTTTGCCAGTCGGAAAAGGGGAGTCAACGGACATGGGAATAATATGAGACGTCATATTGATTGTTGTCTAATTGCATCACATTTATTTTCGTAACAGCCGTATTGATCGCATGTAATAACCGCGCGCCGTAAAACGCCACATTTATCACATGGTAACGGATGTAGAAAACGCCAATTGAATTGCCGTTCTCCTACTCGGCCGTGCCTATATATTGGAGGCTCACCAGACACAGAAAACAGAACTCATACACTCTTCCTCTTTGTGCCCACTGTCGTTCCACCTCCTGTTGCTGTAGCCGGTGATCCCATCCCGTCTACCACGTACACGGCCGACGGGAGAGCAGGCCTCCGAAACCCCGCCTCTCCAGATCCTGTACGGGAGAGGGGCGATTAGGTTTTTGGGGAGCGTCTCCTACGCGACTGCTCGTTGCTGCTGTACATCTACTTCGTCTACTACCGCATCGCCCTCTTCGTCAACATGTCCACCGAAGCCGAACGCGTTGCTGCTGCCGCCGAGGCCGCCACTGCTGCCACTGAGGCCGCTGCAGCTGCTGCCGCCACTGCTACGACTACTGCCAACTGGCCAATCGCAGGGTATAACACGTTTATCCCTGTCCTTATTATTTCCATGTGTGCCATACTAGTAGTTTGCGTAGATGTGTCTACTGTCAATCTAGTATTCAGCAATATGGTTAATTATCAGTATGTTTACGTCATGCTCATGATTTATACTTGGATTAATTTAATTTGTAAATTGCCTAAATTCTTAACAAATCTGATATCAATGATGGCACATTGTCGAGGCGAGTTCTGCCCGCAGGAGGTGCACATCGTCAAGCCCGCTGGAGGCGCACAAGTGCCGAGCCTGGCACTACCCGCTGATGCGACACCGAAACCCACAAGAGGCGCGGCGCCAAATCCTTGCTCCATTTTGGATGGAGGAGATGCTAATTGCTCGCCGAAGAAGTTTGAACCTAGCGGCGAAGGAATCAAGGGTGAACCATAATCGGCACCTTAAAACACATCATATAGTGATGGCACAGCCGCCTAATCAGTGGCCTCGAAAATTGTTTTTGGGCCAGACCAGTATAGTTGATTGTTTGGGCATTAAAAAAGATCGAACCCAGAATTTTCAGGGCCGAGGACATTATTCGGATGTGTGTTAGAGTTGGCCTAACATATGCCATCTTTGATAGAGTATATTCCTGTGTGACGAGCTAGCGGCAGACGTCGAGCAGTTTCTTGTAGATACCTACGTGGGCAACAGAACTGCGGATGGCTGAGACGGAGCGCGACGACGTGGGCGATTGCCCGGGGCCACCGGGGCTCTGCCACCGCAGGCTAACCCTAGCCCCGAGGGGCTTGGCATCGTGTTCGGGGGGGGAGGCGGGGGGGGGTCGCTGTTCTCGCCGGCGAGGGGGTGCAGATCGAGGGTGGGGCGGAGCAGCGGGTGTGCGCGTTGGCAACGGAGTGCGCGGCAACAGTTCTCTTGGAGGATCGGGTGGTCTCGCAGGAGATCTTCGACCGGCCGGCCAAATCTGACACGGCGGTGTCCCAGGAATTTTGGGCGGCGGCCGGCTACCCCACGACCGACTCTAGGTTCTGGGAGAAAGGTAAATCTTCTTGCAGGTCAGCGTCGCCGTCAGGTAGTGAGGCGACATCGCCGGTGGCTGCGGTGTCCTCGGCACCAGCTAGCGCGTCGACAAGTCCTCTTGGCGCCAGGCGTGCGCTGACAAAGACACCGGTGAGGCTGGGGTGGGGTGGCCCTCTTCCTCGACCCCGGGTCACGCCACTTCCATGCCTAGGTGAGTTCTTCCCGGAGTTATCTGCAGGTACGCCGGCGGCGAAAGGCGTGGTAAGCGGATCGGGGACAACGATCGTGGAACGCGGATCGGGGGAGTCGGGCGGCCCTTCGCCGATTCAAATCGATGTCCCTCTGACATGTGGGGCCCACCTGCATGGCGCAAGGCCCAAAAAACCATGGGCCTATCGTGACAACGACCGACATTGAGCACTGCTAGGGATTCGTGTTCACCACCGCCGTCCATGCCACTCCCACGCCGTCTTCTCCACGTGTCGTCGTCCACGCCGCGTCCCACTCTACTCCGACAGGTGGGAGGACGTACGCCGCGGTGCTCACCGCACCACGGATGGCGGCTCCGCAGCGAGTCGGAGGCTTACCGGGGGTGTGGCAGCTAGGACTGGCGCCAGGCGGGCGAGGCGGGGTGCTGGTCGCGGTGTCGTTGTTGTCAGGCAGCCGCCGGCTGGTCCACCGACGTTCTCCCCAGGGACGTTGCCGCATGCGCCTGCTCCCGTGTTGCAGCCTTCGGTTCCCGGACCTGTGCCTGCCCTAGGTTCGGTTGCTGCTGGCCCGGCTGCATCGGCGGCAACACTTGCGGTGACAGGCTCAAGTGGAGGTGTGGTAGGGCCGACAGGGGTATCCGTCATGGCTTCGGCTGCTTCTCCGCCTGGGGATGGTTTTGCGGTTGGTCGAGGGCGGGGGCCGGAGCTAAGAAGAGGAATAGTAAGAAGAAGAAGGTGACGCCACGTGTGACGGGCGGGGCTATGGCATTGCCGGCGCCTACGGTTGATCAGCGGGTGTATGTCACCATTGAACCCAGGGGTACCGATGTTGCTACGGTTCAAATCGCCAAGAAAACAAGATGCTGGAAGTGTGACGTTGATACACATGCTACTAGGGATTGCCCGGTGGAGCATTACTGCTATATCTGCGACAACAACAAGCATCCGCTTAAGAAGTGCCCAACTCTCAAACTCCTGAAACCGTCAGTGTCCATTGCAGGGATTGGCAGCACGCATACTATGTTCTCGCAGTTTCCTCACAACTTGTTCAAGGAGATAGGGGAGGCGTCTGAGGGGCCTATTGTTTTAGTAACGGTTGCGCGCATGAGATCAGTTACGAGGTGGAAGTGGGAGGCTATACCCAATGGCGACAACGTGTTCAAACTGGCGTTTCCTTCTATGGCTGAGCTTGACAGGTTTGACGGTATGGATTTTGGTGTTCCGTCCCAGTCCACGAGGTTGCTTTTTAGCAAGTGGAAACAGGAGGAGATTGAGCCAGTTATCGAGCTATACCATACTTGGGTTCACGTGGAGGGTGTGCCTCATTTGCTGAGACATTTTCTAGGCATTTGGGTGGTCGGGTCTATGATTGGTAATACCCTAGATGTGGATCTTTTGTCTCTACGTCGCAGAGGTATTGTAAGGATTCGGATGTATTTGTCTGATGATGAGGTGTTCCACAAGGTGGATGAGGCTGGACCTTATGTTAGCACAGATGGGGTTTTGCAGCTAAAAGGGTATTCTTTCACCTTCAGGACGAAGCCAGAGGATTTCGTTCCTGAGCTGGACTTTGTTCCTTTTATCTGGGACCATAAGCTGCGCTCGAAGTCCGCGACTGGAATGGAAAATGGAGATGATGTTGTTGCTCCTGGTGCTGGGATGACAGAGGAGGCTGCAGATGGACCGACTAGCATGGTCATTGATCCGTCCACGTCTAACAGGGGGGTCATGTCCGTGTCAAGGCCTTGGAGATACTACGTGACTATGCTTTAACTCCCATCAACGTGTCTACTTCCCGTGGAAAGGAAATGGCTAGACGGCTTGTTTCTTCGGAAGTGGCTGTCAATTTGTTCTCCGAAGGTATGTGTGCATCATCATTGGGGGCCTCCAGCAGCGCGTCGCGACATGACGACGGCGAGGTGTCTTTGACGCCGGTCACGCCGAAAGCGGTGCTGCGTGGACCGCATAACGTCGACGAGGTGGTGGCCGTTGCGCGTGCTGGGCCAGGCGACATGCAGCATCTGGTCGCCGACGCACCAGTGGAGACGGTGGCCGCTAATACTGGGCCGGGTGACGTGCAGCTATTGGTCGCACGCGCACTAGTAGAGGCGGAGGTGGCCGCACCAGCTAGGCCGGGCGGCAAACAGCTTCCTGCCGCCCGCGCGCCAGTGAATGATGACAACGCGGCCTCCAGGGGGCTGGCCGAGACCGGGCCGGACCTGGGCTTGTCGTAGCTAGTTGCTGCCCAGGCGACTGGTGGGCTGGGTGTGCCGGCCCGTTCCACTGCGCCATCGCTGGTGACTTCGCGGGCGTTCGAGGACGACTTCGACGGTGGGATACATGGCAAGGGCGGGGAGGCAGTGCTGCTGGCTCCCTGTTTGGAGAGCACGAAGACTGTTTCGGTCGCATCGGTGGTCGGGAGGGACATCCACATCGTCATTGTCCCCCTCTGCCGATGTTTTCGTACATGTGATGACTTCTCCGTCCAAGAAGGTGTTGCGGCGCAGTGCGCGCCACGTTGTGGCGAAGGACGGATCTTCTACGACGGACGAGGACGCGTTGTCCAAGGCCTTGCACAGGAAGGCGACCTTATTTTATTCTCCACCTAGAGGTACGACGGTGATGCATAAATCTTTTCTTTCTTTTTCAGATACCATATTATCGTCTAGGTTAGGCAATATTGGTGTTAACTTAGGAAGAAATGATGTTGAGATCACGTTGTCGGCCAATGTGTTGAAGCATATGGAGTATGACCGTTTAACGGTTAAACCATGTGCTTCTCCGAAGGTGGACATACCCTACACGGATGATGATTTAGAGAATGCCTCTTCGGATGGACAGCTTTTATCCCATCTTGTGGGGGAGGTGACCGAGGTGGGTATGGCTGAGGACGGACTCGGATCTCTTATTAATCTGTATGCATCCGGTCGGAAATCCAGAGAGACCGCCAAAGAACCCAATTGTTTCCTGATGAATGGCTTATTCACTAATAGCAGAGGTCTTGGAGACTTGGCTAAACATTTGAATATTGCACAATACGTCAGGGATCATAATTTGGAGTTTGTGTCTATCTCCAAATCAGGGAGGAGAGACTTTCCAGTGGGTGTTTTGAACCGCCTTTCGGGGGGTCTAGACTTCACTTGGCATTCTATTCTTCTGCGTCGACGATCGGGGGATATTTTACTAGGCGTTAAATCAGATTCCATAGATGTGTTAGCGAGGTCGGATGGTGATTTTCATATAAAATTACACCTCCGCAACCGCGTTGACAACTTCGTATGGAGCTTGGTTGCTATGTATGGTGCTGCCCAGGAAGAATTTAAGGAGGCTTTTCTTCGCGAGTTGGTGAACCTGGCTAATGTTAATCCACACCCAATTTTAATTGGTGGTGATTTTAATGTGCTAAGGTTTCCACACGAGAAAAGTCATGGACGGTTTCATGGTCACTGGCCTTTCTTGTTCAATGTTGTAATTGATAGCTTGGATTTGAGAGAGGTCTAGATGACAGGTAGACAGTTCACTTGGACAAACAGTCTTCCGGAGCCTACTTACAAAAAACTAGACCGCGTGCTAATGAGTACCGATTGGAAAGATAAGTTCCCATTGATAACGGTACGTGCTCTTGAGCGTATTGAGGCATTGTCGGACCATGCTCCCCTCTTGCTTTCAACTGGAACAACAAAACCACATTCACAACCGCAGTTTAAGTTTGAACTGGGTTGTACGTGATGGTTTTGATGAGCTAGTTAAGAGAGTGTGGTGCAAACCGATCGTCGGCGATAATCCAATCCGGAGATGGAATAATAAAATGCGCAATGTGCGTAAATATCTCCATGGATGGGCTAGACACGCGACTGGAATGCTCATAAAAGAGAAAGAGCGACTTTGTTCTATTATCGATGAGTTGGATCGGATCACTGAGATGAGGTTGCTATCTATGCAAGAGATTGAACTTTAACGTCAATCAAACGCAAAAATAGCACAGATGTTGCGAGAAGAGGAACTCAAATGGTATCAGAGATCTAAGGCTCAATTCATTCTTGAAGGAGACTCGAATACTCGTTATTTTCATAATGTTGCCAATCGCAGACATAGGAAAAAACGAATTCACTCTCTCCATCAGGATGAATGGCTGATTGAGGGACAAGAGTGTCTCAAGGATTATATCAAAAAGTTCTATAAAGGTCTTTTTGGGGCTCCTGAAGTAAGTAATATTACTATGGACGAGACCCGGACAGAGGATATTCCCCATGTCTCCAATGAGGAAAATGTCTTTCTTAATGCTCCCTTCTCGGAAGAGGAGATAAAGAAGGCAATATTTCAAATGGAGCATAATAAGGCACCTAGCCCAGATGGTTTTCCCGTAGAGTTTTACCAGCATTTTGGGAGGTCATTAAGGATGACCTCATCGAGATGTTTGGTTGCTTACAGAGTGGACACCTAGAGCTGTATCGTCTTAATTTATGGGGAAATCGTTTTGTTACCTAAGGTTTTGGAGGTAGAAAGGATACAACAGTATAGACCAATCTTCCTTCTCAACGTTAGTTTCAAAATCTTTACAAAAGTTGCAACCATTAGGTTGAATTCGGTGGCAGATCATGTGGTAAAACCTACGTAGACTGCATTTATGCAGGGTAGGAATATCCTTGATGGGGTCGTGACTTTACACAAAACCGTACATGAGATGCATTCGAAAAAACTAAATGGTGCAATCCTTAAAATAGACTTTGAAAAGGCCTATGATAAAGTCAGCTGGGAGTTTCTCCAACAAACTCTGAGAATGAAAGGATTCTCAGAAGAGTGGTGTGCTCTAGTTCGCAGTTTCGTGGAGGGAGGTAGTGTAGCTATCAAAGTCAATGACGATGTTGGCTGATACTTCCAAACCAAGAAAGGCTTAAGGCAAGGTGATCCGCTATCTCCCATATTGTTCAATATTGTGGCAGACATGTTAGCGATCATGATTGTTAGAGCTAAGGAAAGCGGCCAAATGAGGGAGTAATTCCAGATCTTGTCGATGGGGGATTGTCTATTCTTCAGTATGCAGATGATACGATTCTTTTCACGGAACATGATTTGGAGAAAGCGTATAACCTGAAACTAATCCTTTCGATGTTCAAGCAATTATCTGGATTAAAGATTAATTTCCATAGAAGTGAATTGTTTTGCTTTGGCGAGGCCCAGGATGCTGTTGCACAGTACGCCGAGCTGTTCGGCTGCGAGCAAGGTCAATTTCCTATTAAGTATTTGGGTATACCAATACATTATATGAGGTTGACTAATGCAGAATGGTGTCAAGTTGAAGAACGTTTGCAGAAAAGACTGGCTAGTTGGAAAGGGCAAATTGTTGTCACTTGGTGGAAGACTGGTACTCATTAACTCAGTACTATCCAATATGGTACTGTATATGATATCATTCTTTCAGTTGCCTAAAGAAGTCTTGAAAAAACTAGATTATTTCTGATCATGATTTTTTTGGCAGGGTGATAGCGAAAAAAAGAAAATATCGATTGGTCAGATGAGATGTAGTTTGTCGCCCAAAAGATCGGGGGGGGGGGGGAGGCTAGGTATTCATGACTTACAAGTCAAGAACTCAGCCCTACTTGGTAAATGGATGTTCAAACTATTAACTGAAGATGGCGTTTGCAAACCCTCATTAAACGAAAATACATAGGTTCGAAAGCAGTCTCACAGGTTATGTGGAAAGCTGGTGATTCACACTTTTGGGCTGGATTTATGGCAAGCGAAAATCTATTTGTTTTTGCTATGGGGTATTTAAGATTAAGGATGGATCGCAGATACGGTTCTGGGAGGACAAGTGGTTAGGTAATACCACCCTCACAGAACAGTATCCGGCATTATACACTATAGGGACACATAAGGATGATACGCTGGCTTCAGTCATGCAAACATCACCTCTAATGTTACGTTCAGACGAGATTTAATGGGGCCACGACTTACCTCTTGGCAGAACTTGGTTAATAGGTTAACTACGGTTACTCTAACACTAGACACTGATGAATTTCGTTGAAAACTCACTAAGAACAGAATGTTCTCGGTAGATTCCATGTATAGGGCTATGTTCCAGTCAGACATGCTAGTCGATATTTTTAAAATTTATGGCGTATGAAGGTACCGCTAAAGATTAAGATCTTTGCGTGGTATCTTCGGAAGGGGGTCATACTTACAAAGGATAATCTTGTCAAACGTAATTGGCATGGGAGCTCTAGTTGTGTTTCTTGTTCTCATGACACTAGTGCAGAACAGGGCATTAGCCCCGGTTGGGAAGGTCCTTATGCCCCGGCTTCCCAACCAGGTTTGCCAAACCCGGGCTAATGGCCCCCCTTATGCCCCGGTGGGCTTACCAACCGGGGTAAAAGGCGTGCACACGTGGGCTCTGCTCAGCGAGCAGGCCGGCGCCCTTTTACCCCGGTTGGTAACACCAACCGGGGCAAAAGGTTCTCTTTTTTTTATCTGTTTTCCTGTTCTCTGCAGTAGATTAGAAATTCTATTTTCTTTTCTGTTTTCCTATTCTCTGCACTAAACATTTATAGTAAGAAACATGAAAAATTATCGAACAAAAACACAGATGAAAACGAACAATAACATAAACATATAGTCTGCCACAAATACAAATATTGTTTGACATGATGAAATAATTAAACATAGTTTGACACAAACATAGTTCGACACAAACATAGTACGACATATAGATAGAGCGACATAAGCATACTACGCCTCGGCATCGGAGGCAGCCTTGCCCGAGCCAGACTCGCCGGAGTCAGACTTCTCAGCCTCGGAGGCGGAGCTGCTGTCAGACGAGCTATCCTAGCAGCAAGGGGGGTGGACTAAGGTGTCGTCCAAGATCTTCACCTCCAGCACGTCCACCTCCTCGTCATTGATGTACCTGAATGTGAGCATGTTGCCCGCATTTAGGTTGTGCATGCGCTGCGAACTGCCCCCACCCATGGCGCAGGTAGAGGTCATCGTCACGTCGCTGCAGGACCACGTGCACGGGCCCGTAATCGCAACCCTCCAACCGGACGCTGAAACTAAAGGGTCTCTTGCGCTCGAGGAGGATCGCAGATATCTTCTGTGGAAGATGAAGACTGTTCCGCACTGGGTGGAACAGGTTGACGTAGAACTCCGGGAGCCGGAGACCGTCATCCTCCTCCTCCTCCTCCGCCGCCGCCGCAGCAACAGTGCCGCGCCGTTTACCGCGTGTTGACCCCTTTGCACCGTGTCTTTCCCCTCGTGCAGTGCTTGCTACCCCACGTGCTCCGCGTCTTGCCCCCCGTGCAGTGCTTGCTGCCCCCCGTGCTCCGCGTCCATGTCCACGAGTAGGAGGCGTCACTTCCTCCTCCTTGATGGCTAGGGCGCCACCACCACGTGCATTCGATGTACGCGATCCACGTGGACGTCGACGTCGACGTCCACCATGTTGTACGGGAGTGATTTCTTCGACGGGGACAGCGCCACGCCCACCGGTCGCACGCGAACTGCGTCGGGGAGGTCTCGTCATGGCTACAAAAATGTATAACATCATAAGTTCACCAGTTCGCAAAAATTGCATATAATTTAATAAAAATATAGCTAATAGCATCAATTTCATCAAAATTGCTGCAAATTTCATCAATTTTCTCCAAACCTCTAACTAATTTTTTGTGAAGTTGGACCTTCACATTTTGTGCTTGTTACGAGGTAGTACATGTGATGGCGATGCAGGGGAAGGAAGGATTTCTGGACATCTTTAAAATTAAACAAATCATATATGTAATATAGTGAGATCCGAAAAAAATTGGACCCTTTTGTGCACATCCATAACGGCGACAATCTTCATAATCCCGGACGGGATTTCTAAGGAATATCACCATTACGAATATGCACCAAAGGGTTCAACTTCGTTCGGATCTCACCACGTGTATTCGAGTCATGGTGCATGTGGTGGTGTATTCGAGTACTTATGGGAAAGAGTACCTTGATGCATAGTACTTAATTGTATATTCGAGTCATGGTGCGTACTTAATTACTTGTATATTTTTCATGTATATATTCTAATGCGATCACCCGCTTCCCGATCGGTGGGGACAGTCTCTTCTCCCCCGGTGCCTACTACGGCTTCCCCCCGCGCCAGTGTGAAAGAGAGCGTCGCGCCCGCTTCCCGATCGGTGGGGGCAGCCTCTTCTCCACCGGTGCCTACTACGGCAGAGGTTGCCCCCGCCGCATCGCTCGGGGGCCCTAGCTCGTACATATTATTGATTGGGACATCGACGAAAGGTGGGAAAAGAGTACTTTCTTCCCCCCGGTGCCCGCTAATAAAATGGAATATAACATACGAAACCCTAAAAGGAAAACAAGAAATAGAAAAAAAAAATCTGCCGTGGCAGAAAAACAGCCAAAATGTTGCCGCGGCAGCGGGAGCATTCATCCCTGTTCGTGTTAAGAACCGGGAAGAATGGTCCTGGCCAGGGGCCAAGCCCTAAGCGCCCACGTGGACGACCCATTCATTCTGGTTTCAACACAACCGGGACGAATGGGGGGCGGACATTTGTCCCGGCTCTCCATCCCGGTTGAGCAACCGGGACGAATAGCCCTTAAAAACCGGGACCAGAAGCCCTGTTTCCACTAGTGGTTAAAGAGAGAAGCCTGTTAAAAAGAGGGTGTCCTATGTTAGCAGAGGGAGACATAAATCTTGAATAGATGGTCTAACAAGGGATTCTATACTAAAATTTATCATAGAATCTGTAGTTAGATTTGAGATTTTGGAGTGAAGGAAAATAGAAATTTAGCTATGGTCGGGGCAGTTATGTGCGAAGATGGCAATTCCTCTGGTCCGCCTTTCCACGATCTGACAGTCAATATGATGAGCAGTGTCGCCAGTTCAAACACCTCATCAAGCAGCCATTGCTCATCGCCGAGGCCCTGATGGTAGATGTGTACTCGAAGTTCTTCAGTCAGCTGTAGTCCAGTTTCATCCGGGGATACTATTTTCTACGGTTTTGTATTTATTTGATTTGGTGTTTTCCTTGGGTTTAATGTACTTCGGCATGCTCTTGTTTGCTGGAATGCTCATCAAACTATGGAAACACTAATACATCTGATGGATCAGGTCCCAAATCTGGCAAACACTGTAAAATTGGTCATCGATTTACAATGTACAGAGAGTGATATGTGTCAATTCTGCAATTGCAATTAGACGGTCATCCCTGGTTACATCTTGCAATAAGGATCACGATCGAAGCAGTATTAACCTTTTTCAATTGAATCAAACACTTGGACATCCCAAAAATCAAAACCTGTGTAGAAATCATCGTACAAAAGTTGTTGTAGTTTAAATATTATATATATCCATGCACACCCAACCTATATATGATTAGTTTCCTTGGCTCCTTGTAAAATATGAATCCTCCCCTATACAGCAGCAATCACCAATTCAATCATCCACTGCTGCCAAACAATCAAAACCAAAACAAAAACAATCCGAAGCAAGTTCTTCTTATACACGTTTAGCCAAACAGAGCACAGAGAATCCGTCAATTTGCTCTGTTGCGTAGAGCAGAGAGAAGGATGTGGGCATGTGGCAGTTGGTAGCCGGTGTGGAATTCCGTCCGTGATCTTCGCTCCTCTCCGTGTAATGCAATGCTTCTGTCCGTCCCTCCGATTTCTGGCTGCCCTTCTGACTAATCTATTTCGTTTTCATTGCAAAAGTAAGTACGCATTTTGCCAAAATTTCTTCTGCTCGCAAGTCGCAACTCATCCAAAAATGTGTGTCCATAAACTCATTCATGTTGCGACATGCACAATGTGTATGACAGGGGGTTGAGATATGGTCCAAGAAAAATAACTGAAAGCTCTGTGGTAGGCAAGGACGAGTGACGAAGAGCGTGGAATGTAAAATGTGTACGTGTACTGTTGGGGGATACTAACCCGATAGGCCCATAGGGAAGGATAAAGACCCGGCTAGAGGAAGTTTGGGCGAAGACCTCGTAAAATCATGATGGGCCGGGTGTCGTTGATGGGCCGGCAGCTGTATTGGTAACCCGGCTCAATGAAAGAAAGTTCTAGAAGACTCGAGAGGCGGTGTAAACCGTGGAGTCCAAGACTTGGGGGTCACGGAGAGTAATTTAGGGTTATATGTAGACCCTGAAAGGACTCCGGACGTATCTGGGAAGGAAAGCCAGGAGACCGGGTATTATATATAAACCGGTCCTCGTGGTGTAGGGAGGTAGATTTCTAGAGATCCAAGTTATTCGAGAGGTACGAGAGCTAGTATTTGTAACCCTAGATTTGGAGTCTCGGCGACATTGCAGTCTGAGCCTCTAGATCGATAGTTAATAAGATCTCAGCTGGAAGTAAGCTATTATCTCCAATGGAGAGGCTGAACCAGGATAAACCTTGTGTCCAATCCGAGCTAAACCCTCTCCCAAACACCAGAGTCGATTTTCCCCAAACTAAGTTACCACCGGTAACGTCTGCCGTGACTTTCCCACGACAGTTGACGCCCACCGTCGGGCCTACGTCCAAAGGTGTTTACATCACGGGAGAAGCTCTGGAAAGCATGAAGAACCTCGTTATTGGCGAGATCATCACCAACCCCGAAGGAGAGAAGATCGTCCACGATTTTGGCTAGGGGGCCAGAGTCGGACCGGCTGGAAACCGGACCTGTCGTCACGATCGGCCGCGTCAACGTCTTCGTTGGTCTGGTACGTACGTCTGGTTTAATTTCTGACAATAATGAGTATGATTCTGTGCCAGAGGCGGCCACCTGCGTTCAATCGGATGGGGAAGAGTCGGTAGGCACGGCAGAACTGGAGAGGGCATCCACCACGAAGAGGGAACAGCCGGAGGAGCCGGCATGGACCCCGCGTGGCCGGGTCAATAAGGATGATGATACCGAATCTATCCTGCACTTGCTTGAAGATCGGTATGAAGAGGATAGCTCCGAGGAAGAAGAATATGAATCTTCACCAGGCATTGCGCGCCGAGTTGCGGTTTACACAGCCCCTACGATAAATCTAAACCAGAGTGATGAGACAATAGCCGCGGCTGGTGCGGTGCAAGCACTGGCCCAACAACAGACGCCGATTAATGGGGACCTGGCCGGAGCCCGGGTCGATGGCGAGCAAACGTCCGTCACCAGCTAAACAGGCGAAACTGCTCATCACAGGAACATGTTCGGATTCAGGACGAACAGAACAGCTGGTGCGGGAACATCACACCCACCAAATCCAGCTCTATTCAGCAACAACTTGATCTTGGATCCCACAGTGTTAGCAACGGTGATAACCCCGGAGAATGCGGTGGCCCGGGCCAGAGAACTGGATGTGGCTCGCCGAGCGTTGGAGCAACAGAGAGAGATGTAGGGGCCGAGAAATTACAGATGGCCGCACGTCAACGTCAGTTGGATGAGTTAGAGGATCATATATGGGTACAAACGACTAGAGCATATAATCAGAGACATCAGACGAGACTGCCTGCGACAGGCGGAGCCCTACAGCCGGTCGCGTTGTTCGTAACGCCTCAAGACCAGCTGATCCCAATCGTGAATCAAGGAACCGGGTATGCAGGAGCAACGCTTGGGGGACAACCGACTAATGTGCCAGTCGGGTCACCTGCGCTACCCGCAGGGGCGGCTGAGGGCAATGTCGTGCAACCACCACCATCACGATTTCATACTCCGTCGGGTCACTTCAATAACCCTATGGACAACGTGTACGCCGCAACTTTAGCGCTCGACCGTATTCCACTAGGAGAATCGCCTCAAGCAATAGAAACCCGGTGGGCTATAGAGATGTTACGTACCGCGGTGGCTCAGCAAGTAAATTACGCGGATAACAGGAGTGGCATGCACGGGATGCCGTATATCAGTCGGCAGGAAGGCAATACGAGGAACATTCAGTCGACATCGGCACGGAGGAGGGCAGAGCGGCAGCAAATGCCGCCTCCTCCACTTAGGCCAGCAGCTCCTGCAGTCTCAGCGGCGCAGGCTATTGTGGATAGTTCCCGGGCAAGGCGTGCGACCGGGTCTGCAGTGCGAGGTCTAGGAGTTGGCGCGCCTCCCGCCACAGCAGCCGAGGTTTCACACGTTTCTAGGGTAAGGCCAGTGTTGACAAACTTAGCCGGACCCAAATGCTTATCAGACGCTATCAGGGCCGAGCCTTATCCGGACAAGTTCAAAGAGCCGGGTAAAGTTGTCAACTATGAGCTAACCATGGATCCTGAGACCTGGTTAAGCAGTTATGAGATGGCCATGTCTTTCGCAATGCTTCTGAAAAGCTCCAAGCCAAATTTATGTATCTCATGATGTCTGAAGGAGTAGCAAAACTATGGTTCAATAACCTGCCTGAGAGGTATATCAATTCATGGAGCGACCTTAAGTCGGCTTCCGTCAAGCACTTTCATGGAACTTGCAGGAAACTATACAAGATTGACGATTTGGATCGGTGTGTGCAGAGAAAAGGAGAGTTGGCACGCAGCTGGGTGCGCCGAGTCATGGAGATACTCCACTCTTCCACCGATATCCAGCCCAAGGATACGATTCAAGAAATGGCGAAAACATGCAGATATACGCCCTTAGTGCAAAAATTGGTACGCATGAAATCCAGCAGGCATGTTTCAGAAATTACTGTGGGGGAGTTGATGGACGCATGCAACAAGCATGCCTCCACTGACACCACAGAAGAGGATATCGAGGACAAGAAGGGAAAATTTAGTGTGAACAATAATGGCAGAACCGGTAATGGGGCTGCACCAAACAACAATGGAGGCAACAACGGTGGCAATCGAAACAATCAGCATAAACGTCTGTATGAGGGGGGCTCCGAGTTAGTCGTCAGTAGGAACGGCAGGCCGGCTAATCATTCATTGGAACAATGTGTGGATCTACAGAGGTGGAAAAATGAAGAAATACAGAAGGCCTTGTAAGGCGCAGGACGGGGAGGAGGGCCGGGTCTGGGTGGAAACCCGGGAAACGGACCACCCCCCGCAGGCAATGCAGTGGCTGGCAACCCGGGTAATAACCAGGGCGGTGCAGGTGGCTTTCAGAGTAACCCAAAGCAGCTAGGACAGTATCATGTTCACACCACTGGGACCTCCAAGAGGGATAGGAAGATACTCAAAAGAGCGGTAAACTCGGCTTCTTCGGCTGTTCCAAGATACTTGAGATGGTCATATCAGGAAGTAATGTGGAGTAGGAGGGATCACCCGGAAGCAATAGAGCATCCGGGTGTGCTAACTTTGGTGGTAGCGCCGCAGGTCAATGGCTATGAGCTAAAGAAGGTTCTGATGGATGGCGGGAGTAGTATCAATATCCTATATTGGGAGACCTTTTACGTATGGGGCTCAAGGAGCCTCAGCTGCACCATAGTTTTCCATGGAATTGTACCAGGACATTCGGCCTGCCCTGAGGGAAAGATAACACCGGAGGTTGCTTTTGGAGAATCCAAGGATAATTACAGAGTAGAGTGGCTCACATTCGAGGTGGTGAAGTTGCGTAGTCCTTATCACGCACTGTTTGGAAGGCCGGCTTACGCCAAATTCATGGCAAGGCCATGTTATGTCTACCTACAGTTGAAGATTCCGGGTCCTAAACGAACCATCACTATACACGGGAACAGGGCTGTGGCAGCAGAGTGTGATGAGGGAGATGCGGCACTTGCAGAACAAGCTTGTGCAAAGGAAGAACTCAAGTATTACAGGTCTCAAGTAGACCCGGAAGATCGAACTGCTTTGAAAAAACCAAATACTGATGATGAGAGAGCTAAGTTTAAAGCAGCCCAAGACACATAGATGGTGACTTTCATTGAGGGCAATTCTTCCAAGCAGTTTGCCATAGGGTCAAACTTTGATAGCAAGGAGGAAGGCGCGCTCATCGAGTTTATCCGCGAGAATCAGGATGTTTTTGCTTGGACACCTAGTGACATGCCGGGTATCCCGACTGAACTTGCTGAACACAGGTTACACGTTGATCCCAAGTCCCGGACAGTGAAGCAGGGTGTGAGGAAAATGAATGAGGAAAGAAGAAAAGCTATAGGAGCAGAGGTAGCCCGGCTCTTAGCAGCTAGCTATATTATGGAGGTTTTCCACCCCCAGTGGTTGGCAAACCCGGTTTTGGTGTTAAAGAAGAATAACGAGTGGAGAATGTGCATAGATTACACGAGTCTCAACAAGCATTGTCCCAAAGATCCGTTCGCCCTTCCAAGGGTAGATCAGATCATAGATGTAGTGGCCGGAAGTGACTTGTTATGTTTTCTGGATGCCTATTCCGGGTATCATCAGATTAAGCTCAAAGAGGAGGATTGGGAGAAGACGTCGTTCATAACCCCCTTTGGAGCCTTTTGTTACAAAACCATGACCTTTGGATTGAAAAATGCCGGCGCAACGTATCAACGATGCATTCAGAAGTGTTTTGAGGATCAGATTGGGCGCAATGTCCATGCTTATGTTGATGACGTGGTGATCAAAACAAGGAACGCAGAAACATTCATTGATAACCTGAAAGAGACCTTCAAAAACCTGAGGAGATATCAAATGAAGCTCAACCCAACAAAATGTGTGTTCGGAGTTCCTGCCGGGAAATTACTTGGTTTTATCGTTTCTGAGCGAGGAATCGAGGCTAACCCGAAAAAGATCAAAGCTATTCAGAGCCTGAAAAAGCCATAGGAATTCAAACATGTCCAGAAACTTACAGGATGCGTAGCAGCACTGAGCCGGTTCATATCTCGGCTCGGAGAAAAAGCAATACCCCTATACCGACTATTGAAGAAAACAGACAACACTAGTGGAAACAACCCCTCTCGTCCAGGGGGCCAGGGGGCAGCTGTCCCGGTTGCAACCGAATCCGGGACAAATGCCATGCTTTGGTCCCGGTTCGTGCGCCCGGGGCAACAGGAATCGCCTGGGGGCATTGGTCCCGGTTCGTGGGGGACATATCGGTCCCGGCTCGTGCCACGGACCGGGACCAATGCCTAGCCACATGCCACGTGGCACGCGCATGAACATTTGTCCCGGTTCAGTCCACGAACCGGGACCAATGCCCCCCTTCCCCTATATATACTGCCCCAGCCCCTCCCCCCTTCCATCTTTTTTTTTGCTTGGAGGTGTGAGAGAGTGTGGTGTTAGTGTGTTTTATTTTACTATGCACACGAGGTGTTCGACGAAATTCCCGAGCCGCACATAAGCTCACTGAAAATGGTATCTTCGACCGAGGTTAACGAACTTATCTTTTTCATCTGTAACTGATACATAAAAAAGTAGTATTTGTCGTATTAATATGTTATTGTAATGTATTTTGATAAACTTAATTATATGATGCAGCTGGATGCACGGCAGCGATGGATGTATGGTGATCGACGCACTTCCGAGTATATGGCAGGCCTGAATGCATTTCTTGCTGTAGCTCAGGCGAACAAAGATAATGGCTTCATGTGTTGCCCATGTGTTGATTGTCGGAACGTCAGAGAGCACTCTTCCGAAAGAATCATTCACGGCCATCTACTTCGGAGAGGTTTCATGCCCAGCTATAATTGCTGGACGAAGCATGGAGAAAGAGGGGTTGTGATGGAATACGATGAAGAAGAAGAAGAAGATCCTTTGTTCCCTGAATACGACGATACTGCAATGGAAGAGAATGGAGAAGAAGGAGGTGATCAAGAACAGGCATCAGAAGAGCCCGATGATGATCTTGGCCGAGTTATTGCTGATGCAAGGGAAGACTGTGAAAACAAATTGGAGAGGTTGAAGCTGGACAACATGTTACAGGATCACAAAAAATTGTTGTACCCAAATTGCGAAGATGGTAGCACAAAGCTCGGTACCACACTGGAGTTGCTGAAATGGAAGGCACAAAACGGTGTGACTGACAAGGCATTTGAGAGTTTACTTCAACTAATGAAGCCAAAACTTCCAAAGGATAACGAATTGCCTGAGAGTACGTACGAAGCAAAGAAAGCTCTCTGTCCTCTAGGATTAGATGTGCAGAAGATACATGCATGCATTAATGACTGCATCCTCTTCCGCGGTGAGAAGTACGAGAATTTGGATGAATGTCCGATATGCACTGCACTTCGGTATAAGATCAGAGCAGATGACCCTGGTGATGTTGACGGCGAGCCCCCGCGTAAGAGGGTTCCTGCTAAGGTGATGTGGTATGCTCCTATAATACCACGGCTGAAACGTCTGTTTAGAAACAAAGAGCATGCTAGGTTGTTGCGATGGCACAAAGAAGACCGTAAGAAAGACGGAAAGTTAAGGCACCCCGCCGATGGATCGCAGTGGAGAAAGATCGAGAGAGACTTCCCAGACTTTGCAGGAGAGGCGAGAAACTTATGGTTTGGTCTAAGTACAGATGGCTTTAATCCTTTTGGGGAGCAGAGCTCCAGTCATAGCACTTGGCCTGTAACTCTATGTATGTACAACCTTCCTCCTTGGTTGTGCATGAAGCGCAAGTTCATTATGATGCCAGTTCTCATCCAAGGCCCGAGGCAGCCTGGCAACGACATTGATGTGTATCTAAGGCCATTAGTGGAAGAACTCTTACAATTGTGGGGCAAACCAGGTGTACGTGTGTGGGATGAGAACGAACAAAAGCCATTTGACCTACGGGCGTTGCTTTTCGTAACCATCAATGATTGGCCTGCTCTTAGTAACATTTCCGGACATACAAACAAGGGATACAATGCATGCACACACTGTTTAGATAATACTGACAGTGTTTTTTTGGATAAATGTAAAAAGGTTGTATACCTGGGGCATCGTAGATTTCTTCCGATCAAGCATCCCGTAAGAAAGAAAGGAGGGAAGCATTTCAGAGGTGAGGCAGATAACCGGAAGAAGCCTGAGCTGCGTAGTGGTAATGATATATTCGATATGGTCAAGGACCTAGAAGTAATCTTTGGTAAGGCTGCTGGCAGCCAACCAGTTCCGTACGGCCCTGATAAGCGCGCACCCATGTGGAAGAAGAAATCTATATTTTGGGAGCTACCCTATTGGAAAGTTTTAGAGGTCCGGTCTTCGATCGACGTGATGCACGTGACAAAGAATCTTTGTGTCAATCTGCTATGCTTCCTGGGCGTGTATGGGAAGTCCAAAGATACGCCAGAAGCACGGGAGGACCAGCAACGTATGAAAGACCCAAGCAACAAGCACACAGATAGGCGCCATTACTTAAGCAGCTACGCTCTTACTAAAGCAGAGAAGGAAATATTCTTTGAAGTCCTTTACAGTATCAAGGTTCCGTCTGGCTTCTCGTCGAATATAAAGGGGATAATAAACATGGCAGAGAAAAAATTCCAAAACCTGAAGTCTCATGACTGCCACGTGATTATGACGCAGTTGCTTCCGATTGCATTGAGGGGGCTTCTACCGGAAAATGTTCGAGTACCCATTGTGAAGCTATGTGCATTCATGAACGCAATATCTCAGAAGGTAATCGATCCAGAAAGTCTGACAAGATTACAGAGGGATGTGGTCCAGTGTCTTGTTAGTTTTGAGTTGGTGTTCCCACCATCCTTCTTCAACATTATGACTCATCTCCTGGTTCACCTATGTGAAGAGATTCATATTCTTGGTCCGGTATTTCTACACAATATGTTCCCCTTTGAGAGGTTCATGGGAGTCTTGAAGAAATATGTTCATAACCGTGCTAGGCCAGAAGGAAGCATCTCGAAGGGCTATGGAACAGAGGAGGTCATTGGGTTCTGTGTTGACTTTATTCCTGACCTTAAGACAATTGGTGTTCCTGAATCGCGGCATGAGGGGAGACTGAGGGGAAAAGGAACGCTGGGAAAGAAAACAATGATACCTAGGGACGGGCATTCTTTGACCAAAGCACACTACACAGTTCTACAAAATTCTATGTTCATGGCTACGTATCTCGAGGAACACAAGAATATTGTACGGTCTGCAAACCCGGGGAAGGATGACTCATGGATTAAACGCGAACACATGGAGACTTTCGGAAGTTGGTTGCAAACACATCTTATAAATGACACCACTGTTGAAGATCAGCTATACATGTTGGCAGGGTCACCATCTTCGACTATTGGGAGTTTTCAAGGGTACGAGATAAATGGGAATACATTTTACACGAGCTCCCAAGATAAGAAGAGCACCAACCAAAACAGTGGTGTCCGCTTTGATACAACAAACGAGAATGGAAAAAATGACACATACTATGGTTACATAGAGGAGATATGGGAACTTGACTATGGACCTTCTTTTAAGGTCCCTTTGTTCAAGTGCAAATGGGTCAACCTGAATGGAGAAGGGGTAAAGGTAGACCCGCTTTATGGAATGACAACAGTGGATCTCAACAATATTGGTTACAATGACGAACCATTCGTCCTAGCCAATGATGTGGCTCAGGTCTTCTATGTGAAGGACATGTCTTCCAGACCGAAGAAAAGAAAAAATAAGGAAACAAATTCATCATACGATGAGCCGAAGCGTCACATAGTTCTCTCAGGGAAAAGAAACATCGTGGGAATCGAGGACACGACAGACATGTCAGAAGATTATAATAAGTTTGTTGAAATTCCACCCTTCACAGTGAAAGCTGACCCCACCATCCCGTTAAATAATGAAGATGCTCCATGGTTACGGCCGAAGCGATCATAAGCAAGGGACACGAAGAAAATTCAGAAGACTAGATAGGGATGTTGTTGGTGATGTGTAATAATAAACGTGGAATACATGATCATAGTTCTTATAACGTAGTATGAACGAGATTTTGTTAGCCAAAATGATATTTATACATATTCTGTGATTATGAATGGAGTAGGTGCAAGTTTGACCAATAATTTGTATTGATCGGTCAAAAGCTGGCAAGCATTGAGTGCTTGACAACTATGACCAGCCTGACTTCATTATTATTCCAACCAGCGGCACACCCACCCACTTTTCTGTTTCTCTCTCCTCCGTCTGTTGGTGATGTGTAATAATAAGCGTGGAATACATGATCATATAGTTCTGTTTGATCAGTATTTTGTATTGACCGGTAAAAAGCTGACAACTATGACCAGCCTGACTTCATTATTATTCCAACCA
This sequence comes from Alopecurus myosuroides, assembly GCA_028641055.1. NCBI lineage: Eukaryota > Viridiplantae > Streptophyta > Magnoliopsida > Poales > Poaceae > Alopecurus > Alopecurus myosuroides. The sequence goes on along the minus strand of CM054058.1, from coordinate 64,306,004 downwards.
GCGGCACACCCACCCACTTTTCTGTTTCTCTCTCCTACGTCTGTTGGTGATGTGTAATAATAAGCGTGGAATACATGATCATATAGTTCTGTTTGATCAGTATTTTGTATTGACCGGTAAAAAGCTGACAACTATGACCAGCCTGACTTCGAAAATGTAGGTCTTCCGTGTTGCCAGGTACTGAAGGTTCTTGAGATCAGAAATATCAAAGAAATTCCACCACACTATGTTTTGAAAAGATGGCGAAAGAATGCTCAGAGTAAACCTTCGAAGGAAAACTATGGTTTTTCTGTTGTAGACGAAGATCTAAAATTCACCGTGTCAATAAGGTACAACTCGCTTTGTCGAACTTTATATAAATCACCCGGGATGCCTTGTATGCTCTGGACTAACTCGGAAGTAAATTGTATGAGGATAGAGAAAGATGGGCTTTGCCTTATGGGTGTCATATATTCTGCGCAGATATTGCAGGCACACTTCGAAGTGATAGCAGGGATACCATCCTGACAGATATCCTTAAAACAGAAATAGAGCTTCGGTACTTCTTTAACAGATATGATAAATTTTTGGAGGAGAAACGTCTAACTGAACAACAAAGATCCCAAATGTTGAAGGCGGAGGGGAGCGCGACGGCGACGGCGGACGAGCAGAGGAGAGGAAAGCGCGACAGCAACGGCGCGGTCTCCCCCGCCCGACCGCCCGTCTCTGCTTTAAGTCTGCTGCTCCCGCTGCGGCTTGCCGCGTACACGGAAGTTACTATGTTTTCAAGCGGGGGTCGGGATAAAGGGAAAATACGTGTGGATGCGCAGAGTAAACCTTCGAAGGAGAACTATGGTTTTTCTGTTGTAGACGAAGATCTCAAATTCACCGTGTCAATAAGGTACAACTCGCTTTGTCGAACTTTATATAAATCACCCGGGATGCCTTGTATGCTCTGGACTAACTCGGAAGATAACGAGAGAAAACAAAAATTGTAACATTTTTATATTCAAATTATATACAAATGGTAAAATAATTAATAGTTTCAATAGTTAGAATAATTATTTAGTTAAACGAAAAATGGATTTAAATTAGTTATGCAAATTCTAGCATTTTTCATGTTGGAATTTTTGTCAAATTCGAAAGTATATAGAAGTTGTTAATGTGCAAACTTAACCATTTTCAAATTTTGGCGCTAAAAATTTTTGGGCGCGCAGGGTGCCACCGAAATTCGAAATTAGTTTTTGGTCCCGGCCCGTGGTACCAACCGGGACCAAAGGGGCTCTAGTCCCGGTTGGTGGCACGGGCCGGGACTAGAGGCCCAGGTGTATAAATATCTCGGCCCTCTCTCCAGGCCGAGCGAACACCCAGGACAGTGGACATGGCTTGGCGAAGCCCTGCCGGCGGCGGGAACGAGTAGAAAGATCCCGCCGGCGGTCCGCCGGCGGGGTTGGGCTAGGGACACGTTAGACTAGGACACAAACATATATTAAAAAAAAGGCCCAGGGGCCTTGCTTACATATATAGGGGGGCGGCGCGGCCACAGGCGGCCGGCCGTGCTTACATATAGGGGGGCGGCGCGGTCACAGGCGACCGGCCGTGCTTGCATATAGGGGGCGGCGGCGCGGCCACAGGCGGCCGGCCGTTTTCTTGGGGGGTGGTGGGTAGCTTAGTCTAGGGGGGGCGCACCGGCGCCGACCTACTCCTCCTCGTCGGAGGAGATGCACTGGTAGGGGGGTGGCTGCCACAGGTGGGCAGGCGGCTGGGGCGGGCCCGCCGGGGGCTGCGGAGGCATCGGGGGCGCGTACGGCGGTGGCGGGGGCAGCACCTCCTGCGGCGGCGGCGGTGGCGGGGGCAGCTCCTCCTCCTCCGGCGACCATACGCCGCCGGTCCAGGCCCAGGTCATCCCGTACTCCAGGCCGGGGGGGAGCGGCTGCGGCGGCGGCTGGTCCTCGGACGCCTCCAGCTCGGCGTTCATCACCTGCCACCAAGGGGCAGGCGCCGAAGGGGGCGGGGGCGGCGGCATGGCGTTGGCGTCGGCGGCAGCGGCGGCCAGGACCGCCTCCCACCGCTTGACCTCGTCCTCGACGAGGGAGCGGCGGGAGGCCTCGAAGGCCTCCTCCATGCTGTCACGGAGCTCGGGGTCGTCGTCCTCGGGGATGGCGTCGCCGTCGTCCACAAGGAGCCAAAGCTCCGGCTCCCTCCCCGGCGGTGGCGCGGGGTAGTCTTCGGTGCTCACCTCCTCGGCTGTGGGGATGTAGGAGCGGCGGCGCTGCTCGTGCTCCTGCTGGAGCCAGGTGGCCCAGTAGGGGGAGCTCCGCGCGTACGCGCGGTCCCTGAGGAGGCGGGCCGGCAGGAGCGCGCGCCGGCGGTCGATCTCCTCGCCCAGGGCCTCTCTGCTGGACGGGGCCGGCGGCACGGGAATGCGCTGCGGGTTCAGGTGCCAGCCGTCCGGAAGGTGGACGTCCGGCCAGAACACCGGCGTGCGGCGTTCCCAGTGCCACTCGGCCTCCTCCTTCCGGACGTACCGGCGGAAGCGCTTGCCCTTGGGCGCGCCGCGGGGCGGCGCGCGTGACGCCGGAGGCGGAGCGGGGACGCGCGGCTGCCCGCCGATGCGGATGCCTCCCGGGCCGAAGCCGAAGGCCTCCGCCGGCGGCGGTGGAACGGCGGAGCGCGCGCCGCTCGAGGACCCGGCCTCGTGGTCGTTCCGGGGGCGCTTGCCGCTCGAGAACCAGCGGGACATGGTGGCTAGGGTTGCTTTGGCTGGGGCGCGGCCGGGGTGGATGGGCTGTACGGGCGGCGGGGGCCCTTTATAAAGGACCCGGGGGAGGCTGGCATGCCAACCGGCGGCCGGAACGTGGCGGCGGTTGCAGGCGGCCATGAATGCGGGGCGGGAGCCGAGGCGTGGCGGCGGTTGCAGCTGGGCACGCGCGCGTGGGGAAGTGGAGGGGGGCGGGAAGACGAGGCGACAGTGGGCCCTTTGACCGTCCCTGTGGTCTTAATTTAAGGGACCGGGCGAGCCAGCCACTAGGCCGCTGGCCAGTGGCCCCTTTCGACCCCTGCGAACCGTTAACCGAAAATAATAAAAGACGCGGGTCAGTGGGCCCTTTTGACCAAAAATGTGGCCAGTGGGCTTAATTAAAGACGTGGGCCTGGACGCGGTTGGGGAAGGGGAGGCTGGTTGGGGATTGCGAGACAGGAGCCCAAAAAACGAAACGAAAAAAACCTGCCGCGGCAGGGGAAAATTGGCGGGATATATATTTTTTTCAAAAAAGTATCCATCCCGGTCCCTAAAACGAACCGGGACGAACTCCCTGGCCGTCCCCTGGCCCAGGTTCGCCACGTGGGCCATCCTTACCATCCCGGGTTCTGGCACAACCGGGACCAATGGGGGAGGGCCATTTGTCCCGGCTAGCCCATCCCGGTTGCACAACCGGGACAACTGGCCCTTACGACCCGGGACAAATGGCCCTGTTTCCACTAGTGCAAGTTCGCATGGGATCAAGAGGCGGACGAGGCGTTTGAAGCTCTGAAGAAGCAGCTATCTGAAGCACCGGTTTTGGCCCCGCCGGGTCCCAAAGAGCCTATGTTGCAGTCGGGCCTCGGGCAGTTAGCGCAGTAGTCATGGTCGAGCGTAAAGAGGATGGAAAGGGTTACCCGGTACAGCAGCCGGTTTATTATGTGAGCGAGGTCTTATCAGAAGCAAAGCAGCGGTATCCGCATTGGAGAAACTAGTTTTTGGGGTATTCATGCCAGTCGGAAATTGAAGCCATATTTTCAAGAACACCCCATAACGGTGGTAAGTTCCATACCCATGGCAGATATCATAAGAAATTTGGATGCTACAGGAAGGGTAGCCAAGTGGGCCATCGAGATGGGTGATTATCATATCAATTACGAGCCCCGATCTGCGATCAAGTCTCAGGCGCTGGTTGATTTTGTTAATGATTGGACTCAGACAAGTGTACCCTTGCTGGTGCCAAGTTCAGAATCTTGGGTTATGCATTTCGATGGTTCCAAGCAATATGAAGGATCAGGAGCTGGTGTTGTGCTCACATCGCCAAAAGGAGATAAGTTGCGCTACATTTTGCAAATTCATTTTGATTGTTCTAACAATATAGCCGAGTATGAGGCCTTGTTGCATGGATTGCGTGTAGCAAAGGAGATGAGCATTAAGCATATAAGGTTCTACGGAGACTCGGATCTTTTGGTACAGCAGGTCTCTGGAACGTGGGACAGGAAGGATGCAACAATGGCAGCATACCGCAGAGAAGTGGATAAAGTAGCCGGGTCTTTCTCAGGGTATCAGGTGGAGCACATTGACCGGCGTAAGAACGAGGCTGCGGACGCATTGTCGAGACTCGGTTCTCGACGAGAGCCGGTTCCGCCTAATGTTTTCCTGGATGAATTGTGGCGGTCTTCTGTTAAAATCGAGTCAGAAGAAGAAATAGCCAAACGAGACCCAGATTCAGAATTTGTGGCCGCGGTGCGCGCTATTCCAGAGTGGACTGAGCCGTGCCTGGCGTTTCTGTTACGGGGCGACTTACCACAGCAGGAAGTCGTAGCCCGGCAAATCCAGAGACGGGCAAAAGGTTATTCTATCATTAGTGGCGAGCTTTACAAGAGAAGTGCTACATGTCTTTTTACGCTGCGTAGCTCCAGAGCAAGGCCGACAAATATTGAATGAAATTCACGAAGGTGATTGTGGACATCATGCCTCCACAAGATCCCTTGTGGCCAAGGCGTATCGGCACGGTTTCTTTTGGCTTACAGCTTTGGCAGATGCAAAACGCTTGGTGGCAAGGTGTGATGGATGCTAGAGGTATGCTCGGCAAATCCATGTGCCGGCTATGGAGCTGGGGACAATCCCATTGACCTGGCCATTTGCTGTTTGGGGGTATGGATATGGTACGCCCTTTCCATATGTCTCCATGCAAAAAGACGCATTTACTGGTGGCCGTCGATAAGTTCACAAAGTGGGTTGAGGTCATGCCAGTTACGAACTGTGAAGCGGCCACAGCAGTGAAGTTCTTGAAGAAAATCATATATCGGTTTGGATACCCCCACAGCATAATCACAGACAATGGAACCAATATGTCCTTAGGAGAGATGGAGAAGTTCTGTGGAAACAACAGCAACCGACTTGATGTAGCCTCGGTGGCCCATCCACAAGCCAATGGTCAGGTAGAAAGAGCAAATCAAGAGCTACTTCGTGGATTAAAACCACGACTGCGAGTTCCGTGTCTCAGAGTTGCTGGAGCATGGGTTGAGGAGTTACCTTCTGTGGTTTGGGGAATCAATACTACACCTAACAGGTCTACTCATATGACCCCGTTTTTTATGGTTTATGGTGCAGAGGCGGTTCTCCCAAGCGATATTATCCATGACTCGCCACGAGTGGCGGCTTATGTTGAGGTAGAGAACGAGAAGACCCGGCAAGACGCTGTGGACATGTTAGAAGAGCACAGGGAACAAGCCTTGGAGCGGTCTGCAGTATATCAGCAAGATTTACGGCGATATCATAGCCGCCGGGTCAAGACGCGTGTTTTTCAAGAAGGAGACCTGGTGCTACGTTTGGTGCAATCCAATGAGGGAAAACACAAGTTATCTCCTCCATGGGAGGGTCCGTTCATTATAAGCCGGAATCTACACAATGGATCGTATTATCTGGTAGACGCAAGGGAAGAGTCGGACCATGTCAACGGTACTGCTCACTTCACCTCCTCCATGCAAGAGCGTGAACTACCATGGAACGTGGCCCAGCTACGTCCTTACTGCACTTAGCATAGACTCAGTTTGCAAATTGTATTACACAATGTAACATGCAGCAGGTTTCATACGCACTCTTTTCCTATCCAGGGTACCTAAGGGGACTGGAGGGTTTGCTGACCTAACCTTTTCATATCAATAAAGAAATGGTTAAATCATGATGGCTATTTTGTTTGTTAAGTTTTGTCAAATTCTTGCTTATTTCTTCGTAGTCGATCATGCTTTGTATTTATTAGTGAGTTATTTCATTTAAATATGTCTCCCAGTAGTAAGGTGTATGATTTAGTGGGTCTAAACTTGTGCATTTTTTTCCTTTTTAGTATTCAAGCTATTTGTAAGCCGGTAGAGCAGAAAGCTTACTGTTGCATAGTACATATATCTAGGTCTTGGGGGCTGATTGCTTGAATAGCACAGCTGCACACTCAGACCCGGCCATGATGTCAATCGGTTGTGAGGACTGATTACTTGCAATAAGTACAGTTACAATCTCATAACCCGAACAATAGAGCCAAATTTTTTCTTGACCTCTTTTGTTTAAGCTTGATGTGACTCGCAACAAAATGGCGGGTTTGCTAACCTATAAATTCAATCAGTCATGATGCCCATTGGGACTTGGCTGACCCTGTTTTTACTAGAGCTATAGCAACATTGAAAATCCATGCGAAAGCCGACTTATAACCAGAAGGGTCAAAAGGGTCATCTAAACCATAAGTTGTGCAGAGCAAAGGCAACAGCCGGAAGCTCAGTACATATTGCGCATAACTTCAAAATATATAAGTATATAACAGTAAGGTTTGGGACTTGGGGACTTGAGAAACAAAATTTCTCAAGCCAAGAATCCTAAGACCTAGAATCCGGGTCTTGGGGACTTGTGAGAAATTCTTCACAATCCTAAAACCAAGACTCGACATCTTTATCACAAAGCATATAATAAATAAAGTTGTGCCCAAATGAGTTTGTAAAACACATATTAAAGCGACAACCAGAAGGGTCATCGAAGCTACAGAAGTTTAATGGGTTACAAACCTTAGGAATAGTATCAAAAGTGCACAGATGCACTATCAAATAACAGTGTATAAAAGGCATCTTACAATGCCTATTGGCCGAATGATTGTTTGCTGATAAAAAGGAGTACATCACTCGGTTGCTGCAGCCGAGTCATCGTGAGTGGTCTTGGGGGCCGGGTCTTCGGTATTCTCCTTTGTTGCCTTCTCCGTCTCAATGTCCGATATATACACTGTAGTAGTCATATATATACACTATAGTAGGAAAAGAGCCATATGTTAGGTATAAATAATTGTAAACTATAGTAGTCATATATATACACTACTATTTCATATAGGTTTGGTTTTATCTATTTTTTTAGGGTATTATCATGTCAATGTCTTTTTAGATGACAAACACTAGGTTGGGCTTCGACTGGATTGAAAAAATGGTTAATAATTCTTGCTTGTGATGTTGTGCTCAATATTTATTTTCTTCTTATCGCACCCACATGACCTTTGCGTCTATCTGCATGTTAATTATAGAAGTGATTTTTGTATTCATAGTGGATGGCAGGAAAAGGATGACCAATTGGAGCGTCTTCACTGACATATTGATAGTACGCCACATACGATATTTTTCAGTCCGATCTTTACCTGACAAAAAATCTGACCGAGTAGTGTGCTTTGATGCAATATTGTATCTCTGCATTCACTCCTTATCAATGTTGGCTCAGCAGCGATCCCAATTGGGTTGGAATGAGAAGTGCAGGCCATCTCCACGGGCTACACTATGTTGGGCTGAAAGGGGTAGAAGATAGCGGGTAGTTAAAACCGTAGTGTAGTGCCCGTCATTCTGCCTTTTTCTTTTATCTTTTAGATCTTTCTGTTCCTTGCCGCATCTTCTCACGGAGAACATTTACTTCATCCGAGCGGGAGAGGGGACTGGGACCATGGAGGAGGAGAAAAATCTGGGCGCCGACACGGACGACCACCATGTCATTGAAACCAACATGACAAGTGCATTATAGCTCAATTTCCTTTTTTGATTCACTGCAAAATCTCAAATGCTAGTTCAGTTCTATAATAAAATTATACTATGTAATCCCATGTTACACCATCCATCCATCCATGTATGTCTCCCTGACTAATATAGGACAACTACTCTTTAAGAGGACTTTTTTCAAAAAACACAGTGGAAACGCAAGCGCTCATATACAAGCGCCCATACACACACCCCTATGAACGCACACACGCACGCCCTACTCCTATAAGCATCTCCGAGAGATTGTGCCGACGGATCTTGAGATTGACGAAGTCACCACAGACGTCTCGCTGTCGACGCGAACGTTGCCTCCAACTAAAAGAATATTCCAACTAAATGCGACAAAAAGATGTCAAATATGAGATTTGAACTTTGATGGGCTAGGGGTACAACTACCCTCCTAACCATCCAACCGCAGGTTGGTTCTCTAATAGGCCTCTCTCTATAACCAGGAAACACATATATATACAACAAGAACTGCCAATTTATCGCACATCTTAGATTAAACGTTTTATCTCACTCATCCACACTAAACAAACAAGTTTAAGTTTTTTTTCATTGACCATCACAACTTCCCTATCATACCAATTGTGCATGTCATAATTACAACCAAATGGAAGCATCCACAACCATAGGGAATATCATCTCTTCATTAAACATAAAGTGATTGGGGAAATCATAGTTAGGAAAATTATTGTTCAACACATGTCTGAACAAGAAACTTGATGATGAAATCACTACTCGTCTTGCCTATCCTGCCCCTGAAAAAGCTATTATCTGCAAGGCTACCACAAATAGTTATGCCCATCATCCACAGTTTAAATGATAGGACGACCACGTCCTGCATAGCTCAATGTCTATTTTGCTTCACTCTAAAATCTCAACTCTGAGTATATATAGTACTACTTATGTGATAAACTTTTATAAATATAGGACACCTTCTCCTTATTAAGAAGTCTCTCTGTTTATAGGGGAACTGGGCGTCGAGCAGTTGGATATCAGCGCGGCTAACTGCGCATGATGCCGCGTTCTAGCCCCAGCTCCGCAGGTTTGTGCCTGAGTTGCTTCTAACTTAATATAATTCCCCAGTGGTTTGTTCCTCTGCTGGACTCGTTTTTTCCTCTGTTTATAACCAAGAAACACACACATATATATAGAACACTACGTACAGGTACAGCCCATTTATCACACATTTTACATTCGGCGCTCTTCCTCACTGGTCCTCACCTAGCACAGAGCTTTCAGTTATTTTTCTTGGACCATATCTCAACCCCCCTATCATACACATTGTGCATGTCGCAACATGAATGAATTTATGGACACGCATTTTTGGATGAGTTGTGAGAAGATGAAATTGTAGCAAAATGCGTACTTACTTTTGCAATGAAAACGGAATAGATTAGTCAGCAGCGCAGCCAGAAATCGGAGGCGTGGACAGAAGCGTTGCATTACACGGAGAGGAGCCAAGATCACGGAAGGAATTCCATACCGGCTACCAACTGCCACATCCTTCTCTCTGATCAACGCAGCAGAGCAAACTGACGGACAGAGAGATCACACATGGGCGACGAAAGTAGCACCCAGCTACCTCGCTACCTAAACAAGCAAGCGCCGCCGGCTCGGCGTCCTGCAGTTCGTCAGGACGTGGCAGAGAACCCAGTTGTACTCATCGTCCTCGCCCTAGTCGGCCTTGCCACCGCTCGTCCTGCAGCTCCTCCGCGCCCATGACGTTGACGACACCACCAATGCCGTCGCGGCCGACTGCGGTGTCGTCTACTCGGCCTCCGCCGACGGCCGCGTCAAGGCGTGGGAGAAAGGCAAGGCTGCCGGCAGCCCGCACTCCCTCCTGGTCGTCCACATCGCCCGCGACGACGGCGAGCAGAGCCGACAGGGGCTGGCGCTTGTATGCGGCAGGCTCGGACGGGGACTGGCACGTCCTCGGCTGGGACCGGCACGGCGGCACGCGCTGGAACCTCGCGTGCGACGTCAAGGCCAGGGATCTGGTGCGCAAGGCTTCCGCGGACAAGACGATCGGCTTCTGGCACCGGCAGCCCCACGGCGGCCTCGCCAAAGTCGGCGGGCACGAGGGCCCCGTGAAGTGCATCTAGGCCTTCGTGTGCCGGAAGAGCAACCGATGCATGCTGTACAGCGGGGGGCTCGACAAGACCATCAGGGTCTGGTGGGTGCCCAACGGTGAGGAGCGGCGGCGAGAAACAACGGAGACCAAGGATCACAAGGCACAAGACCTCCGTGTTCTCGAGGTGAATTGTCTGTGCTCTGTTTGGCTAAACGTGTATAAGAAGAACTTGCTTCAGATTGTTTTGGTTTTGGTTTTGATTGTTTGGCAGCAGTGGAAGATTGAATTGGTGATTGCTGCTGTATATATAGGGGAGGATTCATATTTTACAAGGAGCCAAGGAAACTAATCATATATAGATTGGGTGTGCATGGATATATATGATATGTAAACTGCAGCAACTTTTGTACGCTGATTTCTACACAGGTTTTGATTTTTGGGATGTCCAAGTGTTTGATTCAATTGAAAAAGGTTAATAATGCTTCGGTCGTGATCATCATTGCAAGATGTAACCAGGGATGACCGTCTAATTGCAATTGCAGAATTGACACATATCACTCTCTGTACATTGTAAATCGATGACCAATTTTACAGTGTTTGCCAGATTTGGGACCTGATCCATCAGATGTATTAGTGTTTTTTTTAGGGTAATCAAATATATTAGCAAGTCAGCAAGCCGCCTCGTTAAAAACCTTCCCGTCCCCATAGGTACCCCGGTAAGGAAAAGAGTGTGTCCAGTAACTTGCTGCTGCAAAATCATCCGGGTTTACAATCCTTTCTGATACAGACATCAAGAAAGGTAGGGGTATAATCAAACCACAGACAACTTCTCCTATCAGGATTCCAGTGGCTAGCACATAAGTGGGCGAGCTCATTAGCAGACCTCAGAATGTAACGAAGAGTGAAAGAATCTAAATTACCCACAAGGTCTTTGATCTCAAAAAGGATCGCCGCCACCACCGAACTTTCAAAAGAATAGGTCGCCCAAAGGGTGACAATTTGCTGTGAATCTGTCTCGATCTCGACGTGTCGTAAACCCCTCTCGATGGCTAACCTGACACCATCTCTCACCGCAAAGCCTTCCATCACCAAAGGGTTGGCAGCTGCCACATACCAACTAGCTTGAGCAAGAAGTAATTTCCCAGAATGGTCACGTAACACTACGCCACTACCACCGTGTCTCTCGTTGTTACTCAAGGAAGCATCGACATTGATCTTTAAATTTCCCAGCGAAGGAGGCTGCCACACTTGGACTCCTCGCTCTTTAGCAGGAGAGTTCTCTTTCCCAGATTTGTGAAAATCATTGGCCACATCACAGGCCTAGCTGACAGATTGAGGAATCGACCTAGTAGAGCCACCGTGTTTTCTCGAATTCCTCTCAGCCAAAACAGCCCAAGTCCCACATAAAATGATACACGCAGATCTCGTGGGCACAATGTTGTCATCAATTAAATCCATCTCCCATGAGTTCGGGTGTAGCCTAGGGATCTTGACACCCGTAAGCATTTTGATATGGTCCGAGAACAACCTAGCCCAGGTACATTTAAATAAAGCATGATATATTGATTCATCCTCACCACAGCTATCACAAGCACCAAACCTCTCAATATGTCGGTCACGAAGAATACCTTTAGATGTCATGAACTTTTTTATAACTCTCCACCATAAATTACGAACCTTGGGCGGTATAGCAAGTCTCCATAGCTTCTTCCAAACTGATTTTTCCAAACCCCCGGACGGTTCAACAGCAAGGCTCCGATTCGCAGTAATGATGGTTTTACAAGCTGAGCAAACCGAGAAGAACCCCAGCCTCTCCGGGTGTCATGACCAAGTGTCGTCCATAAACATGCCCACAGGGATACGAAGAATAGCCTCCGCATCAGAGTGGATGAAGTTTAGCCGAACTTTTTCTTCTATCCACTCACTTGAATCAGCATCAATTAGCGCTCCAACTATATTAATGGTTACTGACCACCTCTTCTCACCGGTCTCCTACCAGGATTATCTGGAATCCAGGGGTCTTCCCAATCATTGATAGTGGAGCCGTCACCCACCCTCTTAACTAGACCAAGTTTTAGGGCATCTCTCCCATAAAGGATGGCACGCCATGTATGAGACGACCCCCTTTTCTTAGAAGCACTCATAAAATCACAAGAATGGAAATACTTTCCTTTAAGAACTCTAGCACATAAGGAATTTGGGTTTGTTAAAATCCACCACCCCTGTTTAGCTAGCATAGCCTGATTGAAGAATTCTAGATCCCGAAACCCCATACCTCCCTCGCATTTTGGCATTTTCATATCACTCCATTTTTGCCAATGCATCTTGCGTTTATTCTCATCACCTCCCCCCCCCCCCCCCCCCCCCCCCAAAGCGAGAAATAATGCTTGTTATCTTCTTTAAGAGCTTCTTTGATAGTTTGAAACAACTCATTGAATAAGTTGGAATAGCCTGGCAGATAGACTCAATCAGAACCTCCCTACCTGCACTATTTAAGTGTTGTGGCACCCAACCATTAACTAGCCTTTTAATTTTTGATAAAATTCCTTCAAACTGGTCATCCGAGGACCGAACCATGTCACTCGGTAGCCCCAAATACTTCTCCACGAGTGCTTCATTAGTAATATTAGCCTCTGTAGGAACTTGTTGCTTCATATCATCAGTACAATTGGTGCTAAAAAATATCGCCGATTTGTCTTTGTTAACCAGCTATCCAGAACCCAAATGATACCGTTGTAAAATTTCATTGATATGTTGAGCCCCTTCAACACTTGCTTGTGTAAAGATAATTCAATCATCTACAAATAATAAGTGAGAAATCCATGGTTCATGTATCGTTCCCACATTTAAATAATGTAAGAACATCTGTGTTAGTGTGCTAGTCCCTGGATCAATCGTGAGCACCATAGTACAAAATGAAATATCATGCAAATGCATCAAATTCTATTACATCGCATGATCCAGTCTTTACAAAATAGAAATACAACTTGCATAGTTTTAGAAGACTAGCATAAAACAAGGAAATACAACGGAAAACATAGTACAACATTGACTCCATCTTCTTCATGTGCCACATGCTAAACATGTTGGCGATAGTCTCGAGATCCTAAACGAAATCCTCACTCGTCTTCAGATTCATCTACAGGATGGAATATGCAGCCACAAGGGGGTCAATACAATTTAATGTATTGGCAGGTAACACTATGGTGGATATAAATGGCAAGACTAATACTAAATGCATATTTGGCTGAGTGGAGTTTTGGCTAAGTTTGCATAAATCCAGTTTTCTCCTATATTTTATCATAAAACATTTTCATCTATAAAAAGGTATCACTGATAGAAACAAGTGAACCAGAACTAATTTAAGAAGTACCACTGATAGAGAACAGGGTAAATCTCCTTCCCATGTTCACCCAACAAAAAAAATTATTATGAAGTTGGCATGATGAGATTCTTCCGTCATTCCTTCTCCAGCTGCTCAAATTGTCCATGACCGGGGACACGGCTAAGATCTTAGTTTGTTAACTCTACAGAGTTTGTGCACTTTCACCTTCAGACTGAAATCAGCCCAAACATCCTATACACCATGCGTGCATTAAGGAAAGGAGAAGATTGAGACGAGATCTTTCAGAAGAAATTCCACCACCGTCCGGCTTGACCTGTTCCAACCTACACCCCCTACATCTGCTTGTCAAACACTAGTGAGTTCATTCAACTTAGTTGATCAAGACAGAGCCCATATGACTAAAGGTTGCATGGGAAGCTACTAAACTTAGAAGGACATAGTAATCTCTTTGTTCCTGGGTAGAAATCCGCAAGTGAACACCCCTCAGGGTGACACTCAAGTCTCATCAACCAAACAACCAAATCCACCCAGGTAGTTCATTAAGCTTAGTACTTAGAATTTTTCCTCAACATCTAATGAAAAAAATTTAATAGCAATGCTAAGCATCTACTAAGCTTAATGGATACAAAGTAACAAAGTAAAAAAGGATGGCTACACACTAGTAGGATAATAGCATAGCATAATATAACTTATTAAAATTTCCTAGCATGCATACTACTCAAAAACTATATAGTGCATACAGAAAATAATGGGTAGTTGATGGTGTCTTACTTGCCTTTGAAGTTGGTGAAGAACACTCACCTCTCTTCGCGAAAGAAGCTCCATACCATCTAAACATTAAAAACACAACCACAGAATAAACAAGCATGCAAACCAAACAAAGAAATAAATGAAGGAAACATGCAAATCGACACACAAAGCAAAAAGAAACATGTGAAAACATCTGGTTTCAATACATAAAAGAAACTAAGTCATTATAGTTAGTGTTTTCCATTTGGGACTAAGGGTTGGTCTTTGATCAAGAAGATCACACAAAAGTGTTAGGCTAATCTATTTATGTCTTGTTTTCTTCAAGTCTTCTTTTTCCTCCTTGAGTTTCTTCTTATGTATAAGTCTTTTGCATGTTTCTTCAATAGCCTTGCGTGTAGTTCTTCTTTATTTAGTCTAGGCACTTAGTCATATATAATAAGAGATGTAGGTTGGATTGCTAGAGTTCCCGAAAAAGGACTTGTAAAATCTTCTCTTCTTCTTCTTCATCTTCTGGTCTTGAGTTGAAGTTGGCTTCTTGTTTAAATTCTTCTTGATGAATGCTAAGTCTTGGTAAAAGCTGCCATCTCACTTGAGAAACTAATTCTAAGTCTTGGACAAAACACTAATCACCATGAAAGCAAATCCTAAGTATTTAAAAACAAATCCTAAGTCTTCACATGATTGATCTTGGAAAATCTTCAGGCTCCTTTGTAGCTTCCTCCTTGGGGTGGTGTCTTCATTGAATATTATAACACTTGATGGTTTTGGTACTAACTAGGGTCTGGTCTTGATTTAACTTAGTCACACCACAAAGTCTAAGGAGAGAAAAGAAAAAGGGGGAAAGACTTAGAGAAAAAGAGAGAAAGAAAGATGTGGTTGGTCTTCTTGAAGTTTCTCTTTTTTTCTTCTAATTGCTTCCACTTCTTGGAGAGGTTTCAGAATTTTTGTTTTCTTTTCTAAGTCCTTTATTTGTCTTCTTGCTTCATGTTGAAAATCTTCAAGTTGACAATTGTAGCATCCTCTCCATGGCTTTTCACTAATCCAGACTTAGTGGTTTTCAACTAGGAGGGTCAACTAGGAGAAATAACTTAGAAATATTCTAAGGGCTTTGGTTTTGGTCTCTCTAGTCTAAGGTTAGTCCTTAGCACAAATTAGCTAGAGAAACATATTGAAAATAATTACTGAAAATAAACTAAGTCAGAAATAGTCAGATAAGCATATAACAACCAAAACCATTTTAACTTAGCAAAAAAATATTTTTGGTGCAAGGCACTGTTAGTACACATCATAAGGTTTGCAAAAATATTTTATTTGCAAAAATTGGATTTACAGAATTTAAACTATGCTAAAAATCATCAAACAAGCATATTTTAAATTAAACAAATTTTAAATAGTCAATTTGAATTTTGTCCCGTACTAACAGAGTCTACATGTTTAGGGCTTTTCAAAAAGTCTAATTTTGTAAAATTTGGAATTATAGATCTAAATTTATCCACAAGACAATAATTACAAAGATCTACAAATAACAAGTGTGTGCACGTACCAAATTTAAATTTCTTTGAGTCTAATGTGTTATAAACATTGTGCTTATTTCAAAAAGTACAAACTCATCTAATTTGGATTTGTGGTTCAAAAGGTATTGCAATTCTAAGTTGGGGGGCTATTCTGCAAAAATACATGGGTGTTCTATTTTAAAAGAAAAATAGGCGATCCGCGGGAACCTAAATGGTGAGCTCTAATTGGTCCATACCCTTTCGCCTGGATCGTGACTGTGGATCGTCGGATTTAAGTGGAAACGGGCGCTCGAGATTTAAAATACCGCTTGGCTAATGGATCTAATCCTAGCCATCCAATTAGATCCAACGGCCTACAAACACGGGGAAGAGGAGCTCACCGGCGGGGGCTTCCGGGCTGTCGGAGAATGGTGCAACGCTGGCGCTGACGCTCGGGTTTTCGACGGGGTTGGTCCCTGGTGGTCGTGCGGGCTCGGAGAAGAAGCGGGGAGGCGCGGAACGGCGAGGATAAATCGATGGTGGCGCCAAGGATGTTGCTTGCTTCCGGAATCATTGACGCGGTGAAGATTTAGGAGCTCGGGGCTCCTGTGAACCTCGATGGTTGACGGCGCCGTGGTTTTGCTGCATAGAAGGAGGAAAAGATGGGTCAGGGAGATGCGCCATGATGTGGAGGAGTTGAAGAAGAAGGAAAGCACGGCAGAGGGGATCTACGGTGGCCGGAATCAAGCGAAGATGGCGGCTAGGGTTGGCAGCACTGACGAGCAATGGCGGCAGCCTAACGGCGCAATTCGAGCGGGCAAGAGAGGGGTTTTGCAGAGGAGATCTGTGGCTATATAAGGGTGGTCTCGGGGCTACGGTTCGCGACCTGATTCGCACGAAAACGGCGAGGAAAAATCTCCCCAGACTCGGGAGTCCATGTCTTGTACGCGAAGAAGAAGGAGGGTGACGTCAGCGTGACGTTAGGGTGGGGCCCCTGGTTCAGTGAGAGGAGGAAGGGCTGCGCGGGCTGGGCTTCTCGTGGGCTATTGCGTCCGTTTGGCGCTGCGCGCGCGCGACGAATAGAGAGGGGTGAGGGGAGAGAAATGGGCCGGGCCCAGTTGGGCTGCGCGATTCGTTTTTTCTTTCTCTTTTTTCCTGTTTTCTTATTTATTCCATAACTTGAGCTTTATAATTCCAAATGACCTCAAACCAATTTCTTTAGTTTTGTAAAAACAAATATTTTCAATTGAAATCCATTTTGTGTTTTTTTCCGTCACAAATAATTTTTTGAATTTTCAAAATGGTTTAAGTTCAAAGAGGACACTCTATGATTATTTAGAAATAGGATTTAATTGTATATTTCTTTGGCTAAAATAATGTTTTGGAAAACACTATAAGTCTTAATATTTGATTTCTAAAACACTTGTGTATTAATTTAATACAAAAACTTATTGAAACCATTTAAGCTATTTGAAGTATTGATAAGGCACTTAAAAATCATTACAAATACCTTTTGGTTTAAACACAATTTTGGAAATTACTATATGCTATAATATTGAACTTTAAACCATTATATTTCCTTACAATATATCTTATGGAAAACAAAACAAATTTTTGAAAGGAGACATATTTATGCAATAGACCTAGTTTTTTAATTAATTTAAGGTACTTAGCAAAATAATTACTTTGAGGGAACTTTTAGGATTTAACAGATAGAGGCTCCAATGGATTTAGCAATTCCAATAGTTCGGAAGAGCTCTATTATTTCTCTTTTTGTTGTGTTTCATTTGTTTTTGGTGGCTTGCATTAGTAGAAAACAAAAGTTTTAAATTTTTCTGAATTTTTTTGAATTTCTCCAAAAATCAAGGATGTTACAGACTACCACCCTTAAAAGAAATCTCATCCCGAGATTTGGGAAGGCTAGAAAGAAATATAGGTTTGCGTTACTTGGGTTCCATTGCAACTGGGTGGCTACCACCCTTAAAAGAAATCTTTTGTGGGTGTACTAATCTCATGTCTTGATTGTGTAGCTTGTCTCCAGATGTCTTGAGTAGAAATTTTCTTCCAAGTAGGGCCGCGGAGTAACTGGTACTTCTGAACTTCATGTGAAACTAAGGGATCACTCTTTGGTTCAATCAAAAGACCAAGTTGGGAGGGTTTCACAACATCATCTCATTTAACATATTTCTCAAACATTCTACATTGGAGGCATCATAAGGAACATTTTATTTCTAAAGTAAAACTTCACATAAGACTCAATCTTGGAGAGACACTTCTTGATTCTCAACATGTCTTCTTGAAGTATTGGCCTCCTTGTAGCTTCATGCTTCTCAGACTATTCTAACTTTGGGTTTTGGTGGGATGTTCCTCCTTTCTGGGCATTTGCTTGAATAATGTCCCATGTTTTTGCACTTATAAAATTGTATATGGTTGAGGTCCTTATTTTCAAGGCAATCATCTGTGAAGTGTCCAGTCTCTCTACAGCGATGGCAAAATACCATAGACATGCCCCTTTTCCCTTCAATTGGTATGGTCTTGGCCATCATATCTTCATACTGTTGTCCAGTATACTCAACTATGTTGGTGGAAGGTCTGGGTTTCTTGTTGGGACAATTCCTAGATAAATGTCCATCTTCTTCACAAGAATAGCAATTATTGGTGGAGTGTTTGGATGAATATGGATGTGGTGTAGTCTTGGCTCCAGTATTCATCTTTACATGGTCCATTTGAATAGTATCCAGCTTGTGTTTTCCCTTCACTTCTGGTTTCACTAAGTTCTCTTGGAGTGCACTAAGCATTCCCACTTTGGCTTGTTGTCCAACTTGTTGTACCATGGGTAAAGTGGACATTGTGTTGGAACATGTGTTGTTCCTTCACATAGAAAACAAGTAACTTGAGTGAAGTATCCTTCAGTTGAGTTGTTTGCATCACCATGGGGACACTCATCGGGACATTCTTCGGAATAGTGTCCTATCTCCCACAAGATTTGCAGGCTTTGAGTGTTGAAAACATTTCTTCTTCTGTCTCCTGGTTATCTCTAGATACTAAGGGTTGATTGTTTTCACCATTGGCCAAGTTTTAGGACATCATCTTAACTATCTGTGATTGAGTATCCAACACTTGTTGCATTCCTGGTGTTAACATTCTTATTGAATTATACCATTCTGTAGCGTTCCCACATTTAAATAATATAAGAACATCTGTGTTAGTGTGCTAGTCCCTGGATCAATCGCTAGCACCACAGTTCAAAATGAAATATCATGCAAATGCATCAAATTCTATTACATCGCATGATCCAGTCTTTACAAAATAGAAATACAACTTGCATAGTCTTAGAAGACTAGCAGAAAACAAGGAAATACAGCGGAAAACATAGTACAATATTGATCCCATCTTTTTCATGTGCCACGGGCTAAACATGTTGGCGATAGTCTCGAGATCCTAAACGAAATCCTCACTCGTCTTCAGATTCATCTGCGGGATGGAATATGCAGCCACAAGGGGGTCAATACAATTTAATGTATTGGCAAGTAACACTATGGTGGATATAAATGGCAAGACTAATACTACATGCATATTTGGTTGAGTGGAGTTTTTCCTAAGTTTGCATAAAGCCAGTTTTTTCTCCTATATTTTATCATTAAACATTTTCATCTATAAAAATGTATCACTGATAGAAACTAGTGAACCAGAACTAATTTAAGGAGTACTATTGATAGAGACTAGGTTAAATCTCCTTCCCATGTTCACCCATCAAAAAATTTATTATGAAGTTGGCATGATGAGATTCTTCTGTCATTCCTTGTCCAGCTGCTCAAATTGTCCATGACCGGGGACATGGCTAAGATCTTAGGGACACTTCTTTTGTGGTTTCTGGACTACTTCTAGGTCCCGGGAAGCAGAAACTCAAAAGAACTCTATAGATTCTACCGGTTTCTATGCACCGCAGAAGCAGGTTTTGTACGTGGAGCAAGAAACTGGTCGGGAGGAGTTTCCCGCAGAAACTCGACTCGCTAGCGAAGCGGTACTTAAAAAAGACATGTCGCACAGCTGAATTTACGTCCAAATGCCACCCCACTCCCGAACTCTCTCTCTCTCCCACGGAACAGGTCAACCAAAGGAAAAAAAATATCCGGAGGCTTCCCCCGATCTCCACACCGACCACTCGTCCCCGGTCGCCACGGCCTCCATCCCCAGCGCCGCTCTCCGGCCGCCGCCCCGACCTGCTCCTGCCCGCCCCTGACCAACATCCATCTTTCCTCTCCGGCCGAGATGCTCCGGCCGCCGCGCTGCCTCCGGCCGAGCTGCTCCGGCCTAGGGATCCTGCGGCCGCGTCTCCACCCAGCAGCATACGCGCCGGCGGACGATTTGATTCTGCTGTTGTACGCCGATGTACGCTCGTCCGCAGCAGCATAGCAGCAGCCAGTGTCCAGCAGCATAGGCGCCCGTGGCCGATTCGATTCTTGCTGAGCTCGTTCCATCCAGTCTGCCCCAATTTTTTATGATGGCCTAGCAGCAGCCAATGTCCAGCAGCATAGGCGCCGCCGGTGTCCAGAGCTCGTTCCAATGGTGGATAATGGATTCGTTGTGCTTCTAGATGAAATTGGATTCGTTGTGCTTCTAGATGAAATGGTGTGCAGTACATTTTTTCCATAGGCTCTAACACAAACGAGTTACTTTTTATTTTAGCATACTTAATTATAGTACAACATCATGTTTTTTGGTATTATTCGTACCTTCGCAGAAGCTCATTTTCTATGAAAATAGCATATTATCACATACGTCATTTTATTAAGTACGCGTATCAAATTCAGGGGCATAACCGACATATCACAACACATCCTGTCAAATAAGCCAAATTTTCAGAAACCAAAAGAAGTCTCCACGCAGTTTCTTAGAGCTTCTCCCCACCGCAGTTTCAGAAAAAATGTACTGCACACCATGATGGCCTAGCAGCAGCCAATGTCCAGCAGCATAGGCGCCGCCGGTGTCCAGAGCTCGTTCCAATGGTGGATAATGGATTCGTTGTGCTTCTAGATGAAATTGGATTCGTTGTGCTTCTAGATGAAATGGTGTGCAGTACATTTTTTCCATAGGCTCTAACACAAACGAGTTACTTTTTATTTTAGCATACTTAATTATAGTACAACATCATGTTTTTTGGTATTATTCGTGCCTTCGCAGAAGCTCATTTTCTATGAAAATAGCATATTATCACATACGTCATTTTATTAAGTACGCGTATCAAATTCAGGGGCATAACCGACATATCACAACACATCCTGTCAAATAAGCCAAATTTTCAGAAACCAAAAGAAGTCTCCACGCAGTTTCTTAGAGCTTCTCCCCACCGCAGTTTCAGAAAAAATGTACTGCACACCATGATGGCCTAGCAGCAGCCAATGTCCAGCAGCATAGGCGCCGCCGGTGTCCAGAGCTCGTTCCAATGGTGGATAATGGATTCGTTGTGCTTCTAGATGAAATTGGATTCGTTGTGCTTCTAGATGAAATGGTGTGCAGTACATTTTTTCCATAGGCTCTAACACAAACGAGTTACTTTTTATTTTAGCATACTTAATTATAGTACAACATCATGTTTTTTGGTATTATTCGTACCTTCGCAGAAGCTCATTTTCTATGAAAATAGCATATTATCACATACGTCATTTTATTAAGTACGCGTATCAAATTCAGGGACATAACCGACATATCACAACACATCCTGTCAAATAAGCCAAATTTTCAGAAACCAAAAGAAGTCTCCACGCAATTTCTTAGAGCTTCTCCTCACCGCAGTTTCTCCCCACCAAAATTCAGAAACTTGCTTATGTATAAGCAGAAACTTAAAAGAAGTCACCCTTAGTTTGTTGACACTGCAGAGTTTGTGCACTTTCACCTTCAGACTCAAATCAGCCCAAACATCCTATACACACTGAGTGCATTAAGGAAAGGAGAAAATTGAGACGAGATCTTTCAGAAGAAATTCCACCACCATCCGGCTTGACCCGTTCCAACCTACACCCCCTACATCTGCTTGTCAAGCACTGGTGCGTTCATTCAACTTAGTTGATTAAGACAGAGCCCATATGACTAAAGGTTGCACGGGAAGCTACTAAACTTAGAAGGACATAGTAATCTCTTTGTTCCTGGGTGGCAATCCGCAAGTGAACACCCCTCGGGGAGACACTCAACTCTCATCAACCAAACAACCAAATCCACCCAGGTAGTTCATTAAGCTTGGTTGTCGTAGGATGAGAAAGACAGATGCCATGGGATGACTTAAGGTTTGGGGCCGATGGACGCTGTAGGTATTCGGGGAGGGATCGCACGGCGAGTAGCCGCGCTCAGGAACACTGCAAAGAAGACAATCTACCTAGGTTCGGGGCCCTCGTGTGGAGGTAACACCCCTACTCCTGCCTATCTCTCTGTATGTATGTTATCCGAGTAGCCACGGTACAACTTTGCCTCTCAGCCGAGTAGCCACTCTGCTGCTCTCTCTAGCTCTAGTGCTGGCTCTTGCAATAAATTTTCTCTGGGCCAACGTCCCTCGCGCAGGAGGGGGCTGGGCACCTTATATACTGGTGCCCAGCCGAGTAAACAAAGAATAAAAGGTACAACTGATGGGACAACTCCACTGTGACACGCAGGGCACGCTTCCGGGTTCCCGCTGACGCGGGTGCGAGAAGTCGCCGCGCCGTCCGGCTGACAGGACCAGTCAACCCTGTCAATCTCATAGAGTATGCCCCCCGACACGTCCTGTCCCCTCTGTCAGTGACAGGACGTGACAGGCGCCAACCCTCACTGTGTCCACGCCGTAGGGCGGATAATCACGTACCTAGTAAGTTGAACCGCACGCCTGTACGGTTGCGGGATACGCGGGATCTCGTCAGAACGGCTCCATTGACTTTATGCCCGAGTAGGCTTGCAGCTCATCTACTCGGACCACTTGTTCTTTACTCGGACGATGTTGTTCTTCCTTGTTATCTTCTCTTGGCCTTCAGTGAGTATCACCGGATAGAATCTACCGGGTAGTGGATACCCGGGTAGTCGTCTACTCGGTCAATAGCACTCTGACCTTCGCTTTACCACTTGCCTTACCCCTACTCGGGGGTACCCCCCCCCCCCCCGACATTAGTACTTAGAATTTTTCCTCAACATCTAATGAAAACAATTTAATATCAATGCTAAGCATCTACTAAGCTTGATGGATACAAAGTAACAAAGTAAAAAAGGATGACTATACACTACTAGGATAATAGCATAGCATAATATAACTTATTAAAATTTCCTAGCATGCATACTACTCAAAAACTCCATAGTACATATAGAAGATAATGGGTAGTTGATGGTGTGTTACTTTCCTTTGAAGTTGGTGAAGAACAATCACCTCTCTTCACGAAAGAAGCTCTCCGTACCATCTAAACATTAAAAACACAACCACAGAATAAACAAGCATGCAAACCAAACAAAGAAACAAATGAAGGAAACATGCAAATCGACAAACAAAGCAAAAGGAAACATGTGAAAACATTTGGTATCAAATACACAAAAGAAAATAAGTCATTATATTTAGTGTTTTCCATTTGAAACTAAGGGTTGGTCTTTGATCAAGAAGATCACACAAAAGTGTTAGGCTAATCTATTTATGTCTTGTTTTCTTCAAGTCTTCTTTTTCCTCCTTGAGTTTCTTCTGTTGTCTAAGT
Organism: Alopecurus myosuroides; assembly: GCA_028641055.1. Lineage (NCBI taxonomy): Eukaryota > Viridiplantae > Streptophyta > Magnoliopsida > Poales > Poaceae > Alopecurus > Alopecurus myosuroides. The sequence continues at coordinate 64,282,859 of CM054058.1, read as the reverse complement.
CTTTTGCATGTTTCTTAAATAGCCTTGCTTGTAGTTCTTCTTTATTTAGTCAAGGGACTTAGTCATATATAATAAGATATGTAGGTTGGATTGCTATCGTTCCCTAAAAAGGACTTGTAAAATCTTCTCTTCTTCTTCATCTTCTGGTCTTGAGTTGAAGTTGGCTTCTTGTTGAAATTATTCTTGATGAATGCTAAGTATTTGTCAAAACTGCCATCTCACTTGAGAAACTAATTCTAAGTCTTGGACAAAACACTAATCACCATGAAAGCAAATCCTAAGTATTGAAAAACAAATCCTTAGTCTTCACATGATTGGTCTTGGAAAATCTTCAGGCTCCTTTGTAGCTTCCTCCTTGGGGTGGTGTCTTCATTGAATCTTATAACACTTGATGGTTTAAGTACTAACTAGGGTCTGGTCTTGATTTAACTTAGTCACACCGCAAAGTCTAAGGAGAGAAAATAAAAATGGGGAAAGACTTAGAGAAAAAGAGAGAAAGAAAGATGTGGTTGGTCTTCTTGGAGTTCCTCTTTTTTTCTTCTAATTGTTTCCACTTCTTGGAGAGGTTCATGAAGTTTTGTTTTCTTTGCTAAGTCCTTCATCTGTCTTCTTGCTTCATGTTTAAAATCTTCAAGTTGACAATTGTAGCATCCTCTCCATGGCTTTTCACTAATCCAGACTTAGTGGTTTTCAACTAGGAGGGTCAACTAGGAGAAATAACTTAGAAATATTCTAAGGGCTTTGGTTTTGGTCTCCCTAGTCTAAGGTTAGTCCTTAGCACAAATTAGCTAGAGAAACGTATTGAAAATAATTAAAAAAAATAAACTAAGTCAGAAATAGTCAGATAAGCATATAACAATAAAAGCCATTTTAACTTAGCAAAAAATTATTTTTGGTGCAAGGGACTGTTGGTACACATCATAAGGTCTGCAGAAATATTTTATTTGCAAAAATTTGATTTACAGAATTTAAAATATGCAAAAAATCATCAAACAAGCATATTTGAAATTGAATAAATTTTAAATAGTCAATTTTAATTTTGGCCAGTACTAGCAGAGTCTACATGATTAGGGATTTTCAAAAAGTCCAATTTTGTCAAATTTAAAATTATAGATCTAAAGTTATCCACAAGACAATAATTACAAAGATCTACAAATAACAAGTGTATGCACGTACCAAATTTAAATTTATTTGAGTCTAATGTGTTCTAAACATTGTGCTTATTTCAAAAAGTACAAAATCATCTAATTTGGATTTGTGGTTCAAAAGGTATTGCAATTCTAAGTTGGGGGGCTTTTTTGTAAAAATACAGGGGTGTTCTGTTTTAAAAGAAAAATAGGCGATCCTCGGGAACCGAAATGGTGAGCTCTGATTGTTCCATACCCTTTCGCCCGGATCGTGACTGTGGATCGTCGGATTTAAGTGGAAACGGGCGCTCGAGATTTAAAATACCGCTTGGCTAATGGATCTAATCCGAGCCATCCAATTAGATCCAACGGCCTACAAACACGGGGAAGAAGATCTCACCGGCGGGGGCTTCCAGGCTGCCGGAGAATGGTGCGACAGTGGCGTTGACGCTCGGGATTTTGACGGGGTTGGTCCCTGGTGGACGTGCGGGATCGGAGAAGAAGCGGGGAGGCGCGGAACGGCGAGGAGAAGTCGATGGTGGCACCAGGGATGATGCTCGCTTCCGGAATCGTCGACGCGGTGAAGATTTAGGAGCTCGGGGCTCCTGTGAACCTCGATGGTTGACGGCGCCATGGTTTCGCTGCATAGAAAGAAGAAGAGACGGGCCAGGAAGATGCGCCACGATGTGGAGGAGTTGAAGAACAAGGAAAGCGCGGCAGAGGGGATCTACGGTGGCTGGAATCAAGCGAAGATGGCGGCTAGGGTTTGCAGCTCCGACGAGCAATGGTGGCAGCCTGGCGGCGCAATTCGAGCGGGCAAGAGAGGGGTTTTGTAGAGGGGATCTGTGGCTACATAAGGGTGGTCTCGGGGCTACGGTTCGTGACTTGATTCGCACGGAAACGGCGAGGAAAAATCTCCCCAGACTCGGGAGTCCATGTCTTGTACGCGAAGAAGAAGGAGGGCGATGTCAGCGTGGCGTTAGGGTGGGGCCCCTGGTTCAGTGAGAGGAGGAAGGGATGCACGGGCTGGGCTACTCGTGGGCTGCTGCGTCCGTTTGGCACCGCGCGCGACGAATAGAGAGGGGTGATGGGAGAGAAATGGGCTCAACCCAGTTGGGCTGCGCGATTCCTTTTTTTTCTTTGTCTTTTTTCTGTTTTCTTATTTATTCCATAACTTGAGCTTTATAATTCCAAATGACCTCAAACCAATTTCTGTAGTTTTGTAAAAACAAATATTTTCAATTGAAATCCATTTTGTGTTTTATTTTCGTCGCAAATAATTTTTTGAATTTTCAAAATGGTTTAAATTCAAAGATGTCACTTTATGACTATTTAGAAATAGGATTTAATTGTATCTTTCTTTGGCTAAAATAATGTTTTGGAAAACACTATAATTCTTAATATATGATTTCTAAAACACTTGAGGATTAATTTAATACAAAAACTTATTGAAACCATTTAAGGTATTTGAAGTATATAAGGCACTTAAAAATCATTATAAATACCTTTTGGTTTAAACACAATTTTGGAAATTACTATATGCTATAATATTGAACTTTATACCACGATATTTCCTTACAATATATCTTGTGGAAAACAAAACAAAGTTTTGAAAAAGGAGACATATTTATGCAATAGACCTAGTTTTTAATTAATTTAAGGTACTTAGCAAAATAATTACTTTGAGGGAACTTTTAGGATTTAACAGATAGAGGCTCAAATGGATTTAGCAATTCCAATAGTTTGGAAGAGCTCTATTATTTTTATTTTTGTTGTGTTTCATTTGTTTTTGGTGGCTTGTATTAGTAGAAAACAAAAGTTTTAAATTTTTCTGAATTTTTTTTGAATTTCTCCAAAGATCAGGGATGTTTCATTGCATGAATTCCAATCCTCACTCCACGTCTAAGATGCCCTACGCCAACAAACTTCAGTAAACATGTTAGACCTTCCGAGCATAGTAAAAATAAATAGGGGCTGATCGGATCCCCTTGTCGAATACACCTTGACGGTGTAAAACTATCTGAAAGGGCGCCATTTACTCGAACTGAAAAAGATGCAATTTCCACACATGTCATCACTCTCTTAATCCAGATGTCCGCGAAACCCAAGTTTTCCATGATTCTTTTCAAATATGACCATTCAACTCGATCATAGTTTGATGAGCATTCCAGCAAACAAGAGCATATTGAAGTACATTAAACCCAAGGAAAACACCTAATCGAATTATACAAAACCGTAGAAAATAGTATCCCTGGAAGAAACCGGACTATAGCTGACTGAAGAACTTCGAATACACATCTACCATCAGGGCCTCGGCGATGATCAATGGCTGCTTGATGAGGTGTTTGAACTGGCGACACTGATCATCATCTTGGCTACCTAGATCGTGGAAAGGGCGACTAGAGGAATTGCCATCGTCGGACGTAACTTCCCCAAGCATAGCTCAATTTCTATTTTGCTTCACTCCAAAATCTCAAATCTGAGTACAGATTCCGTGATAAACTTTTAGTATAGAATCCCTTGTTAGACCATCTATTCAAGATTTATGTCTCCCTCTAACTAACATAGGACACCCTGTTTTTAATATGCCTCTCTCTTTAACCAATAAACGCCTATCTACAATATCTAAATGGGAGCAACCCACTAAGTTGATTTCTCTCAACATGCAGGACATGCACATCAGCAAGCATACAATTGGTCCATGTCATCATTTCTCTGATTTGGTTTTCTTTTCCCGTTTATTTTTGCCATGTTTGGTCGCCGAACAGATCTCACTATGGATTAGCATGCAGCCCACCCGTTACCTATTTTTCCTGCAATAATTTGAACCCACCTCATCACGCCCCACATGGTTTGCTCTTTAATTTCTGGAGTACTATCGACAGATATGGTTCTTTATCTTGTACGCGACCTATCAGGCTATCACTTCCTCTCCTCTCCCAGGCTGCTTCGGTTCTGCTTCTGTTCGGCTCCACTATCATAATTATCCACAAGAAACTGAACGTGTAGAAGAAAGGAACGGTGGAAGCCCAGCAGTCGCTGCTGCTCACCTCTAAATACCTTCCTCTGTGTTACGAGTCCTCCACCCCTGGTTTAGAATACCCGTCCCTGATGGTGGACTTTACCACCAACGGGGCAGGACCAGGCGAATTTGGAGACGAGTCCAGGCTGAAGCGATAGATGACTAGGTGGCTCTAGGTCGTTCTGGACGCGTGCTGCCGAGGCTGCGGAACCCTCTCTCGTGTCTCCACCAGGAAGAACACCATCTTCATAAAGGACAAGTGCCCCTAATACTCCAGTGGCCGGGATTTGCCCCTGAACAGGTAACTAACCACACAAGTTAATGCCCGATTAAATCTTCTAATTTTGTCGTTCCGTTAATTTTACTTCGCTCATGAACTGATGCCTCCCTCGCAGGTTTCACCCCACAAGAGTTAATCCCTTCGATATATAAGTTTATTCCTGATTCCTGCATGGTTGAATGGCTCGATTTCAGATCCTCCTACTATCTTGCTACTTCGCCGTGAGTGTACTCTGCACGATTGATGTTTGTTTTCTTCCATGCCTGCTGTAAATATGTTCATAGATAAAAAAAACTTGGAAGTAATGTTCATAGATAATTGAACGGACATATTATTTGCCACCCCGTAATGCATGCCTCTTTGTGCTGATCGTTAACACTTTGATGCATGTCATAGGTAATGTATTGCTCTTCTAGATAGTTAACACTTTGATCTGATACCCACTTTTTGTGCTGCAAATAAATTAGTCGTTGAAAGTCTGAATAACACAAAACACGAAAACTGAGTACATCAGATTGTTAAATACATCGTTCAGCACTCCAAAACAATGCCACTGATTCCTCTGGGTAGCAGCCTCGGCTTCAGCAGACAACATGCAGCTTGGTTATGAAGGTTTAACTATGAAGAGCTCATTCTCCAACTGCTCCCAGTATTTTCCCCAAAGTTTCTTCTTATTTTTGGTTTCTACTATTTTACTCTTATATCGTTTCTTGCAAGGCTTCCAAGCATAGCCCAGGTAAGTAGCAAAACTGTTTTCTATCTGTACCTGTAACCGCAAAATTCTAGCAGCCTGTTGTAAAAAAATACCATACATCAGCTATCTACATGGTAATTTACCCTGTGTAATATACTTATCTCATTATATATCGCTTGCTGATTCTAATTTCTAATTAGTTATTTATGAAATACATGTTTTTGAAGGCACGGTACAATATGCAGTTGTAAGCCTTTTAGATATAATTGTCATACTATAATAAATATGTACATTATTTTGTTCCTCTCTTATTTGTTGTTTATAAACATTAATGCTCTCAGTTTGCTCATGTCTTGATTGGTGACTCGATAGCTAGGTGAATAGTTATCTCCTTTCAAGTGTACTAGAATTAATTGAGTGCTCTTACAAACCAAACTAAATAGCGACATAAATGTAATGATACTTTCATTTTTTTGTAAATTTATAAAATAAATTTCTTCAACATTTCGATGCAAATATCACTATCGGGTTGATCTTTACTTGCCATACTTCATGCTCTTTTTGTACGATGTATGCCTTTTCTTTAAGCCGTTCAGGATTTTTTTCTCTTTAATCATATAATTTTATTTCTTTTGATCTCATATACACTTTACTTTTCCTTGAAACTGGAGAAGTAAAACGAAAAAGTCCCGCAGCAACGCGCGGGGTATTATCTAGTATATATAACACTACTGCCAATTTATCACACATTTTAGATCCAACGTTATTTCTCATGTATCATCACAACTTTCCTATCACATCGATTGTGCATGTCATAGTTACAACATGAATATGTTGATGGATGCATTTTTTAATGAGCTGTGAGCGAAACAACCATAGCGGCAGGACTAGGGAGGCTGCATAGGACATGCATGATACATTTTTTTTTTTTTTGCAAATGCATACTACTTTTTGCAATGAAACCGGCATATATTAGTCGATACCACAGGGCATGTTGTCATCATGGACAAGCGGCGCTTTGGCGTCATTCTTGTATTGAAAGTGCCGTCTTGTACCTGGTCGACGTGGGGTTTGTGTTTGTCAGCGGTGTTGTCTTCGCCGTGGTTTCACTCACTAGAGTGGGCGTGCTTAGTGTCTCTTCTCTATCAGTGTTCCGGTTTAGATGTGCCATTCGAGGTCTAGGGTGATCGTTTTGTAGTTCAGTGGTTTTACGCCATTCGAGCTAGGCGAGGGGACATGTATCCTCTTTGGCGGCGAAGGAATGATATCACGACAAGGTCCCTCCTTTCTTGAAGCAGACGGTGGTCTTCTTTGGTGTGCATCCGCGTCTACCTTTGTCAATGAGCGTTTTGGCGGCCGCCTCAAAGTCGGCGCCATCGGTGGGCATGAGGGCCCCATGAAGTGCATCTAGACCTCCTTGTGCCGGACGAGCAATGGATGCATGGTTTACAGTGGGGGGCTCGGCAAGAACATCAGGATTTGGTGGGTGTCAAAGGGACACGAAGGATCCCAAGCCCTGCGTATTCTTGAGGTGAATTGTGTTGTGTGCTCTGTCTCGCTAGAAGTGTGTACGTTTTACGGGAGGAGGGGTGAGCTTTCCTTCTAGATTGTTTTGGTTTTGGTTTTAATTTTTTGGCAGCACTTGATGCCTGAATTCGGGATTGCTGCTGTATAGGGGAGGATTCGTATTTTGAAAGGAGCCAAGGAAACTAGTTATAGGTTGGGTGTACAACTGTACATGGATGTAAACCGTAAACTGCGGCAATTTTTATACGCTGATTTCTACATAGGTTATTTTTTAAGCATGTCCATATAGATGTTTTATTCAATTGAAACAAAAGGTTAATAATGCTTCATCATCTTCACTGCAAGATGTATCCATGAGCAGAATGGGCGATCGTCTAACTGCGATCGCAAAATTGATGCGTATATCTATCCATTCATAGGAAATCAATGACCAATTTTATGGCGTTTTCGGATTTGGGACCTGAAAGAGTGAAAACCCTACCACCAGGTGTGTTTGTCCAGAATTTATATGAACCATCGATCAAAGGTGGATATGTTGATTATCCTATCGTTTCTGAGTCAATTGAAGTCCTGCTCGTTAACCCGGATTGGACAATTCCATATTTAAACTTCTTAGTTGATCAGAAGTTCCCGGATGGAGCAGACGAGGTCTTGCAAAGACAGATACAACGTCGATGCAAAAGATACACGGTAATTAATGGTTGCTTATATAAACGCAGCACTGTCGGACTTTTTCAGCGATGTATTTCGCCAGAAGAAAGACGAGAAATCCTGCAAGACATCCACGCAGGAGATTGCGGACATCATGCTCAATCAAAAAGCATAGTCAAAAAAGCATTCCGTGCAGGGTTTTTCTGGCTAACAGCCAAGACAGACGCTGAACACATAGTAAATACATGTGCCGGATGTCAGTATTATGCCAAGTACACGAATATGCCAGCCCAAGCACTCAAAACGATCCCCATTACATGGCCATTTGCGGTCTGGGGGCTAGATATGATGGGACCATTCAAAACTGCAAGAGGTGGACTCACACATCTACTTGTTGCGGTAGATAAGTATACCAAGTGGGTGGAGGCAAAACCCATCAAAAAACTTGATGGTGTGACTGCCAGAAATTTCATCATTGACATATATAGTCATGAGATACGGCGTTCCACACAGCATAATCACATACAACGGGACTGATTTCTCAATTGGAGAGTTGGCAAAATATTGCCGATAAACGGGAATACGCCTAGATCTTGCATCTATGGCACACTCACAATCCAATGGGAAGGTTGAAAGAACGAATATCTCAATCCTGCAGGGAATACGCCCAAGACTTGAATCTCGTCTTCATAGAGCAGCTGGAGCATGGGTAGAGGAATTACCTTCCTTGCTTTGGAGTATTCGAACGACGCCAAATAGATCAACACGGCAAACCCCGTTTTTCCTGGTCTATGACGCAGAAGCAATGCTTCCAACGGACATGCTCCATGATAACCCAAGAGTGCAGGCTTACAATGACTCGGATGCCGAAAGCGCACGACAGGATGCCGTCGATCTTTTAGAAGAAGAACGAGACCTTGTGCTTCAAAGATCCGCCTTTTATCAGCAAGGATTACGACGCTATCATAGTCGGAAAATAAGACACCGTTCTTTCAAAGAAGGTGACTTAGTGGTAAGATTGATGCAAGAAAGGAAGCACAAGTTAGCCCCAGTCTGAGGGGCAGCATTTTTCATTAGCAAGGCTATGAAAAATGGATCTTATTATCTTGTAGATATTCGGGATACGGAGGATGATCCCAGAAGACCGAATCGCAAAAGAAAGAGAAAGATAGATGTCGAACTGGGAGAGACAAAGAGACCCTGGAGCATCCAGCAGTTACGTCCCTTCTACACTTAGTTCAATTTCTATGTAAACATCTTTGAGATCATGAAATAAAGTTGTCGGGATTCATGCATTTATGTTTTACGTGTTTATTATAGTACAAAGCATAAGTCCGTCTTATCTATTTCCCAATGATCTTTCAAAATACTCAATGTTAACCCGAATTATGCCTGCATGCTCGGAGTTAAAAACTGAATGATTTTCAGCCTAAGAAGGCTTAAGGAAACCCAGATTGTGCATGCGTGCCTGGGTTTCATACAAATTACAAAATTCCTTACTTTTCTCTAAGTATTATGTGATTGTTTTTATGTTGGGTCACTGAAATTAGTAAGTAAAAATGCCTTGGTACAATCCATGTTTCCGAGTTTCGACTGATCGGTTAAACCCGGTCACTTGGCGTGAAAATTATGTACTATTGAGCCACTTCAAACACTAAGGACATTTAAAACATATATACCAGAGAACTTAGAAGATAAAGTAATTAAAACCCGGAAAACTTACAAAGACTTATAAATTAAACTGCAAAAGCGGAGTACTTGTTTATACAAATGATAGATAGCATTACAATGTATATTACATTGTAAGAATAGTAATGCTTCTATTTTTTGCCTGCCTTCTACCCAGGACTCAAGCAGCTTCTTCGGGATCCGAGTCTTCATCCTCGCTGCTGGAATCCTCTGGAGTTGTCGGAATTTCCTCCTGGGGGTAAAAGGTGGAGATGTTCACCATATTGGCTATCTTGGTAGCGTGGCCTTTGACAGCGTCGAATATGTTGGCCCGCTGCGCGTCTGTGTATCCTTGAGGGATACCTGACGCCACGCGCCAAGACTTGGCGGTTGTATAACAAATGTGATAATATGTGACGCACATTCTGTGACGATTCAGTGAAAAAACGTCAGTGAAGAATCTTAATTTCACAAACCGTGACGTTTTTTCACTGAATCGTCATATAATGTGCGTCATAGATTATCACATTTGCTGTAGTGTGCATACGCATAAGCCCAAGGTCCATGCGCGCACCACCGCGACCCGCGGAGCGGAACCATGATTCCTTGCGGTTCGCCACCTCCTCGGTTGCTTCCGGAAGCTTACTGACTTCCGAGAACTCTCCTGCTTTGTGGGAAGGTACTTATTGATAAGTAATATCCCTGCAGCTTTAACGCGGTGAAGACCTTCTCTAAAGCCCGGATTCTTTCGATCCGGGTAAATTGGGGGCTACCTTGTGTTTCAGTTAACAAAAGAAAGTTAGGAAAAACAGAAAAGGGAAAAGGAAAATGTCGGTAAAACTTCAAAAACTTACTGAGAATTCTGTCCATCTCCGTGCCTTCCTCCAGGCGCTGGTTCGGGGCATTCTCCATGTCCCTGATGGTGTCCTTGTCCTTCTCGAACTAGCTGGAGGCCTTAGACTCGGCAATGCCGACAACCAGTTGGCTGGTCTCCAGGTCTTTCTGGAGCTTCACAGTGAGTTTGTGAAGTTCCAGGTTTTCCTTGCGGAGGTTCTCAGCATTGCCGGCATCTTCATCAATTTGTTTGGCTTTCGCCAAAGAAGCTGAAAAGCAAGTAAGATGAAGAGTTAAAAACTCGGAAAATTACTTATAAAAAATTCTAATCGAAAGCGGTAATAAAAATTACCTGCTGATTCAGCCAGCTTTTGTTGAACGGATGCCAGCTCCGAGTCTTTATCCTCAAGAATGTTAAGGAGAGTTTTAACCTCCTTATTCTTGATGGTAAGCTTACAGAAAACTTCCATGTTAATGTTTTCAGCAGTTTGCTAAAACACGGAAAAGAGACAAAACACTTAAGTCAAGAAACAAGCATGTCATGTTAAAAGCATTAAGTCAAAAAAAAAGTATACATTTGGCAAAATGCTTGGGGGCTAGAGATATTACATGGCTCATCCGTTGGACATTCGACAAATTCTTGTTGAATTTATTTGCATACTCGGCAAAGAGAATCCCAACGTGGCAAAGTCCCTCTTGGATAATCTGTCGAGGCAAAAATACGAAGTTATTCCTAAGAATAAGTCCACCTTGCGGCCAAGGACAGATTAAAGGAGCTGGGGCAAAGTACTTTGTCGTCCATGGATGAATATATCCATGTTCGTTAAAGTATTCTTCTTGTTTTACCTTGAATTGCAGGTCATAGTTGGGGATTGGCTCTTCCATTGGAACATTGGAAGGACCCCCAACTTCCAGCTCCACCGCCCTTTCCCTCGCGCCCGTCTCCGGCGCAATGGGCTGGCTGGTCTGCAGGGGATCCTCCTCCTCCCTGGCAGCCGAGTTTTCCTCCGCAGCTGCAACCGGAGTGTTGGGAGCAGCAGCAGAAGAAGGCTGTGCCCCTCTTCGGGGAACAGACTTACGTTTCTTCTGGCTTTTTGGCTTCAGAGTTATCGGAGCCAGGCTAGAAAGGAAAATCCGAGAAGTTAGAATTCCGAGAAAGAAAAGTAGTTTCCTGCGACTAAAAGCAGAGAAAAGAAAGACCCGGATTATTTACCTGGAAGTAGAGACGGGAACTCCGTCAAGTTCAACCACCTCTTGAGCAGTGGAGGGCTTGTTGCGCTTCCATCCGCCTGCAAAGTTGGCACGCATTGCGTCCAACTCGGCGTCGGTGGCAAGGTCCTCATCAGGAAGATCGGCCAGTTGCGAAAGAAGCATGAAATCTGGCTAAGTAAAAAATCTGAGAAAGAAGAAATCCGAGAAATTGCCCAAAGAAGAAAAATATTACCTTTGGAGCTAGATTTCCCTCGTGATACATTTATCGGCTTTCTTCATACTGGTCGCAAGTAGCGACCATATGATTTACCCTCTTCTTGAAATCCCTTTTGGAGAACGCTTTGTCCGTTCACCTCATTGCATCCTCTGGGCCCGTATAGTCACATAGTAGTCGGGTTCCGCGATAAGAAAATGGCTGGATGCCAGTGAGAGGAGGGGAGGAGGAGACGAGTTTTGCAATGCGCCGTTTGATTCTCATCAAATCATCCGGCAAAGTTTGGACTGCGTCCACTGCCCAATTGTCTTGGGGAGTGGCCGCAGAGTTGACGAAAGGTTGAATGCTCCTATCCTTTCCAGGATACGGGACATTTTCGTGGTAAAAGAAGGAACTCGTCCAAAATTTGACGGATTCCGAGGTTTTTATCTTTAGAAACCAATCTTACCTAAACCTACGAAGGGTGAAGGAGATGGTCCCGTAGGTGGAGAGAGTGCCCTCAGAGGGGTTGCGCTTCACCCCGAAGCAATACTGCCAGAAATCTAACCTAGGTTCTACTCCTAGATACCCTTCAAAGAGGGCCTGGAACCCGGCTAGATAAAGAATATAGTTGGGAGGAAGATTATGTGGTTGGATGTTGTAGTGGTTCAGGACTTGGAGAAAAAAGGCGGAAGGTGGAAATTCCATACCTCTACTGATGTGTGAGGTAAGGAGAACCCTTTCTCCGGCTTTTGGCGATGGCTCGGAGTCGTCCTCCTCGTACCGCCATTTACATTTCCGCACGAGCCCCTCCTTCTCCGTTGTCGGAAGAAGGGACGGAACCATGTTGAAGTGGCTCCAGTTCCCGGAGTTTTCCTCTGCTTCTTCTTCGGCTCCGGCAACGCCCGAAGCGGCGAGCTCCTCACCGCCGCGAGCGAGGTTTTCTTCCGCGGGCTCGGTGGCGAGGGGCGGAGTTGGCGCGGTAGATGACGACAGCATGATTTCGTCCGCAGGAGGAAGATCCGCACAGGCCAAGTTGCCGGCGTTTCCCTCCGGCGCACTCGCGGTGGCGTGGCTGGGGGAGTGCAAATGTGGGTCGATATCGTTGATTATGTTGTCTATGTCGTGGGCGACGGAGCTCTCCTCCGTAGCGCGGGGAGATCCTCCGTTGGTCATCTTTGGGCGGCGCGGCATGGATCCGGATCCTCCAATGGTTACTCCGGGAAAGGTGTTATCGCACGGTCTCTGCTCACTCTCGCAAACTCGAGCTCTGTGGCAATGGCACATGGGGATTGAGGGAGCAGAAGGGCAATCCGGAGGGCCCGAGGCGGCTATTTATAGCCGGAAATGCGTTGAGATGAGCTGCAACGGCTATTTTAGCCGTTGGATCCTTGATGCGTGTCACGCCCGGAAAATCCAGGAAACGAGGGGACGGGGTGATAATGGATATCTCCTCGTTTCCTGCGAGAATCTGTCAGAGATATGTTTCAAGGTTTTCACACTGAACCCAAACGTCCGTGATGTCAGCACGATTTCACCGCTGACGTCATGAAGTTCCTTATCCACGAAGGATCGTGGAAGAAAAAAGCCGGATTCGGACAAAATCCGAGTTGCGCGTTATGAATGATTTGGGAAAAAGAAGAATCGAGACGAAAGCGCCAACATTTCTCGGAAAAGAGTGAAAATTGAAGAAAGGTGGCAGAACGGAGTCTCAATCCTTCTTGGGGGCTACTGTCGGATATATATATACTGATTAGGGGTATATCCGGCATTATCCTAAAGAGCCGGATTAACAGGGTGGCCTGAATGGTAATGGATCACAGTCCATTAGGCGGTCCAGTAAGCTGATGCACAGAAGCCGGATTCTAGAAGAACCCGGACCACGGCCCAAGGTGGTACGGCTTGGAGTAGAAGACGGGTTCCAGCTTTCATACTTAGATACTTAACGTAGTCTTCTAGGTTTCTTTTCTGTAAGCCCTAACCCGGCTATCTATTGTAACATCCCAAGTATGAAAAACCACCCCTAGCATGTTTGTTTCATGTTTATTAAAGTATTGCATCATGTCATCATATTGTTTCCATTTGTTTTCATTTATTTTGCACCTGTTTTTCTCTGTTTTCACAATTCAAATTCAAACATTATTCAAACATTTATTTCATACTTGCTCTGTTACAATCTTTTTCAAATAATAATGTCAAATCAAACCCTTAATTGTTTCCATTTTTATTCCATAATGCTCACTTATTAAAAGGATGGTTTTAATCAATCAATTAAATTCCAAATCACATCCAAAATTCAAATCAAAGCATCAAACAGCAACCAATTTGAATTTATGCAAATTATACAACAATTCTAATCAATTGTTTCTAATTAAACAATAGGGTTCCAAATAATTTAAACCTTTGTTTTCCATAATTAAATCAATACTCAAATTAAGTCAATCTGAAACCACTTCACAAACAGCAAGTTAATTTCAAACTTTTTGAAAACAAAACTTGGCATTTGTTTGCTATTGACCTAAATAACTCACCCTAATTTTTCTAAAAATTTTGCTAACCTAAAAACCCCATTTTTCTTCCATTTCCTTTTTCTGCAAAAAAAAAAACAGGAGGAGAGAAATTTTTAAAAATAAAATTTTGGCGCCAGGGGATAGTGGGCTGCGCCCAGCCCACCTCCTCTTTTCTCTCCGCGCCAGCCCGGCCCTTTTCTTTCTCCCCAGCCCGCGTACCGCTTCGCTCCTCCCCCTCCTTTCTTTTCTGTACGGCGGCTCATCGGCTGGTGCCATGGTGGCAGCCGCGCTCCCCGACGGCCAGGAGAGCTCCTGGAGCTCTATAAAGCTAGCCCTAGGCGCGCGCCGCAACCCTAGCCTAGCCTACCCCCTCTCCCCTCGAGCTCCCGCCGTCGTTTTCCCCTCTCACGGCCACCTCCCACCTCTCTGTCACCTCGCCGGAGAACCACCCTCTGAAACCCCGATGAACACCGTCGCCACCGTCCACCTCCACCCTAGCTAGCTACTGGAACGGGGCCACCTCTTCTCCCTCGACCGCCTGGACACCTTCTTGGAGCTCGACGCCGTCTGGATCGCCGCCGCCATCCTCACCACTGCCGCGACGTCCACCTCCGCCGTCGAGATCATCCTCGGCAACCCCCCGGTGATCATCGCCTCCTACCTCTCCCTCTTTCTTCTGCATCGCGTCCACGCCCGCGCAACCCATCCGTGCACTTCTCACGCAAGCACCACGAGCCCAGTCGCCGCGTTGCTCGCCGTCGTTACGCCGTCGATCCTCTGTCAGGTTGCAGAAGCGCTTGGTCATCAGTAAAATTCAGAAACGCGCACGAACAACACCTTACCCTGTACGCGCGCTGTATACTGACAAAGACCGATTCGCAGCGCAATGGTTCAGTGCGTTGCGCGCACGGGAGAGATCCAGGGCTCGATCCCTGGCTCGCGCGATTAAAACACCACATTTTGCACAGCAGCGCTGACAGGGTGGCCCCCCTGTCAGCCACCCGTGATGCCACACAAGCACCCAGTGGCCCAGGGCCCACGGGCAGTGGCTAGTGTAGGGTTCTCTGCGCTAACAAAAGTTTTAAACCTTTTCTGTTTTAAAAACCAGTCCTTTCTTTTTACAGATTGGCCCCTGGAACTAAAATGCAAATAACTTTTGTTTTATAAACTCAAATAATAAAAATAAAATATGTGCACTGCTCTAAATTAAATTGTCTATCTATTTAAACCAATTGTTTTCTGTTTTGAATTTTCCAAATGCATTTCAAATTTGAATTCAAACAATTCAATTGTAATTTGACAAATTGCATAACTAATTCATAATTAATCCAAATAATGCAAATAAAATATGTTTTCCATACCATTTTGAACCATCTTTCCAAATATAAATTTTGTTTCATGATTTGATTAATTAAAATTGCTTAAATAATTTAAACCTTGTTTAAATCATTTAAATTTGCTAAATTCATAACTTGCTCAAAATAAATTATTCTTGAACATGTAAAATATGTTTTCAAACTAGAAAAGTATAAACTTTTCAAATATGAATTTGAATTTATGTTTGGAACAAATAAAATTCAAATAATATTCAACCTTGTTTTAAATTCATTTAAAACTTGTCTAATGTTGTTTAAGTCATAATAAATTCATCATAATTCCTTTTTCAATATTTGAAACATGTAATCCACCCAAAATTTTATGATATTTTCAAATATGAATTTTTTTATTTATTTTGCACAATTTAACTTGGTGAAAACAACAACTATTTGTGTAATCCCTTTAAGGAACCAAAAAAATTCCCTAACTTAATAACTAAATTTCTAAATTGGTAAACCCTATTTTAATTTGGTTCTATTGTTGTTATTTTGTTGTTTTCCTCATCCATGCATCATACTAATCCACCTTCACCTGTTGATTAGTTGGAAAACAAATAATCTAACCATAATTCATGGGCTTTTCCTATGCAACTCAAAATTGCATATGTGTCCATTTAATTTGTGTTACCATGTCAATTAGTTTATTTTGGTGCATCCATTAACTTGACATGCATCATCCCATGATTGTGCACTATGCCATGATATTGATTGTTTATCTTCCTGTATTGTTTGTTTGCTTCTTCTCGGATAGACGACGACGTTGAGACCGACGATACTTAAGACACCCCTTCTGAGGATCTAGCCCAGTACCAGGCTACTGAGTTTGCAGGCAAGTTATCACTCACATGAACCACTGTGTTCCTTTCAACATTGGTTACCGATACTTTCCGTTGTCTATTTCTGCTAGCCATATGTATCGTTGCTTCTGTTCCGAACCTATCACATGATACCCTGAACCCTGATATTGCCTCACATCCAATCCTATAACCCCGTTGCTTGGGCCCGTGTCTTACTAGCATGCGTAGGGTTGTTTTTGCTCGAGTCTGTTATCAGTTACTTTCTGTTATCGTATTTGTTTATATTCTGGGGCTCGATGTTAAACAACAACCTGTTAATTTGAGGTAATAATAAATTGATGATAAGGCACTGGCAGGAGGCCCGGCGTGGTTTTGAGGCCTGCTAGTGTCGACCCTAATTAGGAAAAGGGTCTTGTCTACTGATCCATGATGAGCGCACTATCCGCATGTGGGAAGCGTGTATGGGCGCCCCCCTCAATTTGATTCGATTCGCATCTCGTCCAAATCACCACACTTAGTTCGGGCTTTCCATTTGATGCACGCATATGCAGGTACGAACCCGAGGCCAGGGTGGAACTTTTGTAGTCGGCATTTAGGGCGGCGTGGTCTTCCAGTGCTATGAGGGTCCCCTTTTCTTCGTGGGGCTCGATTAGCCGCGCACGCACAGCACGTGGTGCTTTGGGCTTGATGCGAAGAAGAGTTGAGTTGTGTTGAGTGCCCCGCTTGGTGGGAAAGGCCTTCCCATCTGGCGGGTTATTCTTACGTGTACGGCCAAATTGGTGCACCCCTGCAGGGATAAATCTTCTCGAGAAGCCGTGTTTTCCGCGGTTATGGTTGACTTGGTGAAAGTACTGGCTAACAAGTACTCAGAACAACTTACACCTAACTAATGATAACTTGACTAGTAATAAGCTTATTGACACAACAATTTGAACCATCATTAATCCAACTGTGTGAGTTATCCTCGGATTGCTTCTTTGGATAAGGGGCGAGATCCAGGATGGGTTTGTGTGGTGGATAGTTGTAGTTGGTTACGATACGCTATCTTATCCCCTTTCTGGTAGCCGGAAGTTGTAGTATGTTCTGTAGTGGTTAGTGCAGCCAGTTGCAGCATCTTTTATATCCCTTTCTTCCGTTGAACCCAAGGCATCTGTGCTTGGTGTTGACGGGCTACACTTTGGTGAACTGTGAGTCTTGCTTGCCAGTAAGTTTATGTACTGACCCCTTTGGGGCTGTGGTTTCCGCAGACTACGCTTACGAGGATCCCCGTGACGGCTACTACGTGGAGTTTGACGAGGCTGCTGACGAGTAGGTAGCGGACCCCGGGCAGGATCCGAGACATCGTGGATGGGCTCCGTCTTTTCGTTCCCGGCTTCTTAAGCCTATTTGGGTTTTGTCTGTACTCAGACCCTTTGAATGCTTCCGTTGAGATGTAATGATGTTATGTTGGGACATGTGTCCTCTGGATGATTGTATTTGCTATCTCTGCTCTAGTGAGAGCTATTTGCAACTTATTTCCATCTTTTGTGTCTTAGAGATCTGTTGTGTTATCATTTTGTTCAACGCCGTTGACATACCATGTGTGTATGGTATGAACTACGTCAATGGTAGTATCCTGATTTCTATGGGATGGTTTACGTAGACGCTGAACAGATAGGGGTTGGTTGTCACACATACGTGTGTTGGCCTACTCGTAAGAGATGCGGGTGCCGGTAAGCCCCGTAATCCAATCCACTACTGTTCAACGGAACTGCGAGTATCCTCTAGAAGTCCGGGTGCGACAAATGGTATCAGAGCCTGTCTGCCTGTAGGATCCCTTTTACTGGTCGCAGTTTGAGTCTAGAAACTATTTTGTAGCTATATAGGAAAAATGAAACGTGAGAGTAGGAATTCTGCCATTTTTCTTCTTTCCCCACCCACCCACCCTTTTCTGGTAAGGAAGTGCAACGTTGTTTTTCCCTTCTCACCTAAACTTTCAAGTTAGGATTTCACGAATCCTGGTTTCTCTAGGATAGTTATATCTACTAGACCATAGGAATGGAGGTGGTTGTGACGTGATTTATCATGTTGCCTACTCATGATTGAGAACGGTGGCGTGTAAGCCCCGGAAGCAAATCCTCTATCCCTTAAGCAGTAGATATTGATCCTTTAGAAGCCTGGATGGGTTTTCCGTAGTACCTCAGGAGTTTTGGTCTCGTGTTTCCCGTTGTTGCTTCGATATCCTGTTCTTCCCAACATCCTTTTCGTCCGTTGAAACCTTGTTGTTGCTTTCCACTTCAGTTCTCTACCGACGTCTAATCAAAACTTCCCCGATCATCTGCAGATGGATCTCAGGTTCTTCCCGCAGGTGGTTCGGATGACTCGTTGTGAGAGCACTGCCGGTTATCCGGAGATGCTGAGGGACATGGTCACTTATCTGGGGTTCCGTTGGGCACCAGAGTACCAGGTCTACGAGCAGCAGCGAGAGTTTGACCAGACCTACTACCAGGCTATCGTCTACATTCTGTCAGATGATGGCATGAGCGTTGTCCACCGCTACGAGGCAGTAGGTTCCACAGTGGATATGGCTGTGCAGCAGGCAGCTTATGTGAGTCTCACTGTCCTTCGTGCTGACTACTGGGGATTTGACGATTCTATCTATCGCCACATCCCCCGTGGTTACATCACTTCGGAGGGAGCTCACTTCACTCTCTACGACAACCTGGATGTCTACGAGCATGATAACACCAGGCTGCACACCACCGCTCAGTTTGTGAGGCACAGTGACGCAGTTGCCACCACACTTTCTCAGGAGTTGGCTTCAGTCAGAGAGCAGCTCTACCTTGCTTTGACTCGTCTGGCGACGTACACCACAGACTTTGTTGGAGATGAGCGCTTTGCACGTTTCGATCAGCCAGTTGGTCGTCGTCTGCCAGATGCTGGAGGTTACGAGCCGATCAGAGGTCCACTCCTCAACCTCGGTGCTGGTTACACTGGGATTCCACGCTTTGGAGCACAGGGAGTCGACGCTATGTACTTCACCACACCTAGAGTCGCTCTCAGACCACGTCAGATCTACGTGGATCGTCGTTCTACCTACTTTCGTGGGCCTCCTCCTCACCGTACCCCTCGTCGTACTACTCACCGCCGTCCTGCGTGATGAGCATGGGAGTACCGATGTATCCATTCTTAGCTATGTTTAGTTATCCTTTGGCTTTCGAACCATTTATGGTGTGTTGGATATTATGATGTATTTGAACATGTGATGATCTACCTGTTGGTTATCTATTCATGCATCAGAATAATCTCTCTTTTCGGTTACCAAGTCTATCCTTTTCTGTTGTTGTGCTAAAATGCATGTCTATTCAGAATGCCGCCAACAAGGAACAACCCGCCTGAGCCACCGCCAATCACGGAGCTGTTGACTCAGATGACTCAGGTCGTGACGCAGATGGCCCAGATCCAGGCTAACCAGCACAACAACCAGAATGCTCCACGAGTCAGCATCAAGGAGTTTCTGAGTCTGGGTCCCAGAGCTTTCGTGGCAACACGCGAGCCTCTGGATGCTGATGACTGGATCCGGGAGATGGCCAGGGCTCTGGACATTGCTCACGTTGCTGAGGAAGACAAAGTCAAGTATGCCACCTACCTACTGAAGGGTCAGGCAGCTACCTGGTGGGAAAACTACCAGACCATGAGAGCTGGATACCCAATCACCTGGGGTTGTTTCAAGGATGCCTTCCTGAAGCACCACATCCCAGATGGTCTCATGGAAAGGATGCGTGAGGAGTTTTGCTCTCTCAAGCAGGGCAAGCTGGACGTCATTGGCTATCAGAATGAGTTCAATCGCCTCGCTCGTTACGCTGGTGATGAGGTGTCCACTGAGGCTAAGAAGATGGCAAGGTTCCGCCGAGGTTTTAACCCGGAACTCAAGTACGCACTCACCAACATCAGGGCCAAAGACTTCGAGGAGCTCGTTAACACCGCGCTCAATGAGGAAAATGGGCGCAAGGCGTTCGAGGAGTCTCGAAAGCACTCGCGTGAGGGTGGTTCCTCCTCCAACATGACCACCCCTCCGCAGAAGCGCCGCATCTGGGTGCCAAATGGTGCTGTCACTCGGGCTCCATATGCCCAAGCTTCTCCAGGCTTCGCTTCCCGCCCACCCAACCCAGCTCAGATGCAGGCTCAGAGGTTATCAATGGGGCAGCCAAGGCCAGATGCACCTCGTGTCGTCACTTGCTACAAATGCAAGCAGACAGGGCACTATGCTGACAAGTGCACTCAGAGGCAGCTACCTCCACCACCTCCTCGCCCCAACACCAACCAGGCAATGGTGCGTGCTCCCCCGGCTAAAGCCTTCAACTCCAACAACAGGCCTGTCGGGAGGACCGCGAGGGTGAATCATGTCAAGGTCGACAAAGCTGAGGAAGCTGCTGACGTCGTTCTCGGTACATTCCCCGTAAACTCTAACCCAGCTAAAGTGTTGTTTGATACCGGAGCATCGCATTCTTTCGTGTCAAAGATCTTTGCGACAACAGTTAAACTACCTTTTGTTGGTTTGGGTTCCCCGCTAGTAGTAAACTCCCCTGGAGCAACTATGCAAACTTCCAAGATCAGTCATGAGAATCAGATCCTAATTGGAGGTCACATATTCCTTGCTTCCCTCATTCTGCTTGGCAATTCTGACATTGATGTCATTCTTGGCATTGATTGGTTGAAGGCAAATAAAGCTACGATTGATTGTGCTCAGAAGTCAATAACTCTGTTCCACCCTTCTGGCCAGATAGTCTATTCTCCAAATGAATCAAGTTCTGTTCAGCTTTACACCCTCGATGCTAAACCTCTACCTCTACTTGAAAATGTTCCGGTGGTTTGTGAATTCCCTGACGTCTTTCCAGAAGAGTTGCCAGGGATGCCTCCGTACAGAGCAGTTGAGTTCGTGATCGAGCTTGAACCAGGTACTGCTCCAATCTCTAAGCATCCATACAAGATAGCTCCTCCTGAACTGAAGTTGTTAAAGGAGCAAATCGATATGTACATGGAGAAAGGTTACATTCAACCTAGTTCCTCCGCTTGGGGTTGCCCAACTCTGTTCGTTGCAAAGAAGGATCAAACAAAGAGACTCGTTGTTGACTATCGTCCTCTCAACGAGAAAAACATCAAAAACAAGTATCCAATTCCTCGTATCGATGATCTTTTTGATCAACTTGCTGGGGCCTCAATATTCTCAAAGTTGGACTTGAGGATGGGTTACCATCAAATAAAGATCAGAAAGGAAGATATTCCAAAAACAGCTTTCACCACTCGGTACGGTCTATATGAATACACCGTCATGTCCTATGGTCTCACCAATGCACCGGCGACATTCTCAAGACTCATGAATTCTGTCTTCCATGAATACCTCGACAAGTTCGTTGTGGTATATCTCGATGACATTCTGGTCTACTCAAAATCTGAGGAAGAGCATGGAGAACATCTTCGTCTCACTCTCATGAAACTTCGCGAGCATCGTCTATATGCCAAGTTCTCCAAATGTGAGTTCTGGATTCCAGAAGTTGCTTACCTTGGTCATGTCATCTCCGCCAAGGGCATAGCCATTGATCCAGAAAAGGTTAAAGCAATTGTTGATTGGAAACCTCCTAAGACGGTAAAACAAGTAAGAAGATTTCTTGGCTTGGCTAGCTATTGCCGTCGTTTCATTCAAAACTTTTCCAAGATTGCCAAACCTCTCACTGATCTCACAAAGAAGGACAAGAAGTTCGTTTGGTCTCCACAGTGTAATGAAAGTTTCAATCTCCTGAAGACTAAACTCACTTCTACTCCAGTTCTGGTTGGCCCAGATACTACCAAACCTTTCCAGATATTCTGCGATGCATCTCTCCAAGGTCTAGGTGCAGTTCTTATGCAAGAACGACAAGTTGTGGCTTATGCTTCACGTCAGTTGAATGCACATGAGCAAAACTATCCCACACATGATCTTGAACTTGCAGCAGTTGTGTTTTCCCTCAAGAAATGGAGGCAATACTTGTTGGGTAACCGCACTGAAATCTTTTCCGATCACAAGAGTCTGAAATACATCTTCACTCAACCAGATCTAAACCTCAGGCAAAGGAGATGGATTGAAAAGATTAAAGACTTTGATCTCACCATTTCTTACACTCCAGGCAAGGCTAATGTTATGGCCGATGCTCTCAGTCGCAAGTCATATTGCAATAATCTCATGATCATGGAAAGCCAACCTCCACCTCATGAAGAATTCCAGAAGCTGAACCTTGGTCTTGTTCCTCAAGGTTATCTTGCGAGCTTGACAGCCAGCCCAACTCTAGAGGACAAAATTCGCTCTGAACAACTTCGTGATACTGAAATCAAGAAGATGGTTGAGCACATCAAAGAAGGCAAGGAGAAATTTAAGTCCTTCTCAATTGATGACAAGGGAACTGTGTTCTTCGAAGGACGCATTGCAGTTCCTCAAGTTCAAAGTCTCAAAGATATCATTCTCAAGGAGGCTCATGAAACTCCTCTCTCCATCCACCCTGGAAGTACAAAGATGTACCAGGATCTTAAGACACTGTATTGGTGGCCTGGCATGAAACGTGAAATTGCTCAATACGTTTCTGAATGCGACGTTTGTCAACGTGTTAAGGCAGTCCATCAGAAAACAGCCGGTCTACTCCAACCTCTGAAAATCCCTGAGTGGAAGTGGGACATGATTGAAATGGACTTCGTCACTGGTTTTCCAAAGTCCAAGAAGGGCAACGATGCAATCTTCGTTGTTATTGATCGTCTCACTAAAGTAGCTCACTTCTTTGCTGTCAAAGAAACAATCTCAGCTAGCCAGTTAGCAGAACTCTACACAGCAAAGATTGTTCCCCTTCATGGTGTTCCATTGGAAATAAGCTCAGACCGTGGAAGCATATTCACTTCTCATTTCTGGAAAAGCTTTCAAGAAGCATTGTGCACCAAACTTCTTTTCAGCACAGCTTATCACCCTCAGTCTCAGGGGCAAGTCGAAAGAGTCAATCAGATTCTCGAGGATATGCTCAGAGCATGTGGTATCTCCTTTGGCATGAAATGGGAGGATTGCCTTCCATATGCTGAATTCTCCTACAACAACAGCTACCAGGCAAGCCTAGGCATGGCACCATTTGAAGCACTCTATGGCCGCAGATGCAGGAGTCCAATCAATTGGTCTGGAGCTGGTGAACGTTCACTCTTAGGCCCTGACATTGTTAAGGAAGCCGAGGAGAAAGTTCGTATCATTCGTGACAATCTCAAGATTGCTCAGTCTCGTCAGAAAAGCTACTATGACAGCAAGCACAGGGATATGATCTACGCACCTGGTGACAAGGCATATCTCCGTGTAACTCCCCTCAGAGGCACTCATCGTTTCGGTGTGAAAGGAAAGCTTGCACCAAGATACATTGGTCCTTTCAACATTCTTTCAAGGCGTGCGGAAAATGCTTATCGTCTTGAACTTCCAGAAAAACTATCCAAGGTGCACGATGTGTTCCACGTGTCACAGCTCAAGAGGTGTTTCAAAGATCCAGATCGTGCAGTTGATCATGATTCCATTGAACTGCAAGATGATCTATCTTATGAGGAGCACCATGTTCGTATTCTCGATGAGACCGAGCGTAAGACTCGCAACAAGAGCACCAAGTTCTTGAAAGTGCAGTGGTCGCATCATTCCGATAAAGAGGCAACGTGGGAGACCGAAGAGGATCTTCGCAAGAAGTATCCGGACCTTTTCCTTTCTCAGTAGGAATCTCGGGGCGCGATTCCTTCAAGGGGGGGCGTTTTGTAACATCCCAAGTATGAAAAACCACCCCTAGCATGTTTGTTTCATGTTTATTAAAGTATTGCATCATGTCATCATATTGTTTCCATTTGTTTTCATTTATTTTGCACCTGTTTTTCTCTGTTTTCACAATTCAAATTCAAACATTATTCAAACATTTATTTCATACTTGCTCTGTTACAATCTTTTTAAAATAATAATGTCAAATCAAACCCTTAATTGTTTCCATTTTTATTCCATAATGCTCACTTATTAAAAGGATGGTTTTAATCAATCAATTAAATTCCAAATCACATCCAAAATTCAAATCAAAGCATCAAACAGCAACCAATTTGAATTTATGCAAATTATACAACAATTCTAATCAATTGTTTCTAATTAAACAATAGGGTTCCAAATAATTTAAACCTTTGTTTTCCATAATTAAATCAATACTCAAATTAAGTCAATTTGAAACCAGTTCACAAACAGCAAGTTAATTTCAAACTTTTTGAAAACAAAACTTGGCATTTGTTTGCTATTGACCTAAATAACTCACCCTAATTTTTCTAAAATTTTTGCTAACCTAAAAACCCCATTTTTCTTCCATTTCCTTTTTATGCAAAAAAAAAACAGGAGGAGAGAAATTTTTAAAAATAAAATTTTGGCGCCAGGGGATAGTGGGCTGCGCCCAGCCCACCTCCTCTTTTCTCTCCGCGCCAGCCCGGCCCTTTTCTTTCTCCCCAGCCCGCGTACCGCTTCGCTCCTCCCCCTCCTTTCTTTTCTGTACGGCGGCTCATCGGCTGGTGCCACGGCGGCAGCCGCGCTCCCCGACGGCCAGGAGAGCTCCTGGAGCTCTATAAAGCTATCCCTAGGCGCGCGCCGCAACCCTAGCCTAGCCTACCCCCTCTCCCCTTGAGCTCCCGCCGTCGTTTTCCCCTCTCACGGCCACCTCCCACCTCTCTGTCACCTCGCCGGAGAACCACCCTCTGAAACCCCGATGAACACCGTCGCCACCGTCCACCTCCACCCTAGCTAGCTACTGGAACGGGGCCACCTCTTCTCCCTCGACCGCCTGGACACCTTCTTGGAGCTCGACGCCGTCTGGATCGCCGCCGCCATCCTCACCACTGCCGCGACGTCCACCTCCGCCGTCGAGATCATCCTCGGCAACCCCCCGGTGATCATCGCCTCCTACCTCTCCCTCTTTCTTCTGCATCGCGTCCACGCCCACGCAACCCATCCGTGCACTTCTCACGCAAGCACCACGAGCCCAGTCGCCGCGTTGCTCACCGTCGTTACGCCGTCGATCCTCTGTCAGGTTGCAGAAGCGCTTGGTCGTCAGTAAAATTCAGAAACACGCACGAACAACACCTTACCCTGTACGCGCGCTGTATACTGACAATTACCGATTCGCAGCGCAGTGGTTCAGTGCGTTGCGCGCACGGGAGAGATCCAGGGCTCGATCCCTGGCTCGCGCGATTAAAACACCACATTTTGCACCGCAGCGCTGACAGGGTGGCCCCCCTGTCAGCCACCCGTGATGCCACGCAAGCACCCAGTGGCCCAGGGCCCACGGGCAGTGGCTAGTGTAGGGTTTTGTGCGGTAACAAAAGTTTTAAACCTTTTCTGTTTTAAAAACCAGTCCTTTCTTTTTACAGATTGGCCCCTGGAACTAAAATGCAAATAACTTTTGTTTTATAAACTCAAATAATAAAAATAAAATATGTGCACTGCTCTAAATTAAATTGTCTATCTATTTAAACCAATTGTTTTCTGTTTTGAATTTTCCAAATGCATTTCAAATTTGAATTCAAACAATTCAATTGTAATTTGACAAATTGCATATCTAATTCATAATTAATCCAAATAATGCAAATAAAATATGTTTTCCATACCATTTTGAACCATCTTTCCAAATATAAATTTTGTTTCATGATTTGATTAATTATAATTGCTTAAATAATTTAAACCTTGTTTAAATCATTAAAATTTGCTAAATTCATAACTTGCTCAAAATAAATTATTCTTGAACATGTAAAATATGTTTTCAAACTAGAAAAGTATAAACTTTTCAAATATGAATTTGAATTTATGTTTGGAACAAATAAAATTCAAATAATATTCAACCTTGTTTTAAATTCATTTAAAACTTGTCTAATGTTGTTTAAGTCATAATAAATTCATCCTAATTCCTTTTTCAATATTTGAAACATGTAATCCACCCAAAATTTTATGATCTTTTCAAATATGAATTTTGTTATTTATTTTGCACAATTTAACTTGGTGAAAAGAACAACTATTTGTGTAATCCCTTTAAGGAACCAAAATAATTCCCTAACTTAATAACTAAATTTCTAAATTGGTAAACCCTATTTTAATTTGGTTCTATTGTTGTTATTTTGTTGTTTTCCTCATCCATGCATCATACTAATCCACCTTCACCTGTTGATTAGTTGGAAAACAAATAATCTAACCATAATTCATGGGCTTTTCCTATGCAACTCAAAATTGCATATGTGTCCATTTAATTTGTGTTACCATGTCAATTAGTTTATTTTGGTGCATCCATTAACTTGACATGCATCATCCCATGATTGTGCACTATGCCATGATATTGATTGTTTATCTTCCTGTATTGTTTGTTTGCTTCTTCTCGGATAGACGACGACGTTGAGACCGACGATACTTACGACACCCCTTCTGAGGATCTAGCCCAGTACCAGGCTACTGAGTTTGCAGGCAAGTTATCACTCACATGAACCACTGTGTTCCTTTCAACATTGGTTACCGATACTTTCCGTTGTCTATTTCTGCTAGCCATATGTATCGTTGCTTCTGTTACGAACCTATCACATGATACCCTGAACCCTGATATTGCCTCACATCCAATCCTATAACCCCGTTGCTTGGGCCCGTGTCTTACTAGCATGCGTAGGGTTGTTTTTGCTCGAGTCTGTTATCAGTTACTTTCTGTTATCATATTTGTTTATATTCTGGGGCTCGATGTTAAACAACAACCTGTTAATTTGAGGTAATAATAAATTGCTGATAAGGCACCGGCAGGAGGCCCGGCGTGGTTTTAAGGCCTGCTAGTGTCGACCCTAATTAGGAAAAGGGTCTTGTCTACTGATCCATGATGAGCGCACTATCCGCATGTGGGAAGCGTGTATGGGCGCCCCCCCTCAATTTGATTCGATTCGCATCTCGTCCAAATCACCACACTTAGTTCGGGCTTTCCATTTGATGCACGCATATGCAGGTACGAACCCGAGGCCAGGGTGGAACTTTTGTAGTCGGCATTTAGGGCGACGTGGTCTTCCAGTGCTATGAGGGTCCCCTTTTCTTCGTGGGGCTCGATTAGCCGTGCACGCACAGCACGTGGTGCTTTGGGCTTGATGCGAAGAAGAGTTGAGTTGTGTTGAGTGCCCCGCTTGGTGGGAAAGGCCTTCCCATCTGGCGGGTTATTCTTACGTGTACGGCCAAATTGGTGCACCCCTGCAGGGATAAATCTTCTCGAGAAGCCGTGTTTTCCGCGGTTATGGTTGACTTGGTGAAAGTACTGGCTAACAAGTACTCAGAAAAACTTACACCTAACTAATGATAACTTGACTAGTAATAAGCTTATTGACACAACAATTTGAACCATCATTAATCCAACTGTGTGAGTTATCCTCGGATTGCTTCTTTGGATAAGGGGCGAGATCCAGGATGGGTTTGTGTGGTGGATAGTTGTAGTTGGTTACGATACGCTATCTTATCCCCCTTTCTGGTAGCCGGAAGTTGTAGTATGTTCTGTAGTGGTTAGTGCAGCCAGTTGCAGCATATTTTATATCCCTTTCTTCCATTGAACCCAAGGCATCTGTGCTTGGTGTTGACGGGCTACACTTTGGTGAACTATGAGTCTTGCTTGCCAGTACGTTTATGTACTGACCCCTTTGGGGCTGTGGTTTCCGCAGACTACGGTTACGAGGATCCCCGTGACGGCTACTACGTGGAGTTTGACGAGGCTGCTGACGAGTAGGTAGCGGACCCCGGGCAGGATCCGAGACATCGTGGATGGGCTCCGTCTTTTCGTTCCCGGCTTCTTAAGCCTATTTGGGTTTTGTCTGTACTCAGACCCTTTGAATGCTTCCGCTGAGATGTAATGATGTTATGTTGGGACATGTGTCCTCTGGATGATTGTATTTGCTATCTCTGCTCTAGTGAGAGCTATTTGCAACTTATTTCCATCTTTTGTGTCTTAGAGATCTGTTGTGTTATAATTTTGTTCAACGCCGTTGACGTACCATGTGTGTATGGTATGAAGTACGTCAATGGTAGTATCCTGATTTCTATGGGATGGTTTACGTAGACGCTGAACAGATAGGGGTTGGTTGTCACACATACGTGTGTTGGCCTACTCGTAAGAGATGCGGGTGCCGGTAAGCCCCGTAATCCAATCCACTACTGTTCAACGGAACTGCGAGTATCCTCTAGAAGTCCGGGTGCGACATCTATATAAAGCCGGACGAGAGAGAAGAAAGAGACAGACAATTAGCTAGAACCCTACTCGCCGAGAAGTTGATCCTCGTCGAGTTAGCGAAACCTTACTCACATTGTACTTTGTATAATTCAGGCTTCATCCCTGATTTAGTGAGATTGCAAGAGTAGGAACGCCGCCTAGTTGTGACGTACCGAACCGGGGTAAATTTGGTGTCCTTGGTTGCCATACTACCACATCCCCCCACGTCTCTACCAGTAGTCTCATGGCACCCCCGTCTATGAACGCTACTACGATGTCTCGACACCAAGGGAACATTGGTGTTTGCATTGTTTCATGAGCATTCCGGCCAACAAGGAGCATGCCGAAGTACATTGAAACCAAGGCAAACACCAAACGGGAGTATCCAAAACTGTAGGCACCGATGTTCGAACATAATGAAGAACTTATATTTCAGCGTTAGGATACACGTCTAGCATCAGGATCTGGGTGATGACGAATGGCAGCATCACGAGGCGTCTGAACTGGAAACACAGAGGTGAAATCACTACTAGTCTTGGCTTCCCAGACCGTGAAAAAGCCGACCACAGGAATTGCTTTCGCCGTAACATAATGCATCACGGCCTAGTTTATCTGCTCGTCTACCGTCTATATTTATAGCTATCATCCACAATTGGAATTGTAGAGAAGATACAACCAAAAATTTAACTCTGAGTATTAGTAGTCCCATGCCAAACTTTCAGCATATATAGAATCTCTAATTAGACTACCATCCATGATGTATGTATCCCCGTCTACCATAGGACACCTTCTCTTGAAGAGGTCTCTCTCTTTAACCAAGAAAAGCCTATATATAGAGCCATAGAGCCAAGTTGTCACACATTTTTAGATTCGACGATCTTCTTCACTTGTTAGCACCTATCACACAGCTTTTAATTGTTTTTCTTGAACCATCTCGACCTCCCTATCATACATTTTTCTGAAACGGGGAAAGCCCTGTCCGCTGCATCGATTGATGCATACGGCTTTTTATTAATTTATTAAAATTTAGTTATTAGAAAGAGTACATCACAAGTCACATAAAGTCGATACGTGAATTAACCATCTAAAGAATGACGGCATGATATGTTTCTCCATCAATAAGTTATCCATAAACTAGAACGCCATATGCACCGACTGTATAAATCCCTCGCAACTGCCTGCAGCCGGTTGCACCCAATATCCAAATCCTCACGATTCTCCATTAGTTGTAGGTAGGGCCACATACGGATCTAGTGTGTAGCCATTGGAATCACCTGCATAAAGGAAGAAGATTTGACATTGTTAAAGGTATAACTATTAGACATCTTCCACATGGCCCATAGTATAGCTCAAGCACCCACCCGAATCTGAAGTTTTTCATTTTTGAGGATGCCCCGCAGCCATTTTCCAAATAGATGCGTTATATTATCTGTGTGTGTGTCTGTGTGTGTGGGGGGGGTAATATTGAATGCCATGTGTACAGTACGCCAAACCATCTTTGCAAAAGGGAAACATTAATGATGTATTGTTTCGTCTTGATCACAAAAACAACATTTTTTGCAACCTGTCCAGTTGCGTTTTGTTGAGTTATCCTTAGTAAGAAACACCCTTCGAAATAGGAACCACATAAATATCTTGATTTTTAGTGGTAGCTTCATTTTCCAAATATATTTTCTTAGAAATATTGTATGGTCATTCATATAATCTAAATAGAGTGACTTAATAGTAAACTTTCCTGAATTAGTCAATCCCATCTAAACTCATCATGTTGTTGCATAAGCTGAACATCCATCAAACTGGAAACTAAATGGATCCACCTTCCATACTTGTTTCCAGTCAAAACTCTTCTGAAACCTATGTTTGGTGGAGGAGCATGTGACATGACTATAGACATCGAGACTCGTTTTCGATGTGTTATTCTACACATAGACGGATATCGTTGGGACATGAGCTTATCACCGAGCTAAACATCCTCCCAACACGGTTTACCTGAAACGTGAGATAGAGATTCAGAAAGGAAATACTTATTATGAATTAACTCGTTCCACATACCATCCTCGGTTAAAACTTTATAGAGCCTTTTGCATATCCTGCTTTTATTTTTCAGCTCTAAGACCTCTACCCCAAACCCTCCTTGATCCGTTGGTGGTCATATGATGTTCCACACTAGTAGAAACAAGGGCTTTGGTCCGGAGCTCTAGTATCGGTTCCATGTGGAACCGGGACTAGTGCTCCGGTTCCATCACCCGTAATCGTAAGAAAAGACTCGTTTGAGCTAGTCCCGGTCCGAACGGGACCTCTAGTCCCGGTTCGTAATACGGTACGGGACTAGAGGTATCTATCCTGGTTCTAACAAGGGCGAGAACCTCTAGTCTCGGGTGGTATCACTAACATGGACTAGAGGTCCTTTATTTCTATATAATCAGCCCTGCCTCTTTCCACTCTACTATTTTTTCCTTTTGACAATGAGAGGTGTGATAACCCCCAAGAGCAAGGGATCACTGTAGTACCTTTCAATATGGAAGTAGGGCATCGATCCGCACAAGCAAGAAGGAAAAGGTATCTATTCCCTACAACTAAAGTGTCACAAGTTTTAGTTGATCATGCACTAATCAAGTTTAAAGAACAAGATGGTTGATTTAATGGATGGAAGTTTAATGTTACAAAACAAGAATGTAAAAGTGTCCCAATCCTCTTTAATGCAAGAGGACAAGACAAAGGTTTTCTCTTATAGGAACAATGGACATGGGTTCATGGGTTCACTCAATGCTTTCTCTTATCTATGGTGATTGTCAAGTTATAGATGAAAACTACACACAATGGTCATGTTTTAATGGTAAACTTCTATGACGGCTACATGTCCTAAAACAAATAGCTGAAAGAAATAATCATTTGTGTTGCTAGGTCACCCTCGTAAGGCTAGCGTGGTTTGTTGTCACTCCCACATTATACTTCTTCCTTTTTAACCCCAGATAAAGAATGTTGGGAGGTACTGTGTCACGCAATGCCTATGCCTATGTCACATCAGTCATCCCGTACCCACAAACATCATACTTCTTAATGGAAAATATTATAAACACTAGTGCAATGATTCATATTTCCAGTGCATGACCACATCTCTCTCATCTATCTACACTTGGTGGTGTCAATCACCTCATGACAGGGATAAAAAAGGCATTATGCATAAATCAAACCATCACATGCATCATATATTATCTCCAAAGTATGACAAGTCATAAAAGATCCAACACGGCTTTAATGCATAACAAATATCATCTCATACCACAATATCAACCATAGGAATTACATAGATAGATCCATACTCATGCAAGGCACATCATATGGACTTCAGCAATGATCATACATAGAGAGATTCGATCAAGTTACCACCACAAACCCAAAGTCGAGGGGGTGGACTACTCCCCCTTCATCATGGTGATGATGGTGGAGAGGTTGGAGAAGATGGAGACCGCCCCAGCAGCGCTGCTGGAGTTTTCCCCCTCCAATCTGCAGCTCCGAGTCTTCTGTTTCATGGTTTTGTGTTTCTTATGTCCCCTCTTCCGAAAGCCGTCGGACTATTTTTACAGTCGTTTTTAGATCAAGACGAAGGCACGGAGATGAAAACATACGGGATGGAATCTCAAGAGCAAACAATGGTCCGCTTCCTCAATGGCCTCACCTATCCCATAAGGAAGATTGTCGAGTATCAACCCTATGAAAACATTGTCGCCCTTGTCCACCAAGCTCTCAAGGTCGGACGTAAAATTGCGGAAGACCTCAAGTACAACAAGCAAAAGGCTTACTTGGCCTCAAGACCTTCCTCTTCGTCTCCAATGACACAAGTGACTACACCAACCAACAACAAGAGCACCTCTAGAGCTTCCAATGCTACCAACAAATCTCCGCGACCGTTCAAGAAACAAGCGTCTCCTACCACCACATCTAATGCTCCGCAAGTAAAATCGAGCACAATTACTTGCTTCAAATGTGGAGGAAGTGGACACAAGTCTTTCGAGTGTTCCAACAAGATGATCATGATTCTCAACCAAGATGGCGAACATGACTCCATGAGTGAAGGCGAATATTATGCCTTGCACCAAGTTGCTTTAATTCCTTGGATGTGCCCAATGATGATGAAGAAAGTGTCTATTGCGATGAGGACAAGAATCCATCGCTAGTGGTGACAAGAGTCCTTAATACTTCTCCTCAAGATGAGCATGACCAACAATGCAATCTCTTCCAAACCCGTGTCGACATCAATGAAAAATCCATCAAGGTTATCATCGATGGTGGTAGTTGCCACAATTTGGTTAGCAAAGATCTTTGCGACAAACTCCAATTGACTTAAAAGCAACACCCGCATCCCTATCATGTCCAATGGCTTAGTGACTCCGACACCTTCAAAATCCAACACATGGTCTCTGTACAATTCAAGATTGGCCCCTATGAAGACACGGTTGAATGTGACGTTGTGGCTATGACCGTGTGTCATCTTCTTCTTGGACGATCTTGGCAATATGACAAGAGTGCTATTCATGACGGGCGGCGTACCAACAACTATAGCTTCAAGTGGAATAACAAGACATTTGTGCTCCACCCCATGTCTCCTAGCCAAGTGATCGCCGACAACGTTAAGACCCTTGCACGCAAACAAGAAGAGCTCAAATCTCGTGAGATGAGTGGTGAGAGAGTGATCGACCTCAAAGAGAATGAGCGCCACAAGCCAAATTTGAGTGCAAAAGGTTCAAGTGCTCCCAAAGGCCTTGCCCTACTTGCCACCAAAAGAGAGATGCGAGAGCTACGAGATGACCCACCCATCCTTCACTTTGTTCTCGTGTGCAAAGGAGAAGCACTTGAAACTAACAACATAACAAGCTTTCCTCCATCTTTGTTGCCTTTGTTGCAGAAATTTGAGGACGTGTTTCCTGAAGAACTACCACCGGGCCTACCTCCCCTACGTGGAATCGAGCACCGCATTGACCTCATTCCGGGTGTGCCACTCCTAAACCATGCTCACTACCGCACCAACCCCGAGGAGACTAAGGAGATCAAGCGGAAAATCCAAGAACTACTTGAGAAAGCTTTCTTCCGCGAATCTCTCAGCCCTTGTGTCATTTCGGTTATCCTTGTCCCTAAGCAAGATGATACTTCTCGCATGTGCATGTATTGTCGCCCTATCAATGCTATCGCCGTTAGATATAGACATCCTATTCCTAGGCTTGATTATATGCTTGATGAATTAAGTGGTGCTACTATCTTTTCCAAAATTGACCTTAAAAGCGGCTATCGCTAAATTCGCATGAGCATAGGAGATGAATGGAAAACAGCTTTCAAAACAAAACTTGGCTTGTATGAATGGCTTGTCATGCCTTTTGGTCTCTCGGATGCTCCTTCAACTTTCATGCGTATTATGAATGAAGTCTTACGCCATTTCATTGGCAAATTTGTCGTGGTTTATTTTGACGACATCCTTATCTATAGCAAATCTTTGCAGGATCACCTTGATCATATTTCTCAAGTCTTGCTAGCTCTTCGCAAAGCAATACTTTTTGCCAATATTTCCAAATGCAAGTTTTGAACCAACAAGCTTGTTTTCTTGGGCTTTGCGATTTCTTCAAATGGAACTGAAGTCGACAACAAGAAAGTCGAGGCAATTATAAATTGGCCTAACCCTACTTCCGTGAGTGAGATAAGGCGTTTTCATGGCTTTGTCGGTTTCTATCGCCGCTTTGTGAAGGATTTTTCCACAATTGCTTGCCCTTTAAATGAGCTTACAAAGAAAAACATACCATTTGTTTAGGGAAATGCGCAACAAAAAGCTGTTGACACCCTCAAGTAATTTTTGACCGAAGCTCCTTTGATTGTCTTACATGATTTTGAGAAAACCTTTGATATTGAATGTGATGCTAGTGGAATAGGCATTAGCGGCATTCTTATGCAAAATGGACGTCTCGTTGCTTATCATAGTGAAAAATTAGATGGTTCTAGACTCAATTACCCAATTTATGATAAGGAACTATTTGTTTTGGTTAGAGTCTTAGAAGTTTGGAAACACTATCTTTGGCCCAAATAATTTGTTATTCATTCCGATCATGAATTCTTCAAATACTTGAAAAGACAAGCTAATTTGAACAAAAGGCATGCTAAATGGGTAGAATTTATAGAATCTTTTTCTTATGTCATTAAGTATAAGAAAGGTAAAGAAAATGTTGTAGCGGATGTTTTGTCTAGAAAGGAGTGTCTTCTTACCCGCCTAGAAATTAATGTGATTAGTTTGGATGAGATCAAAGACTTATACTCTTCCGATGTTTTCTTTGGACCAATTTTTGAAAAATGCTTGCCCAATCGAGGTTTGGACAACTATTATCTTCACAAAGGGTTCTTGTTTAATGCTAACAAATTGTGTATTCTGAAGTCCTCTCTTCGTTTGTTGTTATTAAAGGAATCACATGAAGGAGGTCTCATGAGACACTTTGGCCGGGACAAGACCTACGTCATGCTCTCCAACCACTACTATTGGCCAAATATGAGGCACCAAGTTGAAAGACTCGTCAAGCGATGTCCTACATGTCTCCGAGCTAAATCTACTTCCAACCCTCATGGTCTTTACTTACCATTGCATATACCACACGTGGAGTGACATTAGCATGGACTTTGTGTTAGGACTACCACACACTAAAATGAAAATGGACTCAATATTTGTCGTTGTTGATCGTTTCTCTAAGATGGCACATTTTATTCCATGCAATCGAACGGATGATGCTTCACATGTTGCCACCTTGTTTTTCAGGGAAATTGTGCGTCTACATGGTGTGCCCACGTCAGTTGTGTCGGATCACGATGTCAAATTCACCTCATACTTTTGGAACTCTTTGATGGACAAGCTCGGCATCAAGCTACTATTCTCCACCGCCTACCACCCACAAACGGATGGACAAACCTAAGTGCTGAATCGCACGCTCTCTTCACTCCTACGGGCATTGATCAAGCCTAGTCTCAAGAATTAGGAGGAATGTATCCCCCATGCCGAGTTCGCCTACAATCGAGCACTACACCAAGCTACGAAGAGAAGCCACTTCGAGATTGTCTACGGCTTCAACCCCAACACCGCTCTCTACATTCTACCTTTGCCTCTAACGATCAAGCGAACATGGACATTGGCAAGCGCACCAACTACATAAAGAAGCTCCATGAATCCACAAGAGCTACGCTTGAGGAACATTCCGAGCAACGCGCATCCATAATGAACAAGAACAAGAAACCCATGGTGTTCCAAGAAGGAGATCTCGTTTGGCTACACTTGTGCAAAGACCATTTCCCACAAGAGCGCGACTCCAAGCTCAAACCAAGAGGTGATGGACCTTTCAAGATCATCAAGCGCATCAACAACAACGCTTACAAGCTCGACTTGCCGCAATCCAAGTACCTCGTCCACAACTCCTTCAATGTCAAGGATATTTCCCACTTCCATGGATATCCAACTGATGAGGAAGACCACGAGTCGAGGTCGACTCTTTTTCAAGGGGGGAGATGATGTAGCACACCCCATTCAACCAAGTGGACCAATGACAAGATCATGAGGAAAGGCATTGCATGATAAGTTGAACTCAATCCTCTCTCTCTATGCCTTTGATGACTCGGTGAATGGTGCGCTACCTCATGGATCCACTCTATGCATGCTCAGGTGTACCCCACATTGGAGCCCCGAGACGATGCCCAAGGAGATCAAGAACATGCCCAAGATGGTGCCCAAGAAGCAACACACGGAAGACCCCGGCCGGACCGGCTCCCCTACGTGGGAAGGGGTCAAACACCCCTTTTTCTCCCCTCACCTACCCCCTTGGCTATACAAGGAACCCCTTTGGACTAGAGTTAGGGTTAGAGATGATTTGAGACTTGTGAGCTTAACTCCTTACCCCTCTTGTGAGGCTACTCCTATGATTTGTATCTAGGATCGTATCAAGGCTACTCCTAAGATTTGTATCTAGGATCGTATCAAGATTCACCAAGTTACCTATCCTTTCCCCTTGGGATTCCGTTAGGGACTTCCCAATCTTCCTGAACTAATCCTTGAGGTTCTATTGGTCTGGTGGACCGGCCACGGGTGTGAAGCGGTTTGCGAAAAGGTGAGTTCGGTTGGATCAATCGTCCCGTAGGAAACCGTTGCGGCGTAGTTTACGGGAGATTTGGGTTCTTCAGTTCTTACTAGTTATCTCCCCTCGATTTCCCCCGATTTCCCCTCGATTCCCCTCTCGTGTTTATCGTGTTCATCATCCGTTCTTGGTGTTCTTGGTCGATTCGTGAAGATCGGGCCACCCAAGAGGTAATCCATCCATCAGAGAGGGGGTCCTCGGCGCCGAGCCCAACGAACGGGAGGTCGCCTCCGCTGAGGAGGACGAGGACCCGGTGGCCATGCCCCTTGGCACCGAGGACGCTCCTCGACTAGGAGAGGGGCAGTAGAGGGTACACCAGAGGCGGGAAATTGCCGGCTATGATGTGTCCCCGGACGGCCCCGATAGTCCGTGCAGGCTCGCCCCACTAGACGCGCCGTCCGCCGGAGTTCTGGCGGACCGACGCCATAAGTGCATCGTTCGTGGAGGCCAAGCGTTGTCCAGATGGCGTGGTTGTCCGCCGCCCAGCGAGGGTCTAGATGGTGTGGTTGTCCGCCGCCCAGCGAGGGTCCAGCTGGGCCTCTATCGGCATGGCGGCACGAATGTCAGCGATCTCCTCCATGTGGACACCGGAACACCGCCGGCGCTTAGACGCCAATTGTCAGGCACGCGGAGTGGCCTGTCTGGTCAAGGAGGCGAGCTTCCCAGTCGTGCAAGTGACAGCGGCTAAAGTCGTTAGCCGCCACACCGTCGCCGGGGTAGCGCTCCGCCATTTGGAGTGAGCAAGAAGAGGTCTCTGAGAGGAGTTGGTGGCGGGGAGATATGACGGCTGACAGCGAAGCGCGGGGGCTTTTATACTGGCCAAGAGCGCGGGAGGGATGTAGACGCGTGGGCTGGAAACTCGGCGGTGGAACGCCATTGCGCCGCCACATAGTCGATTGGACGCCTTGGCCAGTCTAAAAGGTTGTCGACGAGCATTGGACAACGCGGGAATCACGGCGATGAGGACGGCGACTAAACACGGTCACTGACTTGACGAACCCACGGGTGAGCGAAATGGTTTTCGTGCCATTTCCCTTCGCCTGGCGCCCCCAATTGCCCTCCAACGCACTAGGTTCGGCCTGGGTGAGTCGGCTCTAATTTTGGCCCAAATAGGCGCTATTTAGGCTTCTAATATTTGGGCTTCTAGTGGCACAACTGGATGAAAAATGTTGCGCTGGCATGGAGAAAGCGTGTTGGGGGTTGGACGGCTGGAGATGCTTTAAGAAGCACTACAAGAAAGACCCTGAGACAAGGATGAGTGGTCAAGATGCAAAATGGTACCGTTTCACCAAAAAGCGGACGGTCTCCCTTCACCAGCTTTAGTTAATCATCAATTATTGGCAATTAATCTGTCTATAAAACTTCATCAGTGCAACCGCACAATAGCGCTTGAGCAAAACCCTAAATTTACGTACTCCCTCTGTCTCAAATTGTTTCAAAGTTAAACAAAAGTGGATGTATCTAACACTAAAACATATCTAGATAATTATTTTGAGACAGTGATTGTTCCTCGGCCTAAACTAATTGGATCTGAGCAATCGAGCTCCAGTGCTCCACCTTCTACCTCCTCCGTCAAGGGCTCAAGGCCCTCGGGTAACACATGTTCGTGGTAGCCGGACCACTAAGACTGCTCTACATGGCCGGATCCTTGCCAAGCTACAGTACATGAAACCGATTTCAGGATGTCCATAAAAAGATTATTGCTAACACCCCAAAGTGGAGCTGGGTAATTGTGAATCTATAAGCATCACAGGATACAACTTAGCTTTAAAAGTTTGTCTCCGCTGCAGCATTGCAAGGGTGATTACAGAACCTGATTCGGATAACAGACTGACCGAATGCCCTCAAGTAAAATATTGTTGTTTTAAGCCACAACTAATGTCAGTTTCATCTTCTCAGCAACAACAAAAAAACATCATATGGATTCAACAGATTATCATGAGAAGACAAAACGCAGATCATCTAACGTACAGCAAAAATGATCACCCACAACGGGCATATTACGAAGACATGCTTGGATGAACTCACGTTCGTGTCCTATGCCTGATATTCCTGTCTTCGTCTTGTTCCACCTGTTGGAGACAAGCGAGAAACAAGTTATATAATCAAGTAGGAATTGTGCTAATTCAAAATTAGCTTCAGGAGGAATGAAATCATTTTGAAAAGGGTAGTTAACATTATGCCCAAAATGATTGCTTTGGAAAACTTCAACAATGAAGAAATCATCCAAAGAACTGTCAACAATGTAAATAAAGAGAACAGCATGATACTAATTTCCCACTAAAACTTATTTGGACCTACTAACACCAAATATATAAGAAAACAATATTAAGATGTTTTTTATTCTATCTATGCTTTTAGGTGATACAGTGTACTCCCTCCGTTCCATAATGTAAGCCTTTTTAGCAAACTAAACTAGCTTGCTAAAAAGGTTTACATTGGAACAGAGGGAGTACCATTTTGAACAATGCAACACGCTGTAACATGACATCAAGAATAGTCATAAAGAAACAATTGGTTTACCTCAGTGATAACCTTCGTAAACTTTCTCCCAATCTTTGATCTCAAATCGGAGCCTGATCCCTTGGGTTTCTTTGTTACTGGCTCATCACCTTCATCTGCGTCAACTGGAACAATTCATATTTTGAAAGGAGGTTAGATTTGCAGTTAGTACTATGACGCCAGATAACCATTTTGTGCAAATGCATATTTCCGTCTCTCATATATATTAGACAAATCAAACTGGCTTTTCAAAGTCCATAATAAATAAAATGTACAGTTTCTTCACATTATCTAGTGAACACGGAAGAAAAGAAGCATCATGGCAAGTCACCCGATTAAAATCAGTAGAAACAAAGGAAAGCTATACCATCTTCACCACCAAGGCCTTCGAAGTCTTCCATATCATCCATGTCACCCATCTCAACATCATCACCTTCAACATACTCTATCTCACCTTCCTGTGTTTGCAAGTGAATCCAGAACATATTGGAAAAAAATTGAGCAGTGAGAAGATTCCAAAGTTAACTTAATTCTCATGCTCGGTACTGTGCTTACTTCTTCCTCTTCTATCTCTATCTCAGGAGGCATGTCAGCCTTTTTTTCCATGTCAAGGATATTATCGAACTGATTGAAGGGGTAATTATAAATGTCACCATAAACACCTTTTCTTAGACGTTCCTTCAGTTCACTTTCAATACTCTGACCCATAGTAGGCAGATGTTAGAGAATAGCAATGTGAAATGAACAAAAACAAGTTGATGGGGATTATCAGAAAAAAAATAACCTTGTCTAGTTGAGCAGCCTTTTCAGCTTTCTCCAATCTACTTCTCTCTCGCTGAGTCTTCTTCCGGGGGACTGTCATTATCTTCTCTCTATCGGCATAAAAGAATATGTTTAGGAACTTTTCACGTGTCATAGAATTTAACAGTAAAAATATGTATATCAGCAAGAATTAGCGTTATTGAACTTAGTTACATCTTAATGGCACAAAAGCCATACCAGCAAGTCTCTCACATCATCACTAGTCAATTCTTTGTTTTTTCTGTACCGTCACAGAAAGATTGTTGTCACTATAACATTTTTAGTATTTGAAGACATTTTGAAGACATTTTGAAACACCTAATTTGAAGACATTTTGGCTTCGGTGTTACTGAGCTACGCAGCCAAGAAAGGAGCTGGAGGGGGGGAAAAGCGGGGAGTGGAGTGGTGGCACGCCAGTTGGACTGGTGAGCAGTGCTGGCTAGGCTGGTCAATTCAAAAAAGTTGCTCACTGGAGAGATGGTGATGGCTGCTGCAGCACCGGAGGAGTAGTAGGGGAGAATCAGGGAGCAAGAGAGGGGCGCTGACCTTCGGTGACAGCGACAGTGGAGCAGAAAGACTGAAGGATGACAAGTGAGAGGGGGCTGTTGCAGGACGAGCAAGGAGGGGACAAGTGTGAGAAGGAGGGTGAATGGGATGCAGGGGGGGGGGGGTTGCGGCGAGACTGCCATGATGGGAGATTTTCAAGTATATGGTCGATACCCATTAGCTTCCTAAAAAATCAATTGATCTGAAAGCAGAGCAGAACTCAAGATCTCAGAACTGGGCGACTGGAACTGTAGAAGGTATAAGCTGCAACATGAGTGGTGTCGTCTTGTCTCCGTGCCCTACACAGGATATATAGCTTCTCTTTGTTTGCTCTCCATAGTTATTATTCTTTATATGGGCAGCTCGTATGCCTGTAATGGGTACAATAATCGACACACAAAACTCCCACTGAACGCTCAAGCCATCACATTACATAATTGCATTTGTGTAAAAAAGCTGCATTGGACAAGTTCAGCGCTGTTGTTGAGACCGTACTAGTGTAAGCTGCTGCTCATGGGCAAGGCAGTGGCATGGCACCATCTTCTGGGGCGCCCAAAGCTGCTCCCATGTGCAAAAGTACGAATTAACGCTTCACAAATGACTTAAGATCACAAGAGGGGAAGTAACAAATCAAGACTTTATCAACTGATTGCATCAATTTAGGCCATCACCTCCTCCAGGGCCAAAAGCCTGGTCTGCACAATTGACTGCACAAAACAATAGAGGTGGCTACACAATGATCTGTACCATAGGTTATAGGATCCGACAAGGTAACATTGGATTAGGCTAGATTCGCATGATGGAACACTAAGGAGATCCTCGGTCACAGGCTAGTTGGCAGAGCAGGAAGCAGTGTTCCCCTAAATGACAACCTCTAGCATCTTAACCAGCCTCGCCACATGATCAATGCCGGTGATCGTGTTTTATGTCCTCCATTACGATCTCAAAAAAAATTCTACCGTTTTATCAAATCAAATGAGAAAGCAATTGAACAACGCCAACGACATAAAACTTAACATGAATTAATTACTATATTATCTTCCATCGAGCATTTATGATGTAACATTGAAAGAAATATATCCCATTTCCTACTATCAGGTCACACTCAGAATTCAGGAGCAGATAACTGTTACGAAACAGTATGTTGTGGACACTAACACAAGAAGTGCTTACCTCACTTTAAGTTGAAGTTTCCTCATCCTTATCCGATACTGAGTCATTTTTGTTAGGCGCTGCTTGATCTTGTGCACAAGTAGCTTGGGCCAAAACTCCTACATGATGAAACAAAAGGTAAGCCATAATACTAACTAGACTCACATTCAGATGGAGCAAAAAAATCCCAGCAGCTAAGAATACATACGAGATGCTTGTTGATGACTTCCATTGCTTTCTCATAATTCTTGGGTAGTTTGACTCTCTC
Organism: Alopecurus myosuroides; assembly: GCA_028641055.1. Taxonomy (NCBI): domain Eukaryota; kingdom Viridiplantae; phylum Streptophyta; class Magnoliopsida; order Poales; family Poaceae; genus Alopecurus; species Alopecurus myosuroides. The sequence continues at coordinate 64,241,286 of CM054058.1, read as the reverse complement.
CCATAATTTGTTTGGCAGATGAGCTCTTTCAGCAGTTTTCATGTATAAGTAGAAAATACCTACATGACCAATAAATAAAGAACAGCAGTATCAATGATAAGGTGTTTGGTTCAAAAACAGTAATGTAGTAATAATAATAATAATAATAATAATAATAATAATAATAATAATAATAATAATAAGCAGGTAGTGCAACGGAATGAGAAGAACTCAATTTTCTTTGTTTTGTAAGGCCTTCTTTGATTCATAGGATCTCAAAGTGGAGGAATAAGAATAAGAATAGGAACCGGATAGGAATGCAACCAAAAAATAAAGGACTGGAGATTACATGAATGCTTCCTTTAGTAGTCGTTTGATACACAGGAAAGGAAAAGTAGAGGAATTTTAAGATGCCTTCTTAAGCAACTTGATTAGCATATAAATAATAAGGGCAGCAGCTTTAAAGTGGCCTCTATTGCCGTGCTGCAGGAGTGTCGACTCAGAACTAATTCTTATTTGCCTCGTTCCTCTCAAAGGAATGAAAAAATGAGGTCAGATTGGATGTTTTCTTTCCGTGTATTTCCTGTGAATCAGGCTGCAAAGGAAAAGTTCCTTCAGGTTTCCTTTAGTGCATTCCTGTGAATCAAAGGCTGCTATAGTACAAATTCCTATAGGAATAGGAATTCAACAAAAATCCTATAATCAAAAGAGGCCTTAATGGTAAGTGTATACAGTATAATGTTTGGATCAGATGTTAATATTTTTCTGAATAGCTACTTTACAATTCTTGAACATTGCAAGCAATAAATCCAAATCCAACAAAGATGATAAAGAGCAAAACTGAACACAAAAGGGTATTGCCGTAGTGCGAATGGAATTATCCAGGCATCAGGAGGAAGAACGAGCTAAAAAATAAAGCAATACGACACAAACTCATATGCCCGCTGCTCATACAGATCCACCTCCTCGCTGGCCATATGGGCCAACTACCTCATCGGATGTTCTTGGGCCAAGACCCAGCAGCGCCTCGCTAGCCGGTCCGCTGCCGACCATTGCGAGCCATGCTTCCATGGTCACAACGAGGGACACAGTTCCGTTGTGCTCTAGGCTGTGGCTTCTCTGGCTCCAATGCAAACCAGAGGCCATGGATCTCGCCGGCGTGGAGAGATCCAGGCTATCATGTTTCATGGGTCAGAGGATGGAGAAGGGGGTGTGTTGTGTGCACAAGTAAGGGATAAGGCGACTCGCTTGGTAGGTCCAGTATCGGCCATGAATAATGATGCAAACTGATTACATGGAACCCTATTGCATTCCACGTGAACCAAACAAACATTTTTAAATTACGGCATTACCTGATTATGGGCTGAACACAATCTACAGTTTTTTTTATGATAAGTATAAATTTCCTTCCAAACGGAACTACAAGCACAATTTCTAAACCATGCAGACCACAACATTTAAAGCAGCGGCTGAAGCATCCAACAATTTAAGCCACACTAGCATCTGCAGACCACAACGAGTAATACATGTATAACAGTACTGCCTTCACATCAAGCGGGTAGCGTGCATGGGAGGTAGTTGCTTAATCTGGGAAACTAGTTTTCTGAATCATGCATCAAAGACTTCCTTAATGTATCAGTTTTACTGTTTTATAGCATCTTCAGGTAATCAATCATATAACTCATGCTTCGGTTTTACAACTTATTCCATCAGTTCAGTGACTCGTCGAACACTTGTTTGTCATCCTGACAGGATATAAAATAATAACGTTCCATAGCACATCCCCAAGAACTATAAGGTTATAATGGCTTTTAACGAATGAAGGAATTTTCAGTCCAGCTCCGTCAAAAAAAGCAGTCCAATTGAACTCCGTACTAGTATAAAAGAGAGAAGGGCGGTGTGGTAATCACCATCGTGGTCCCGGATGGTGGCGTAGCGGCTGTTGGCGAGCGGGCAGGAGCTCCGGTTGCATATGCCCGTGGCGTTGTACGGATTCCGGCAGAAAATCCCTGTGGTGATCCTGCGCAAATCACCAGAATAGCAACAAAAATTATAAATTGAGGCAGGAGACAAGGAATCTGAGAAGGCTGCCGCAGCGGTACTTTGCCATGAAGCTGCAGTGGTTGTGGCGGATGCAGTGCCATATCACGTCGTCGCTCATCTTTGATGCCGCTGCTTCCTCTACACGCGCTAGACTCTGTTGCCTCGCTACAGTGGCCGGCCAGCCAGAAATTGGCCACTGCCAAAGCTAGACCGAGAAGTGTGCGCTGGCTAGGCGGGGAGGTGCTACGAGGAGGATGGGGGCAGGGTGGGGACGGAGAGCTCCGGTCGCGTATAGCGCTGAGAGGCGGCGGCACGGCCCTGTCGTCGAACCGATGGGTTCGAATAGTGGAGGTTCTAGGGTTGAAGCCGGGCTGCCGGGGGGACGCACATGTGGGCCGAGCCGATCTGCGTTGGGCTTGATTCTTTATACCCACTTAGCCCACTTATGTGTATAGATAGATAGTTAGTTCCCCCCCCCCCCCCCCCCCCTCCCCCCCTAAAAACCCATGGTTTTCCCTCTCGCTAGGGTTTCGGTGCTCTCGCCGACTACGGGCGGCGTGGAGATTCTTCCCCTACTCCGGGACGGATTCGTCTGTGCGCTCTCGCTCGGGCTAGTTAAGGGGTGTGATTGCCTCTCTTCCCGGCCTTGGCGAGGCGATCTCAGATAGTTTCCGCGAAAGAGGACAGGGCTCCTGGAAGACGATCTTGACAATGGCGGAATCGTCAAGCAGTGGAGGAGGTGATGACCTTGAGTCGATGATGGAACAGCTAGGGCTTGCGGAGGAGGATCTTGATGATGTGGTTTTCGAGGAAGTGGTGGAGAGGCCGGATGATGCGGTTCGGTGGCTTGCAATCGCCAGGGTTTATACAGAGAAAGATTACAGTGACTTTTGGTTTAAAAAGAACATGATCACTGCTTGGGATCTTGCCCAGCAGGTGCGCATCAGAACCCTCGAGAGCAATCTGTACACTTTGCAATTCAGTTGCTTAGGAGATTGGGAGAAGGTTATGGACGGAGGACCATGGAATTTTAGGGGGGAATCCGGTAGGTCCTTGCTCCTTACGATGGATTTACTAAACCATCAAAAATTGAGCTCAACTTTATCAAGATTTGGATACAAATCCACGATCTCCCTGATGGGTATTTGCCTATGGTGAAAGCACTGTCATCTAAGGTGGGAGAATTCATTGCTTCGGAACCGGGCTTCGATGGACTTTTCTGGAAATTTTGTTAGAGTGAAGGTCAAATTGGATGTTCGAAAACCTCTACGTAACCATGTGTCAATTAGTAGGGCTGGTAAGAGGGAGATCTTTATGGTCAAATTTGAGAAACTCCCGGATTGGTGTGCGGTGTGTGGCATGATGGGACACATGTTTAAAGAGCATGGAAATGGTCTTCACCCTCCTTCGGCGCTGGTCTTCAAAGACCTACGGGCTGCTTGGAGTATTCGGGATACTGGCAGACCAAATCGGACCAGAGGGAGTTTTGGTGGCCGAGGTCGTGGCAGAGGAGGCCAAGGTGGGAGAAGTAATGTGGCACCTGGTGATTATGAAGAGGAGGTTTCGGATAATCATGAGATGGATACTAAAGAGGAGGATGGAGACGATGGAAACCGCAAGAGGATGGCACTATCACATGCAAACTCCCCTGCGGGCAAGGTTGGTAATGTTCTGTCAATGTTTGAGAGTGGCAATGCTTCTAGTGGTTTGATTCCTCCAAGCCCACCACCGAAGAGGGATCCTAAAAGAGTGAAGATGGGAGAGAACAAAGGAGATGACGAGAATAATGGAAACATATCGGCGGGCCTCCAGGGGGGGTGCCGCCGGGAGCAATGAGTCTTATAATTTTAAACTGTCGCGGAGCGGGCAACGACGCGACAATTCACGAGATTCGGGATCTCGCTAATAAATTTGCTCCTAAGTTTTTTTGTATTTTAGAAACCCAAATTAGTAAGAGTAGAACGGAAGGTTTAGCTCGGAGAATTGGCTTTGATAATGGTTTTGCTGTTGGAAGTTCGGGTAGAAGTGGTGGTATTGGTCTGTTTTGGAATCATGAAATAAAAGTGGATGTTCTTGGTTATTCTCATTATCATGTTGATTGCAAAATTGTTGAAGTAGGTATGGATCCCTGGAGGCTGACATGTATCTATGGTGAAGCTCAAACTCATGAAAGGTATAAAACTTGGGACACAATGAAAAATATTTGTGGACTAAGTTCTTTACCTTGGCTATGTTTAGGTGATTTTAATGAGGTTCTTCATCTCACGGAACATGACGGAATTGGACAGAGAACTAATACCCAAATACAGGGTTTCCGTGATACTGTTGATGCCTGCGGCTTGATGGACTTGGGCTTTAATGGACACTTCTGGACCTTTGAAAAAAGAGTGGCAGGTGGTTCTTTCACGAGGGTGAGGCTGGATAGGGGTTTCGGTTCAGCTGAGTGGTGTGCTCAATTCCCCATGGCGTCTCTCACACATATCACGGCAGCATCTTCTGATCACTGTCCCATCTTGCTGAAATTTGATGACTCTAGTGGATTAATTACTCAACGGAAACCCTTCCGTTACGAGATAATGTGGGAGGACCATCCCGAGCTGAGAGACAAAGTTGCTTCCGTCTGGGCTAACGGTGAGGGGATTGTTTCGGTTAATGATATTCATCGAAAGTTGAATGGCCTCGGGGAGGACTTGAGCATTTGGAACAAACATGTATTTGGGAATGTCAAGCAGGAGATTTCTAAATTACGGAGAAGGTTGGAGGAGCTTCAGAATGCTCCTAACAGGACCGGTCCAAATCATTTGGAGGTTAAAATTAATGACCGTTTGATTGAATTATACAAACGAGAGGAGATTATGTGGAGGCAGAGATCGAGGGTGGACTGGTTGAAAGCTGGGGATAAAAATACTAAAAAATTTCATCTCAGAGCGTCTATGAGGAGGAGGAAGAATCTGGTTAAATCACTCATGAAACCAGATGGTCAATCTACTGACTGTCCGAGTGAGATGGAGAATATGGCTTTAAATTTCTACAAAGATTTATTTGCTTCGGAGGGGGTTATTGGTATGGAGGAGGTATTATCACATGTCCCCTCAAAGGTTACTCGCGAGATGAATGATCTCCTTATTGCACCGTATAAAGATAAGGAGATAAAGGAGGCTTTGTTCCAGATGTTTCCCACTAAAGCCCCCGGCCCCGATGGTTTTCCCGCTCACTTTTTCCAAAGACATTGGGACATCTGTGGTGAAGATGTAACCAAGATTGTTATGAGGATTATTAAAGGAGAGGAGAGTGCGGAATCTATTAACCATACGGTGTTAGTTCTTATTCCAAAGGTACAAAGTCCATCTTCTCTATCCCAATTTCGGCCTATAAGTCTTTGCAACGTTCTTTATAAAATTGCTTCGAAGGTTATCTCTAATAGATTGAAGAAAATATTGCCGGATATTATTTCTGAAGAGCAATCTGCCTTTGTACCTGGGAGATTAATCACAGACAATATTATTGCTGCTTATGAGTGTCTGCATTTCATGAAGAGAAGCAAGGAAAAAATTAATAGTACTTGTGCCCTCAAGCTTGATATGATGAAAGCTTACGATAGGGTTGAGTGGTGTTACTTGGAAGCTATGATGAAAAAATTGGGTTTTGATCATTCTTGGGTGGCAACCGTTATGGGTATGGTAAGCTCGGTGTCGTTATCGGTCTCTTTTAATGGGAAGAAGCTCGAGGAATTTCGGCCATCAAGAGGTATTCGGCAGGGGGATCCGATTTCACCCTACCTTTTATTATTAGCAGCAGAGGGCCTTTCGTGCCTCCTAAAATTTAGACCACCGTCATCTCTTTTGGATGGGATTAAGGCGGCTCCATCGGCACCATCGGTGAACCACCTCCTGTTCGCGGATGATAGCCTGCTGTTTTTTAAGTCAAGTGTTCAAGGGGCGGAAGAGTTATCGAAACTGTTGGAGACCTACTGTTTGGCTTCGGGGCAGAGGATTAATCGAGATAAATCTTCTATTCATTTCAGTAAATCTTGCCCAGCTCATATAAAGGAAGGGGTTAAACATGTGCTGCAGGTTCAGAATGAGTCATTATCTGAAAGATATCTTGGGATGCCTACATAGGTGGGACAATCTAAGAGTGGTACTTTCAAATTCTTGAAGGATAGATTATGGAATAAGGTGAGAGGATGGTTGGAGAAATTGTTATCCGCTGCGGGGAAGGAGGTACTTATAAAATCTATTGCTCAAAGTCTCCCGTTTTTCATCATGGCATGTTTTCGTTTACCGAAAGGATTTTGTGAGCACTTAAATTCTGTTATAAGACAGTTTTGGTGGGGCAGTCAGAGAGGCAAGAGGAAGGTCCACTGGGTCTCATGGGAGACAATGACTCAGCCCAAATTCATGGGTGGGCTTGTCTTTCACGATTTGGAACTGTTTAATCTTGCGCTTCTCGCGAGACAAGCATGGAGGATTGTTCAGGATGCAAGTTCTCTTAGTGCTCGGATTCTTAAAGCTGTTTACTATCCAAACTCTTCTTTCTTGGAGGCAAGTTTGGGTTCCCATCCCTCTCAAATATGGAGAGGTATTGTTGACGGTTTGGAGGTTCTTAAAAGGGGACTGGTTAAAAGGATTGGAGATGGTACATCAACAAAAATATGGGTGGATAATTGGTTGCCTCGGGTGTCTATGCCTCGGCCACTTTTGGCCCTCCATGCTAATCCACCAATCTTTGTTCATGAGCTTATTGTCCATAACGAAGCTAGGTGGAACAATGAGTTACTAGATCAGTTCTTTCTTCCCATGGATGCAAAGATGATAAGATCGATCCCTATTATCACCTGTCCAATGGATGACTATTGGGGCTGGTTGCATGAGAAGAATGGGGCCTTTTCGGTAAGGTCTGCCTACAGAATGTTATTGACAGAAAAAATCCAACAAGGTGATCGGGGACTAGGAAGTGTTTCCAACTCAAAAATCGAAGAGAAAGCTTGGAGTTCTATTTGGAAGCTCAAAATCCCTCCGAAAATTCGTTTTTTCATATGGAGGTTATCAAAACACTCACTACCGTCTGCTGACGTCTTGATGCATAGAAACATGGCTGTTTCTAATGGGTGTTCCCTGTGTGGCGATGTTGATTCATGGAGACACTCTCTGTTGGATTGCCCGATGGCTAGGAGCATTTGGGCTCTTGAGGATGATGATCTGTTCGATAAAATTCAGTCTTGCGGAGAACCAAATGCAAAGAAGTGGGTGTTTATACTGAATGATTCTCTGAATCAGGAGGAATTCACGAGAGTGGTGGTGAAACTGTGGGCTGTTTGGACTTCCAGGAGGAAAGCCATTCATGAGGACATTTTCCAGAGCCCAATTGCTACTCATTTGTTTGTGGGTAGATTTATCAAAGAGTATACAGAATCAAACACTGTGGTACAGAACCCTAGAACACATAATTCATCAGTCTTAAGATGGATTCCTCCGAGTGATTGTAATGCTAAGATAAATGTTGATGGTGCTGTTTCTAGACAGAGAAACTTCTGTTCAGCTGCTGCGGTTTGCAGGGATGAGAATGGTCTTTATCTAGGTTCTTCGGTCTTCATTGCGGAAGGGGTACAGGAACCGGAGGTGTTTGAGGCCATGGCATGCAGAGAAGTTCTTGCTCTTGCTGAAGATCTTGGCTTGTTGAATATTCAGATGGCCTCGGATTGTAAAACAGTTGTTGATGTTGTTAATTCGATGGCTTTTGGATGCTCTGGTCCGGTTATCAGAGAAATTCAGAGAAGTATCAAATCGTTTGATCACTGTCAGGTGGCGCATGAGTTCAGATCATCTAATTGGGAAGCCCACAATTTAGCTAAACATGGACTTTCGTTGGGTTTAGGTAGACATTTGTGGCTGGGGGTTCCTCATGACCCCTCTTCTGTACCTATAAACTTATTATCAGTTGAATAAAGTGTGTGTTTTATCAAAAAAAAAAATAAGTTAGTTTCCCCTGAAAAAAATGTGTATAGATAGTTCATTTGTGCAGAATTTTAAACAAAAACGAGACAAATATGTAGTTGTGGTTCTAAAAGCATAGAAGTTGACTACAACTTCTGAAACACGCAATCGATCATTTGTGCAGATACCTAACAGACTATCAAATCGTGATAGTGTAAATAATACTGCTACAACTCACACAATAGTTTCTGAACATGTGTCATCTAATATTACCGGCGCCTTTGCACTTTACAGGCATGCATCCATGTGGTCAGTTCATTCCTCCGCGCATGAACAAATTAGCAGCATTCACCATTCAGATTTCAGAAGAGATAGACATATACAAAGCAGAACTCATTCGGCCAATTCGGTGCGATGCCAACGTGAGCTGGAAGCCCATTTAGGACGGATCAAAGAGAGCAAGGAAGGGAACCAGCTGAGCCCACCTACATCATATTTGTACAAAAAAATTGTCGAACATATGATGAAGGTCAGATCGGGTCAAACGCCACGATCGGGAGCCTTGTTGTCGAGGCCAAGCACTAGCAACGGCGGCAAGCTGCTTGAGTTGCTGGCAATCTCGTGGCTTCGGTTGCTAGTTGGGATGGCATAGGGGTCGATTCATGGAACTACAAGTTGGGACTCACGCGGTGGGGTCGATTCGGTCTTTAATGAGCTTGCTGCGGTGACATGGGACCACGCGGCGATGACGTTGAACTTCTAGCTCTGGCTCGAGTCACCCAACTATCATGATGAATCAGATGGCTAGGTTTGATTCTCGTCTCTGCCTCTTTTGTAACTCGATTCAGTCATAGGAGGCCTTGATTCGCCTACGGCCATGGAGGAGCGGATGAGCTGGTCACAAAAGTCGTCGACTGAGGCATGCCTGTCGCTGGAGAGATGACGCACGGGTGCGGCGCGCCAAACACTACCGGCGGCAGGCGGATGCATGTTTTGAAGGGTTCGTAGCATAGAAAACAAAAAAATCCTACGTGAGATAAACCCGAAGGGCTAAGATCTAATCTAGGAGATGAAAGGCAACAAAGAGAAAGAGTCTTATGGATAACATACCCTCAAAGATACAAAGCGTTACTGTTGAATAATTAGGCATAATTTCCACGATTAATTCCAGAATATAAATCATGATGACAGCAGCTATTAACATGTGAAACTCGAACATACTAGATGCATACTAGATGCAGCAGACAACATGAATAATAGAAACACGATCTCTCTAAACATGTAAACAGTAGACATGTTAAACAGACAGGTCAGGACGCAGATTCCGTACCGTTCGTTTGTAGTAACGTTGTTGATGACAACGTTGGCGATGACGGGTCGGAGTAGACGACACTTGAGACGGCGGTACGCAGCACCGCCTGACTTGCTAGGCAGACGAGCCGTCGTGGAAGCAGCGAGCAGTCGCGCGAAGCGCTTCCCAAAAACCTAATTCGCCCTCTCCCGTACAGGATCACAAGGGCGACTGGTTCCGGAGACCTGCTCTCCCGTTCGCCGGTGGACTCCGGCGCTCGGGATGGAGTAGACTACGTTGGCGGCGCAAGGAACGAGGTGTGGCAAAACCTAGATTGGTTCGGTGTGTGTACAGCGCCCACGGTGCGCGTATTTTATAGTGCGGTTCGGCAAACCCTAACGTGTGCGACGTGGGAGGCCCACGCCGCACGTCCGAGTCGGTTGCAGCACGCGATACGGGAGCGACCCGAACCGCCTCAGCTGTGACGCGTCCGTCACGACTACGAAACCGGTTTTCCAAAACAGCAAAATAAACATAAGTATTGTCTCGGTTCGAGGCTCGATTCACGAAACGCGATCGCGACGTGTCGTGTCGTGTCGAGTCGAGTCGAGTCGAGACGAGCGAGCGGCGGAGGAGGAGGAGGAGTGCGCGAGAGGCTCTCTTGTTCTCACTCACATACAATCCCTACAACACTCCACCTTATAAGGTGGTGTGCAACTCCTCAAACTTCCAATGTGGGACTAAACTTCCCACTCCCACCACTCACTAGTACACATGGGCCATTTTGAGATTTCAGGATTTGTCTATTGGGCTTCCCACATATGGGCCCAAAATTTCAGCACACATGTGTGGGCCAAATATTCCAACAATCCCCCACCAGATCTCAAATGGCCATTTGAAGATTTGCCAATCCTCGCTAGTTGTTTATATACTAGTGTTTCAGCAGAGACTGTTAAGTTGAACTTCCGCCTAGAGGCTTAAGCTACATCTATCAGCAACTTGAACAATGGACTATGCCTTGAATTGCAAGTTTTGTGCCAATAGACTTTACTCAAAGTCATAACTAGTACTTGGCTGCCAGTAGCCTACCCCGCGGGTGGAGCATATGCGTCATACTCCGTGGTCTCTTCATGAGTTTACTAGAGATCACCCAAATCTCATAGACTGCGACGTTTACAGTCGGACTCACATAGGTGTGTTCTTTCAAGAATGCTCTGTAGGACAGCATCTTTGCTATGAATAGCCAACATAAACACATTAAGGCATGTTGCCAACCTGCCTTACAGCTCTTTGAGAGTTATGCATCATCACTTAGAGAGGGTTTACCAAATACTCTCCTCAGTCAAACCACTAGCTTGTTCTTCCCAGGTCCTAATTCACGGGATCTCCGATCACATAGGTTGGGTTACCACTATGGTGTAACGCTTACGGGTCTCATACCCATCTCCCTCGATGCACTATCTATCACATTACGTGATAGTCCCTTCGTAAAGGGATCTGCCAGGTTTTTGTCTGTTTGAATATACGTAACAGTAATTACTCCGGAGTTTCTCAATTTCCTGACAGACTTCAAACGTCTTTTGACGTGTCTTGATGACTTTGCATTATCCTTAGAACTGGTCACCTTGGCAATCACCGTTTGATTGTCACAGTTCATGAGAATAGCCGGTAATGGTTTCTCAACCACCGGCAAGTCCATCAAGAGCTCACGCCGCCATTCTGCCTCAACAGTGGCTGTATCTAAAGCAGTAAGTTCTGCTTCCATGGTTGACCTCGTCAATATGGTCTGTTTACAAGACCTCCATGACACTGCGCCACCTCCAAAAAGAAATGCATATCCACTTGTGGCGTAGAGCTCATCTACATCTGAAATCCAGTTGGAGTCACTATATCCCTCAAGCACAGCAGGGTGCCCTGAATAATGAATCCCATAGCTCATAGTACCATTCAGATAGCGCATGACCCTTTCAAGTGCATGCCAATGATCATTACCCGGGTTTGACATGAATCTGCTCAATTTGCTCACAGCAAAAGAGATATCAGGTCTCGTCGCGCTCGCAAGGTACATGAGTGAACCGATTATTTGAGAGTATCTCAATTGATCTTTCGTAATCCTCTTGTTCTTTCTAAGCGTCACACTAGGATCATAAGGTGTTGGAGAAGGCTTGCTATCAATAAAGCCGAAACGGCTCAAGATCTTCTCAACATAGTGTGATTGCGTCAACGTAATCGCACTCTCATCCTTAATAAGCTTGATGTTCAGAATTACATCAGATTTTCCTAGATCTTTCATATCAAAACACTTTGATAGAAAAGACTTGACCTCATTGATCACAATTATGCTTGTACCGAAAATCAGTATGTCATCAACATACAAGCATAATATAACACTATCGCCCCCACCATGATGATAGTATACACACCTGTCAGCCTCATTAATGACAAAGCCCGCATAAGTTAAAGTTCTGTCGAACTTCTCATGCCATTGCTTAGGTGCTTGTTTCAGTCCATACAAAGATTTTAACAATTTGCACACCTTTCTCTCTTCACCTTTTACCACAAACCCATCAGGCCGATCCATATAGATTTCCTCTTCCAACTCTCCGTTAAGGAAAGCTATCTTTACGTCCATTTGATGAACGATAAGACCATAAGAGGCAGCCAGGGAAAGCAGTACACGAATGGTGGTCAGTCTAGCAACAGGTGAATAGGTGTCAAAATAATCTTCACCTTCTCGCTGAGTGTAGCCCTTGGCTACAAGCCGTGCCTTGTACTTCTCAATAGTACCATCAGGCCTTAGCTTTTTCTTGAACACCCACTTACAGCCCACTGGCTTACAACCATAAGGTCGTTCAGATAACTCCCACGTCCCATTAGAAAGAATGGAGTCCATCTCGCTATGGACAGCTTCTTTCCAGTCATCTGAGATGCAGATGCCTCTGCAATAGACGTAGGAGTATTGTCCACAAGGTACACAATGAAATCATCACCAAAGGATTTTTTCAATCCTCTGTCTCTTACTCCGTTTAGGAGCTTCATTGTCATCCTTCTCAAGGACGTTCTCACCATGTGGTTGTTCAGTATGATCACTAGATATACTAGATTCCGGAATTAATTCAGAAGAAAATTCAGCAAAGCTATGCATATCTTTCATCGGAAACATATTCTCAAAAATGTTGCATCACGAGATTCCATAATAGTATCAACAAGCATATCAGGTACCTCGGATTTAACCACTAGAAATCTATAACCAATGCTACGCTGAGCATAACCTAGAAAAATACAATCCACTGTTTTCGGTCCGAGTTTGCGTTTCTTTGGAATTGGAACTTGACCTTTTACAAGCATCCCCAAGTACGCAAATAAGAAAGTGATGGTTTTCTCCCAACCCACTCCTCATAAGGGGTTTTCTCTTTATTCTTGTTAGGAACTTTATTCAGGACATGACACGAAGTCAACAGAGCCTCCCCCCACCATGCCTTAGATAAACCAGCAGTGTCCAACATGGAGTTCACCAAGTCGGTCAGCGTGCGGTTTTTCCTCTCAGCAATTCCGTTTGATTGGGGTGAGTAGGGAGGCGTCCTCTCGTGAATAATACCGTGTTCCTCACAGAATTCATCAAATACTTTAGACAAATACTCTCCACCACGATCCGACCTAAAACGCTTGATCTTTCTCTCTAATTGATTTTCAACTTCAGCCTTATAGATTTTAAAGTAGTCTAAAGCCTCATCTTTAGTTTGCAACAAATAAACATAGCAGAATCTAGTAGCATCATCAATGAGTGTCATGAAATATCTCTTTCCACCTTTTGTCAACACACCATTCATCTCGCATAGATCAGAATGTATGAGTTCTAGAGGTGCCAAGTGTCTCTCCTCAGCTGCCGTGTGAGGCTTCCGAGGTTGCTTAGATTGCACACAACTATGGCACTTAGAACCTTTGGCAATGGTGAAATTCGGAATTAAACTTAAACTGGATAGCCGCGACAGTAAACCAAAATTAACATGACATAAACGAGAGTGCCAAACACTAGCATCTGAATCAACATTGCCACAAATATGGTTTACTGACTTATTGCAAAATTCGGAAAGAGAAAAGCGGAACAAGCCTCCGCACTCATAGCCTTTACCAATAAATTGTCCAAAACTCGACACAACTACTTTATTGGACTCAAACACTACTTTAAACCCATCTCTGCAAAGAAGGGAGCCGCTGACGAGATTCTTATTCATAGAAGGGACATGCTGCACGTTCCTCAGCTGCACGATCTTCCCCGAAGTAAACTTCAGATCTACCATGCCAACACCACGAACAGAAGCATGTGACCCATTCCCCATTAGGACGGAAGAATCCCGTGCGACCTGATAAGAAGTGAACATAGAGATGTCAGCACACACATGAACATTAGCACCTGTATCAATCCACCAACATGGAGATTAAAGAACTGAAAGTACCATCGGTATATTACCGTACCCATCAGTGTTGCTAGCGGTCACCACGTTGACATTCTTGGAGCCTTTGTTCCCTTTCTTGTCTGCACGGTCTGGGCAGTCAACAGAAAAGTGGCCGAGTGCTCCACACGTAAAGCACTCGAGCCCAGCTTTGTTCAGCACCTTCTTCTTCTTATTATTCTTAAAGGCAGTAGTGTTCACAGGACCATTGAACTGGGGCTTATAGTTCCCTTTGTTCTTGCTGTTATTCTTGACGTGATGATTTTTCTGCACCATATTGGCACTAGACTGCAAATCACCACCTCTCTCAGTTGTGTCCTTTGCCCGAGCTTTCTCCTCAACATCAAGAGACGCTATCAGATTTTCAACTGATATCTCCTGTCTCTTATGTTTGAGAGATGTGGCGAAACTCCTCCATGAAGAAGGCAGTTTTGCAATAATGCATCCAGCCACAGACTTATCAGGAATCACACACTTGAGCAGATCAAGCTCCTTCGCAATGCACTGTATCTCATGATCATGTTCGACTACAGAACGGTTATTCACCATCTTGTAGTCGTTAAAGCTCTCCATGATATACAGCTCACTGCCAGCATCGGACGCACCGAATTTAGTGTTCAGTGCATCCCAGAGCTCCTTAGCGTCTTCGATGTGCATATACACATCGCACAGACGTCCCTCCAGGACACTCAGAATACAGCCTCTGAAATTGTTATTGGCTTCCTTGAACTTATTCTGAACCTCGTCAGAAGCTCCTTCAGGAAGGCCATTCATAACAATGTCCCACACTTTCATGGACTGGAGCCACAGTTGGCTTCTCAGTTGCCATCTCTTAAAGGTGGTACCATTGAACCTTTCCGGTTTCATTGAATCACTTAAGTGGGCCATAGTCAGTTCAGGAAATTGCCTACAATTAGGTTTTTGGATTGTTGAATAATTAGGCATAATTTCCACGATTAATTCCAGAATATAAATCATGATGACAGCAGCTATTAACATGTGAAACTCGAACATACTAGATGCAGCAGACAACATGAATAATAGCAACACGATCTCTCTAAACATGTAAACAGTAGACATGTTAAACAGACAGATCAGGACGCAGATTCCGTACCGTTCGTTTGTAGTAACGTTGTTGATGACAACGTTGGCGATGACGGGTCGGAGTAGACGACGCTTGAGACGGCGGTACGCAGCACCGCCTGACTTGCTAGGCAGACAAGCCGTCGTGGAAGCAGCGAGCAGTCACGCAAAGCGCTTCCCAAAAACCTAATTCGCCCTCTCCCGTACAGGATCAAAAGGGCGACTGGTTCCGGAGACCTGCTCTCCCGTTCGCCGGTGGACTCCGGCGCTCGGGATGGAGTAGACTACGTTGGCGGCGCAAGGAACGAGGTGTTGCAAAACCTAGATTGGTTCGGTGTGTGTACAGCGCCCACAGTGCGCGTATTTTATAGTGCGGTTCGGAAAACCCTAACGTGTGCGACGTGCGAGGCCCACGCCGCACGTCCGAGTCGGTTGCAGCACGCGATACGGGAGCGACCCGAACCGCCTCAGCTGTGACGCGTCCGTCACGACTACGAAACCGGTTTTCCAAAACAGCAAAATAAACATAAGTATTGTCTCGGCTCGAGGCTCGATTCACGAAACGCGATCGCGACGTGTCGTGTCGAGTCGAGACGAGCGAGCGGCGGAGGAGGAGGAGGAGTGCGCGAGAGGCTCTCTTGTTCTCACTCACATACAATCCCTACAACACTCCACCTTATAAGGTGGTGTGCAACTCCTCAAACTTCCAATGTGGGACTAAACTTCCCACTCCCACCACTCACTAGTACACATGGGCCATTTTGAGATTTCAGGATTTGTCTATTGGGCTTCCCACATATGGGCCCAAAATTTCAGCACACATGTGTGGGCCAAATATTCCAACAGTTACGAGATTAAATCTCGTTGGTGATGTAGTTGTACTCACATCGATCTCAAGATCACGAAGATGTGCGCTGCAATCCGGCAGCGGTTCCGCACTCGGTCACAGGTATAGCTCGATGACGACCTCCGTCTCAATCCAGCGGGACAGCAGAAGTAGAGGATCACTCGGAACTCCAGCAGCACGATGGCATGGTGTGGTGGAGATAACATTGTTCAGGGATTCGCCAAGCACACGAACAAGTGGTGGAGCAGCGGGGGGAGGGAGGAAGAGATGACACAAGTGTGTGTGTGTGGGAGAGGGAGCTCCCACCCCTCTTATATAGGAGGGGAAGGCAGCCACGAATTTTTTGGTGTCTCCACCTCTCCCTTATCATGTGAGTGGAGTCTCCACTCAACCCACTCGGCCGTTCATTAATTCTCACTCAAAATCTCAAGAGTTTTCTTTAATAAATAAATGAAATAATTTTATTTCTTTATTTTAATATTTGTTAATTCCATTAACAAACATTAACACATAACCACTTGAGTTAGTTGTAAATATATTAACAACCATTTGACAAATGTCCCCTTGAACTACTTAAAAATTACCCGAAACAATTTTGGTGTTGTTTAAACTTTTCCCCGATACTCCGTATCCACTCAAACGCGCCATCCAACCTTAAGTGTGTCACCCTACGGTTCGTGAATAATGTAGACATGATTGAGACACCTCTCTGATCAATAGTCAACAGCAAGACCTGCCAGCACAGCTTCCCTGTCCCGCGTGCCCTTCTGGAGTCCGCCTCTGGTCGTAGACCGGCAATGGTGTCGCTTGCAGATGAGACAAATCCTCTCCGCGAACTCAGATCGGCATCGACTATAACCCGTGTGAGGTGAGATCCTGCAATTCTCCTCTGCTCTGAGGTGCCATGGCATTCTAGTGTTAGGTCAGGGACAGGGTTTGTGGAGCGGCATCACGCAGCCGATCGTGGACGAGGACACTGCGGCGAGGCATCCAAGGACGGCGCGGCTTGCCGGGCGTGACGTCGACGCGCTGTACTTGGCGTGGTGTGTAAGGAGTACACCTGGGCGCTCGCAATGCGACAGAATAACGGCCGATGCAGGCATTGCACGAGACAGCCGTCGCGTCCGTTTCGCTAGCAGATGAGAAGCCGACATGGACTCCCTCGCGCATTGGCTTCACTTCCACGGGAACCAGTTGGACTCCATCGAGCGACGGAGTGGACACCCGTGCATGCTTGGCCGTGTCTTTCTTCATATCGAACACCTGACATCACTCACAGCCATCGTTAGGAGAATGGACACCCCATGCCCAGCCCTTTTTCTCTCTGTTGCTTGTGTCTCATGAAGCGACACTAGTGGAAAACATGTCTTTTACCCACTGGCGAGGACCCCTTTCGCCCCGGATCGGCCACCACCCGGTGCATAAGACTGCAGAGGTGGGGCCGAGGCGAGCAGGGCGCATGGTGTTGGGGTTATTTGCCCCGGTTGGTGGCTCCAACCGGGGCCAAAAGCCCTCGACAAGTAGGGCGATGGCGGGCGCGTCGTTGGGGGGTCTTTTGCCCTGGTTGGAGGCTCCAACCGGGTCAAATGAGCCCCACCTAGATGATACGTGGTTTCTTTATTTCTGTATTGCCGTTTAATAGAATTCTTTTTTTCTTCAAATCCATTTTTTTCTTTTTCTATAAACACTACATGCCAGCGTTCTCCACTCCTCATGCCACTCACCTTTTTGGTATGGTGTGCTCACTTATTTTTGGCATCCGGGTGATTTGTATTTGGTCGATGAACCTTCAAGGGGGATGTAGAACAAAACATTCGGTATCGCCATTATACAGCCCGACCGTGGCTATTGAGTACATATATGCATATAAAAAGAATGGATGGGCGTATGATGGCGAATCCGTATGATTTGTATTTGGTCGATGAACTGAATGATGTATCAAACCTTAAAGGAGGATGTAGAACAAAACAATCGGTATCGCCAGCATACAACCCTGCCGTGCCTACTGAGTGCATATATGCATACCAAATGCACGGCGGGACGTATGCTGGCGAATCCGTATGATTTGTTGGTTGATGAACTGACTTGTGTATGAAGGTGCAGGGCTATATATAGGGTCCTCTGGCTCATAAAGTGTTGTGCTAGGGTTTTGATCCAACGGTTAAGGAACACCCCTGATCCAACGGCTCACAACCGCTCGAAAGAAACACACCTCTGATCCAACGACTCACAAGCGCTTGAAAGAAGCACACGATCTGTGTGATTCTTTGTGATTGGTCCCAACGAAACCGTAACCCTTTATCCCGGTTGGTAAAACGGGCCAGGAATAAAGGGGTCTGTTTCTTCTCATTATATATATGTGTGCATGCATTGCCACCATTGGCATAAACACATATAACCTCCCCACTCTCTCATGGCTTCTACTGTACTCACTCTAACCTTCCTGCAGGCGGAAGCACTTTCCGCCTCGAGCTACCCCTGCCCGCCCGGCTACAGCGTCCCCGCCGGTTGGATGCTGAGCGCCGGAGGAGTGCCGGTCCCTCCTGTTCCTCAAGGTGTGGCGCGTCGGACGGCCATCACGAACCACTACTACCACGAGCTCACGTCGGAGCAGCGGGGGAATCCCAGTTGGAATCCCGACTATCGCCCTACTTGGGACGCCTTCTTCATTAATCGGCGTGAGAGTGCGCTCGCCAGGTACGAGGAGAACGGCCCGCCTCCTTCGAACTTCAACAAGGCCGGTCGTCATGGTGGGGCGGCGGACGGACTCTTCAAAGCGTAATGAACTATATCAAGGCCGGCGATAACCCCCGCCTGCGCTACCCTCACGTGCAGTCCTGGGGTCGTGATACTCCGAGGGAGTCCAGAGCACCGTCCGACGATAGTGACGACGACGGCGGTGACTACAACGACTACGAGTCGGAGTATTATAGGCCTAGGCAGGTGTATGACTAGTAGATCGATGCACTCTTGCCATTATGTATTGCCTTGTTTATTTAGATCTATACTCTCCGTTTAGGTTTAGATCCAATCTTGCCATTATGTGTATTGTGCCTTGTTTATCTATCGAAATATCCCCCCCTCCCTAGCGTGAGTCGTTGGATGAGGGGTGTGTTTCTTTCTGGCGTCTGAATCCCACCAATCAGGAAGAATCACACGGAAAACAGAAAACTGACGTGCTAGCGCGCTGCAGATTCCCGAAATACAACAAATTCTTTTATTAAAAACAGAAAACAGACGAACACTACTCCTCGTCGTCGTCGGGGAACTCGTCGGTGACCTCCTCCTGGTCGTTGTCGTCGGTGAACTCGTCGGTGACCTCCTCGTCGTCGTCGGAGGTGCATGATGGTATGTCCGAGATAGGCCCCCACCTCGGATCGTCGGAGGCCCATACTTCGCCGGCGTGGTCGGCCCGACGGAGCTCTTGCAGCACCTTCGTCCTCGCCTCCCGAGCGGCATCTAACACGAGGTGGCGTTCGAGGCGCCGCGCGGGTCTCTCAAAGCTCCTCGTTGGCGCTCTCCTCCCCCGGATTGTTCCGGTAATACTCGCGGACCACGC
This sequence comes from Alopecurus myosuroides, assembly GCA_028641055.1. NCBI lineage: Eukaryota > Viridiplantae > Streptophyta > Magnoliopsida > Poales > Poaceae > Alopecurus > Alopecurus myosuroides. The sequence goes on along the minus strand of CM054058.1, from coordinate 64,222,094 downwards.
GGTCGTCCTTGGCATCGACTAGGCCCTGAAACGCGCGGTGCCTGAGGTGGCGGTGGTCGGCGGCAGTGACGATCTGCGGCGTCGGCGCCCTGGCCTCCGCTTCCTAGAGGGTGTGGCGGTCGTTGAAGTTCGTCAGCGACCGCTGGCGATTGAGGCGCCAGGCCGCCGCATCCCAGGCGCGGGAGGCCTCCGCCGCCGTCGCAAAGGATCCGAGGGGGATGCGGTCGTCCCCGCAGCGGATATGCGCGGTGAACATTCCGTTCTGTCGTGCTCGGACGCCGCGGAAGGCGGTGGTGTTGTTCCTTCTCGGAGGCATGGTGGTGGCGCGACGGTGCGTGGAGAGGAGAAGACGCTCGAGGCGCGGAAGTTTATACCGTGCGCTCGTGGCCACGCGTCACAATTCATGCGCCACGCGGCAGGACTCCCGCGCCACGAGGCACAACTCCCGCGCCTCACTTTTCATAATTTTTTCTTAAAACAGTTTTGTATTTGGAATCTTTACGCAATTTTAAACACTTTTCATATTGAAATTGTCTTCAAATTCAAAACCATTTGTAAACTAGGTTTTAAAAAATGTTTGAAATTTCAAAAATTGTTACTTGTTTAAATAGTTGGAATAATTTATTTTTTAAACAGAAAATGTGTTTGAAATCTTTGTCCAATTTTAAACACATTTCATATTGAAACTTTCTCCTAATTTGAAATCATTTGAAATGTAATCGAAAAAACATTTTTAAAACGTATTTAAACGGGGCATGGGAAAAAATAGCGGCAGGAAGCCAAAAAACTAAATTTTGCGGCTTTTGCCCCAGTTCGTGCTAACAACCGGGGTAAAAGGGGGGAGTTGAGCGGAAAGCGAGCGCCCCATCTCCCACCCTTTTGCCCAACACCAACCGGGGCAAAAGGCCTCCCAGTATAAACCCGGGCGGAGCAACCGCCCGGGGCAAACCCTCAGAACTCGCAGAAACTGCTAAGTCCCCGATGCCGAAATCCTCTCTGACGCCGTCAGGCTGCCCAAATTTACCGCCGCCGGAGAGAGCTCCACCGCGCTGCGCCATTAAGCTCTCCGCCTAGCTCGCCACCGCGCCCTTCCCCGCGTCCCCGCGCCCGCCCCTGGCCCGCGCCGCCGAGCCCGCGCCTAGGTCGTCGTCGAGATCCTCGTCGCCGTCTTGCTCTCCGTTCGACTTGCGTCCGCGCCCTCGAGGTACTGCGCGCCGTAGTGCTCGCCGGAGAGAGCTCCACCTCTGTAGTGCTCATCGTCTTGTTCATGTTTTTTTAGTGTTAATCTTTTTTACTGTTAGACTTTTTAGTGTTAGTTTTTTACTGTTAGTTGTTAATAGTTGTTAGTTGTTATTAGTACTTAGGAATAGTAGTATTAGTGAATTTGTAGCTAGAAATATTAGTATTAGTGAATTTGTACTTAGGAATATTAATTACTTAGTGAATTTGTACTTAGGAATATTAATTACTTAGTGAATTAGTACTTAGGAATGTTACTTAGTGAATTTGTACTTAGGAATATTACTTAGTGAATTTGTACTTAGAAATATTACTTAGTGAATTTGTACTTAGGAATATTATTATAATTAGTGAATTTGTACTTAGGAAAATTACTTTAGTATACTTAGGAATTTTTAGTAATGACTTGTTCAATAAAGATATGATATGGAATTTTTAGATAGTACTCCTGTCGTGGGATAATCACGGCAGATGTTACCAGAGGTAACTGATCTTGGGGCAAGACGACACAGGCGTTTGGGAGAGGGTTTAGCTCAGAGGAAAACATGATGGGATTCGATCTGGTAGCCGGCAATGAAGTCGCCGGGTCTCCGATCTCAATATATTAACTCGATCTTTTGTGTACAATGGATACTCGATATTCGGCGATATGACTATGACTTAGATCTCTCTAAAGCTAGACCTAGGGGTCGGTTTATATAGCACCCGTACCCCCCCTTTGCTTGCCTTCCAAGGCACAACTCGAATCCTACCCGGACACTGCTTACAAGCCCTAGCCTTCTTTACCGCAGCCCACAATCCGGGTTACGAGGCCTACACACTTTGGGCCTTCTAGAAGTTTCGTTATCCTTAACCGGATTACGCACCGTGCTCCTTGGGCCGGGTTACACCTTGGAATTGGCCTACCGGGTTATTATCCCTCCATCAGTAGTCCCCAGAATAGCTTGGGCTTCATGGATTCTTCCTTAAATCACTGGCTATTCCCTGCAAAAGATATCAAACGCACCAATGCGTGGAGGCCTAGACAAAATGCTTTAACAAATAACTAGGCCTAACTCCATGGTGGCCATATAGTAACCCGGCTTTTCTCCAGATGCCTTGCTTAACTTTCCGGGTCTAAGCCTTGATAAGAATATCGAAACTCTGTACTTTTCTCGATAATTGATCCTGATATCACGGAGAGAATCTCCTTCTCTTTTTCGTCTAGATGTCCCACTCAATACTTGAAGCATATTTCGCAAATCTCAAATAGATAGCCATTACCCCGCAATCGCCGGGTCCCGCCCGTTGGACTGAGTCTTTCCACCCGAGCCATTATAAATAAGCCCTTAGGGATAACCCTAACTCCAACGGCTCATTTTCCCCCATTCCTTTTCCTTCCTTCTTTCAAGCTCGAGCCTACAGAGCATCATTACGGAAACCTCGCGCGCATCACCGGAGCCTATCCGTCGCCGGCTGCGCTCCGCCACAGCGCGTTCCGCCCCGCCGCCCAGATCCGCCGCCAGACCTCCGACCTGCCCGCCAGGAATCGCGAAGGGGCACCAAGCTTGGGCCATTTGCCTCCGCAAAGCTTCACTCCAATCTCCTTCGGTAAGCCCCTTACATCCACTGATTTACCCTCGCAACTTCTTAACTTCCCCTCGGATTAGATCTGAATCGACCCGCCCATGATTTCTCGGGTCACGTCGAATTAGGTCGCTAATATTCACTCTAGCTCACCCAATAGATAAGATATAAACTTCAACTCACTCTCCTACCACTTGTAATCATTAATTTTACCACAAACCTAGAAACGGAATTCCCAATCTGGGCTCGGGCCGCCCAAATTTTCCGCCCTTGCTCCTATCACCCGGAAAGTCCTCCCTTTCCGGCTCATTTGCTCACAATAGATGTTCGGACAACCACTTATCATCCCCAAACACTTATCCACATATAAAATTCCACAACTTTCATAATAATGCGCGATACCCGGACAGTTTGTACCTTGCTTAGCAGGGTAATACCCGGATTATTTTTAACCTCCATGTTAAACTTGACACCACTTATCAATACTCGGTCAATTGACAGTTTTCGGGTTTCATTCCTCATATCTTTTCCTCTGACGCTTTTTTCAGGTTAACCCAATGGCGCCCAAGAAACAGGGAAAGCAGCCAGTTAAAGCCAAGACCACAAACTCCATATCCGCCAACTGGGCGCGGTCCTCAGTCACCAAGGCCAGGTTAGAAGAACTAGTCGAGCTAGGGGTTCTTCCTTCTCAAGAGACTATCCACTGGAGGGTACCGGGTAACGAAACTCGGCCTACTCCAGCAGAAAACGAGGTAATTTGCTTTGTGGAACACGTGACCCGGGGCTTCCGGCCTCCGGGTCATCCTTTCTTCCGTGACGTCTTAAGCCATTATGGCCTTCGCATTTTCGACATAGGCCCCAACTCTGTACTAAACATCTCCCATTTCATCGTTCTCTCCGAGTCTTACTTGTGCACTCCGCCAAGTTTGGCTCTCTTTGTTGAACTTTTCCAATGCAAACCGTGCCGCGAAAGCGGCGACGGTGCACTTCTTGCTTGCGGCGGGGTTTCTATCCAACGCCGCAAGAACTCTTTAATGCCTCCTCTCACCCTCAACTCCCACGTCAAGCACTGGCAGCTTTCATACTTTTACTGCCGGGACACCTCCCCACCCGGTGAAAAGAAATTGCCGGGTTACTCGGAGGGCCAGCTTGACATCTCCGAAACCTTCAACGCCTTTGCCCCTGACTCAGACAGGGAGGCAATCCTGCCTTTATTGGCTAAAATCTCCATTCTTTCGGCCCAAGGCCTCATCGGGCTTAACCTGGTGAAGACTTGGGTCAATTTCCGTATCCAACCCAACTCCATCCGCGCAAAGTTGATGTGCGAATACTCGGGGCAGACCACGGACCCGATTCGATATTCCACCAACAGCTTCGCGCCTAGCGACACCAACAAAACAATCAAGGGCTTTCTGACAGAGAAGCTCGAGGTAATCCGGAATATAGCTGGATTAGAGCCCTTCACTCTCGAGAACCCAGCCCCCGCGGTAAGGACCTGGTTTTCACGATTTCACCTTTATCTTTTTCACTTGATACAACCACTAACCCTTGTTCTTATGCTTTCACTTCAGGCCGATGATAATTTCTGGAAGATAGACACTCCTCCTAACTCCGGAAACCCGGAGGAGAAGGAGGATGCCGTTAACTCGGATGAAGGTACATGCCCAGTTCCTTTAAGTTCGTCGCATCCCACTTTTCATTTTCCTACTGTAACCTTGGTAACTTTCAGAACAAGAAGACCAAGACGAGGAAGAAGAAGCTGACGGTAAAGTGGAATCCGCCAGCGATGAAGATGAACCAGAACCGGCAGTTAAGGCCGGATCTAAAAGAAAACCCCAAGGGGTCGTCTTCAAGGTTTTACATCAATCTCTCACATCTAATTCGCGTTCCTGTGATAATATTCCTGAGCTGACCATGGCATTACCCCCTTTGGCCATACCTGAAGGAGTCGCCTATGACCAAGCGCAGGGCGACTCGGAACCACCCGGGCAATGATGCCCTTAACCCGGGTATTTCATCGCCTCCACCTCGGCACACTGGTACTGACCGTACCCTTCTTTAAACATAAAAATCCATCTAAAACACTCCCTCGCAAGGTAACCCCACGCCTCGTTTGGTATTTTTCAGTTTCATCCGGTACTAGCAGCGAATTCCCTGCGGACCTTATGGTGAATCCCGGGTAAAATTCTTTTCCTAATGTTATACCACACTTTCGCCGTCTTTTTCACGACTATGCGCTAACTATGCCCTCACACTTTTTACAGGGCCACGGTCATTGTTAGTGACCAAGAAGACATGGAAACCGAGGACCCGGGTAAAGAGAAGCCAACTAATGATGTGTTCGCCGCAACTGGTGATGAACAAGCGTCACCGACAGACCCGGCTAAGCGAGAAGCCGGGTATCCAATAGCCTCGCATGCAAGCGAGAAAGAAGATACTGCCACTTTGGGCGCGAGAGGAGGACCAGACCCCGACATTCGGATGACCCGGGTGCCGTCTCCTGCTAAGAGGAAAACTTCTTCTCCAAGTTTCCGTGACCCCGAGTCTTCTAACTCGGGTAACGATAATTTTGACCAGCTGATGGGCGCTCTCCTCACCATGAAGGCTTCAGAGAACAACATCCTAGAGCGCATGTCCGCAGCGCATCAGGTAATCGACACTTGATATCTCTTGGTATATACCTAGTCCCCAAGTTCCGGGCATAACTTACCGAAGTTGTGCTCGGTACTTCATGCAATATCCGGCTTTCCATGACATCCGACTGACACTTTCGTTCCTTGTTCCTTACAGGCGGAAGTGACCCGGTCCGATGAGGTGTTACTCAAGACCGAACAGCTCCTGCTTGCTGAGGTAAAACGAAGAGAAGCCCTTGAGGCTGACATGGAAACTTTGAAAAAAGACGTTTCCAGATACAAGAAGAAGTACAACACTGCCCAATCCGCGCTGAAAAACTTATCGAACCAGATTGCGGGTACTTATCGCATCTTGCTAAGTGAGTTTTTGATTTTGATTAACTTACATGCCTCTACTTTATCGTTATGATAATCGGGATTACTGATATGCTTTCCTTTGTTTCAATTGCAGGTGCGAACCTTGCTGCTCCAGAGGACGATGCCGTTGCCAAGGCTAAAACATTGAAGACTGTGCTCCGGACCTTTTTTGCCGGCACAAAGCTTATATCGGACGCCGTGAAGTGGCCTACCGAGGTATATCCGGGTGAGGAAAACCTTATGCAAGCTTGCTCGACGGTGCCTGGATGGATTGAGATATGGAAGCGCTCGTCCTGCCGGATCGGTACGACCCGGGCCTTTACGCTAGCGAAAGCTTACTTTCCTAAGCTTGACCCGGCAAAGGTAATATCCGAGTTTCCAGAATTCAAGGCCGATGGCTCCAAGTTTACGCCCAAGCATAGTTTAAAAAACCGAACCGGTAATCGAACCGGCGTGGCTGTCGGTTCAGGTTTTCACCGGTCGGACCGTCGGTTCATCAGTTCATTTGCGACAAAAAACCGGAATATTTGAGCTAATTTTTCAAAATTTTGACCTCGAAACAAATGAGTACACATAATATTTGATGCAATGCGCTAAATTATAATAAATTGGCACTAGCATAGATGGTTGGTGAGCTTGTAGTCGACCTTGAGTCAAGTTCAAGGGTACAATTCCTTTTTTATGCACCATTTTCAATTTATTTTTCTGGTTTTTTACTAAAAGACCAATGCTTGTTAAAAAGCCGGACAAAGCTTCGGTTCTCGGTTTTTCCGGTCGGACCGCCGGTCCGGTTCGGTTTTTAAAACTAGGCGCCCAAGGACTTCAAGGCCATACAATCCGCAGTACGCCACTCGGCCACCGCTTTGGCCGATAAGATTGACCTGGACACAATCATGAGCTCGTACGATGCTGGAGGCAAAATCATACTGGAAGAGGCACCCCCTCCCTTTGATATGTTGGAAAAATGGGCTGCTGATTTAGCCAGGAAGAAAGAAGAAACTGCTAAGAGAGAGGCCGAGTTAGGATCAGGGCCATCTACCTCTACACCAGCTGTCCCTCCACCTGTCCGTCCTGTTGCGGGAAGTCCGGGTAAGGCTGCTGGAAAAGCTAAGGAGCAGACCCAGGACCAAGACCCGGAAGACCGTTCTCATGAGGCCGAGTAGGGCGATACCTGATACTTTGTATTGGAAACTAATATGCTTTTGATGGTGCGCCTGTGCGCCCTTGATATTGGTGCCGTCACTTGCAACGCACTTTTGGTTCGTGATATATTTGTGCCTCTCCCGGCTTTTGGTAATTTTAACACTTGTCTTACTCTTAAACTTATTCTCGATACCCGACTATCTTTTTTGGTTCCCTTTACGAGACTCGGTATTCCGAGTATCACGGGTTTTGATAAGCGGACTTTTCTTTAAGTCCCCAAGACTCGGAAGCTAGGGTCTTTCGAGCTTTGATAGCCAAGCGGTTTGTTTCTGTTTCGAAGTCCCCAGTCCCCATGACCCAAAGTACGAGTCAGGGGGGTACGGCCTTTCTCAGAGGACAAACTGTTCTTTACCAAGCCGAAAACCTGTAGTTGTCCGTGTAAATACTGAAGTCATGCTTGATAATCGTTGAGTTTCCGGCTACTAGCCTTGTACTCTGCATAGACTTGTGGTTTAGCTGACCCTTTTGATTATCTTGTACTATAAGCCGGCTTTCGCGTGGATACCATGTTGTTACATCTATACGAAAAACAGGGTCAAGCAAGTCCCATTGGGCTGCGTGGTTGATTGTAATCGTAAGCGAACAGATCATGCCACTTTAGTGCGAGTCACATCGAGCTTAAGTAAGAATAACCAAGAAACTTGGCTCCTTCGTCCGGTTATAAGATTGCAGCCGTACTCGTCTTGCAAGTAATCGGCCCTCATAACTCATAGGCATCGAGGCCGGGTCTTTGGGTTTGCGACTGTTGTTCGAGCAACCAGCCCCCCAAGACCTATATATATGCAACATGCTTGATGGTAATAATGTATTGATAGTACTGAATATACTTACTTGTAATCGAAGCAAAGACCGTAATAAGACCTGATAACCATCTTTTTTATTGATACGACAAAGTTTGGGTCAGCAAGCCGCCTCATTAAAAACCTTCCAGTCCCCTTAGGTACCCTGGGTAGGAAAAGAGCGCGTCTGAAACCTGCTGCCCGTTACGCTGTTTAGTTCTTTTCGATAATCGGTCCCGGGCTGGCGCGACCGATGCACATTCTCCATTTGTTAGACCCTTTTACGACGAGTACCGAGTTTGCTAGCCAATCCGGGTGTGTCGTTCTCATAGCGCGGTTAGCTGTAGACGGCGATGTGATTTCCTCTTCTATGCCAGAAAATTTGGAGGGATCGTTCCTGATGAAGGCCACCATCTTAGAACCTTGCTCTGCCCTGGGTTTTTCTTTTTCTTCTTCAGAGCTCGGCCTTTTTGAAGTTGCCCTTTCCTCCAGGTCCGCTTGAGATCGGTAATGCCTGAGTTCCTCTTTCCTACAGGCTTGCTCAGCCATTGCTGCATCTCCTTCATCGCCATCAGCTGCTATATCTCGATTTCCATGTATGGTAATGGTCTTCTTAGGACCCGGGATTTTCAGCTGTAGATACACATAACACGGCCTTGCCATGAATTTGGCATAAGCCGGTCTTCCAAACAATGCGTGATAAGGACTGCGCAACTTAACCACCTCAAAAGTAAGCCACTCAACTCGATAATTGTCCTTTGATTCCCCAAAAGCTACCTCCAATGCAATTTTTCCTTCAGGGCACGCTGAATGACCCGGCACTATCCCATGAAAAACCGTTGTACTTTTTTGCAGCTGAGATTCCTTGAGACCCACGCGCAGAAAAGTTTCCCAGTACAGGATATTGATGCTACTTCCTCCATCCATCAAGACTTTTTTCAGCTCATACCCATTGACCTGTGGTGCCACTACCAATGCTAAGACTCCCGGGTGTTCCACTCTATCCGGGTGATCCCTTCTGCTCCATGTTACCTCCTGTTCTGACCACCTCAAGTACCTCGGAACAGCAGAAGAAACCGAGTTGACCGCCTGCTTTAGTATCTTTTTATCCTTGCTAGAGCCTCCTGTGGTATGCACATGATATTGACCCAACTGTTTGGGGTTAGCCCGGAAACCTCCCGCTCCCCCTTGATTATTGCCCTGATTTCCGGCTGCCGGGTTACCGGCTGGGGGTGGACCATTGCCCAAATTTCCACCTGGACCCGGGCCTCCTCCCCGACCCGCACCTCGCATGGCTCTGTTTACTTCCTTGTTCTTCCATCTCTGTAAGTCGGCGCATTGCTCCAAGGAGTGATTAGCCGGCTTTCCGTTCCTGCTGTGCTTCGGGCATGCCATTCTAAAGATATCCCAACTGTTATTTGGCCTTGGGGGCCCTTGATAATGTCCTCCATTGTGATTTCCAGTATGAAAGTTTCCTTCAGATCTGGGTCTCGAAGACCCGGCCTCGGTGTTGGCGACAAACTTGGAGCCTCCTTCAAATGGGCGCTTGTTCTGGCTATTTCCATTATTATTCGGTGCTGATCCATTGCCGGTTCTTCCGCTGTTGCTTGTGTTTGCTTTTGCCTTCTTGTCATCAACCTCCTCCTCTGTAGTGTCTGTCGCGGCGTGTTTGTTGCACGCGTCCATTAATTCTCCCATCGTAACCTCCGACGCATTCCGACTGGATTTCATGCGAGTTAACTTTTGCACTAAGGGTATATACTTGCACGTTTTTGCCATAGCTTGTAGTGCATCTTTGGGCTGGATATCTGTGGACGAGTGAAGTATTTCCATAACCCGGCGTACCCAACTGCGTGCTGATTCTCCCTTCTTTTGAACGCACCGCTCTAGATCATCAATGGTGAACAATTTTCTGCATGTCCCATGAAAGTGCTTGACAAACGCGGTTTTCAACTCTTCCCATGACTTGATCGACCCTTCCGGCAAATTGGTGAACCATAGCTTCGCAGCTCCTTCTGACATCATCAGGTACATGAACTTGGCTTGGAGATTCTCGGATGCGTTGCGAATTGACATTGCCATGTCGTAACTGCTCAGCCATGTTTCTGGGTCCATAGTCGGCTCATAATTTACTACTTTTCCCGGCTCTTTGAATTTTTCCGGGTAAGGTTCGGCTCTGATATTGTCCGAGAGACACTTGGGTCCTGCTAGAATGGTTGAGACCGGCCTTGCCCTAGAAACGTGTGATCCGGCGAGGGGTGCAGCTGGGCGCGGTGCTGCAGGCAATCCATGGGCAGCAGACCCGGCCCCGGCTCTCCGAGCCCTGGAGCTATCCACAACAGCCTGTGCCACTGATGCTGCCTGGACGCGGGGAGGAGGCGGCATTTGCTGCTGCTCTTCCCTCCGCCGTGCCGAGATTGTTTGAATATTCCCTTGTTGTTGACTGGCGTATGGCGTCCCATGCATTCCGCTTCTGTGATCCGGGTAATTGGCCTGCTGCGCCACCGCAGTGTGCAGCAGATCGATCGCTTGCTGGGTCTTTTCTGCATGGGGCGATTCTCCTACCGGGATCTGGTTCAACGCGAGTGTTGCTGCATACACGTTGTCCATGGGATTATTGTAGTGGCCTGCTGGTGTGCGAAACCGTGACGGTGGCGGTGGCGGTAACTCGTTGCCGGTTGTGACTCCGGTTCGTGGTGGGGGTAGCCTGGCCTGCACGTTTGCCGCATGGGTTTCCGCTGTCGCCGGTTGAGGTGCAGTTCCTTGATTTGCCACTGGGATCGGCTGGTCCTGAGGCGTGATAAAAAAAGCTGCCGGGTTAATAACCCCACCCGTGGCTGGTAGTCTGGTTTGATATCTTTGGTGTACTCTAGATGTTTCCTCTCGGAGCCGGGTTTCCAATGCATCCATCTCGCGTTGACGTGTAGCCATCCCTTGTTTCTCCGCTTCCACTTGCCTTCTTTGCTGTTCCAACGCGCGGCGGGCCACATCCAGGTCCCTGACACGTTCAGCTGCGTTTTCTGGAGTGATAACCGTAGCAAGGACCGTGGGGTCTAGGATCAGATTATTGTCGAACAAGGCCGGGTGGCGCGGGTTTGAAGGACCCGCCCCGGGTGTCCGGTTTCCCAGGAATCCGAACGTATTTGCGTGCAACTCCTCGTCCGCTGCACGGCTAGTTACTGATGCCGACTCTCCGTCGACCCGGGCCAGGACCGGGTTTCCGTTAGCTGCATCCTGCCGCTGCGCCAATGCCTGAGCCGCCCCGACCGGAGCCGTGGTCACGTTCCCTTGATTGAGGTTGGCTGCGGGAGCCGTGTAGACCGCAACTCGGCGTATTATGCTTGTTGTGAGTTCATGCTGTTCTTCTCCGCTGTTATCCTCTTCGTACCGGTCTTCCAGCAGGTCCCAGATAGATTCAGTATCATCCTTTCCATTGTCCTGGTCACGCGGGGTCCATGCCGGCTCCTCCGGCTGTTCCCACTGCGCGACGGGTTCTTCTATCTGGTCTGTTGTTCCAACTGACTCTTCTCTGTCTGACTGGGCGTAGGTAGCCTCCCCTGACACAGAATCAGATCCAAAATTGTCAGGAACCGAGCCAGAAGTACATACCATACCGATGAAGACGCTGATCCGGCCGATTGTCACGACAGATCCGGATTCGAGGTAATCCGATTCTGGACCCCAGCCGGAATCGTCCACCATCTTCTCTCCTTCGTGGTCGTCGTAGATCTCACCGACGACGAGGTTCTCCATGCTCTTCCGAGCTTCTCCCATGATGTAAACACCTTTGGACGCAGGCCCCACGGTGGGCGCCAACTGTCGTGGGATAATCACGGCAGATGTTACCAGAGGTAACTGATCTTGGGGCAAGACGACACAGGCGTTTGGGAGAGGGTTTAGCTCAGAGGAAAACATGATGGGATTCGATCTGGTAGCCGGCAATGAAGTCGCCGGGTCTCCGATCTCAATATATTAACTCGATCTTTTGTGTACAATGGATACTCGATATTCGGCGATATGACTATGACTTAGATCTCTCTAAAGCTAGACCTAGGGGTCGGTTTATATAGCACCCGTACCCCCCCTTTGCTTGCCTTCCAAGGCACAACTCGAATCCTACCCGGACACTGCTTACAAGCCCTAGCCTTCTTTACCGCAACCCACAATCCGGGTTACGAGGCCTACACACTTTGGGCCTTCCAGAAGTTTCGTTATCCTTAACCGGATTACGCACCGTGCTCCTTGGGCCGGGTTACACCTTGGAGTTGGCCTACCGGGTTATTATCCCTCCATCAACTCCCTCCGTATCAAAATATAAGATGTTTTAGCATTTTGTAGATATAATGTATCTATACATGTTTTAGTGTGTAGATTCATATGCATCTTTCACTAAAACTTGTCTATGTACATATTGTCTAGGAAATGCTAGCTAAAACATCTTATATTTCGATACAGAGGGATTTTTTTTTAGGAAAATTAGCTATATATCTAGAGGGAACCAAGGGGAACCGAGGGGAACCGAGACGAACACTATGCGTCAGAGTACTACAGGCCTAGGCAGGAGTATAACTAGCAGATCGGATCCACTCTTTCCTAGTAAACTTGCGACTCGAATGGTGCATAACAGCATTAATTCCAGATTATCCATGTCATGTGTGAAAACATTACAAATCTCTTCCTCTTCTTCTTCATTGGATGACGTCTGAATCCCACCAATCAAGAAGAAGATGAAGAGATCTGTAATGTTTTCACACTTGATATGGATAATCTCGGATGCTACATCTGTTATGTCCCGTTCGATTCGCAACTTTACTCGGCAAGACTCGATCTGATCTGCTAGTCCTACTCCTTACTAAAGTTTACTTTTGTGATGATTGTTTACTGGAATTTTTTTTTTCAAGAGAATTTATAACTTACTAAAGTATTTTATCTTCCATTTCTATTAGTTGAGCTATGGACGGCAGAGACGGTGAAGAACAGGTATTCGCGATCATAGAAGACGGTACACTCCCCGGTGGACCCAATGACGACGGGGGAGGTGATCAAGACGACGACTCACAGGCCCTGAATGAATCAGGTCAGGGAATGGAGGAGGAAGACAAGCAATTGCAAGGAACAGATCATGCTGAACCGGAGAAAACAAATGATGAACAAGCCTTAGTGAAGGTTGCATCGACATCGTCTAGCAAGAGGTCGAAACGAGGCCCGGCCCAAGAGATGAGCTTGAAAGAGAAATTGTTAATCGATCAAGTCTATCGAACCGGCCAACCTGCTTGGCCCTCCAAGACAGCAACAAAGTTTACAAGACAATGTGGAGTTATTGTTAGGGACATGATCCCTATAAGTATTGAAGAATGGAATGAGCCAGCAAAGGACAAAGACAATCCTGGACGAATGGCAGTTTCTTTCGTCACAGACCGGTGCAAACAACTCTTGTTCGAGAAGCTGATGAGCCATTTCCAGCTTCCACAATGTGATCATGATGATGAAGAGGAGCACAAGACGACACAGGAGGAACTGCGAGACGCGGTGAAGCACTAGGCTCTGAAGAAGATGGCCGAGGCTTTCAATGCTTACAAGAAAAGATTATGGAAAGAATATAAGAAGAAAAAAGAAGTCCTAAAATTCGAGGGGCCGCTTGAGAAGCAGAAGGTACATTGGCCAGCATTTCTAGCATACAAGGAATCAGAAAAGGGGAAGCTGAGGTCAGCCAAGAATACGGCAAATGCCAAGATGAAGTTATATCACCATAAGATGGGTTCAGGTGGCTACAGAGTTGCATGCCTAAGTTTGACGCACTCGAGAAAGAGCTGCGAGAGAAAGGGATTATTCCAGATACTCAGAATTTTCCCCGGAGGTCAAGGAATTGGTTGCTTGGGCATGGGGCGATGTTTGACGAACAAGGGAACCTTATTATGACCGAAAAAATAAAGGTCCCCTTTGCGGCACTTGAGAAAGTGTTCAAGGAGGTTAGAGAGGGAGAGTTCAAGCCATATCGAGAGAATGACGAGCTTACAAAGGCCCTCGGGAATGCAGAACATGGCGGCTGGACACGAGGCAAAGGACGATATGCGTGGTGCTTTGGCTTCAGGCTGGAAGATTGTCTCTTTCCATATAGAAGCCAAGCGAGAGGACAGATAAATAAGGATGCAGCGGTCGTAGAACGGGTTGGTGCCTTGGAAACCGTAGTGATGCAGCAGCAACTACGGCTTAATGAGTTTACTAGCCGACCCTCCCAGACGCAAGACACTAGTACATTCAAGGAAACAACACCATCTCAACGCCGAAGCAGCGCGGCTTCAACGGAGGTACGCGCTTCCACTGCAGTTCTGCTTGTTGATGTCCCTCCACAGACGGAGGTCGTGGATGCAATCAAGGAGAAGACAAGCTATGCGCTATACGTGTCGGTCTCAAACATATCCATCAAGGTGGCGGACTACGCTTTACCTTGTGTAGAGGGAGCGACCTCGCATGGCCATCCGGTTAGACCTGGCTATGCTCGTGTCGACGTTGATGATGTTCAGCCAGATTGGAGGATATTGCAGCTTGACATCCCTGGAGGTGACGGGGTAGAGACACTTGGAGAGCCCGTCAATTCCATCATTCAATGGAAAATGAGTGGCATGGTGTTTCCCCTACGCAGTCCACTGCCGACACCACCGCCACCTTCTCCTAGACGCAGTCCACCGCCAACACAAGCAAGTACTTCTTCGAGACGCAGTTCACCGCCGCCACCACCACCACCTTCTCTGAGACGCAGTCCACCGCCGCCATCAGCGCAACCTACTTCTCTGAGGCACAGCCCAACTCGATTACCGCCAGCACACGTCGCCGCCATGGACGTCAGTAGCCCGAGTCCGGCTCGATCTCCGATTCCTGAGCTGACTCCGCCGCCCACTAAGTCCTCTAAGCGGAAGGCTGCTGCCTCTAAGTCTTCCCCGAAGAAGAAACCTCCGCGGAAGAAGAAAGCCAAGAAGCAGCCAGAAGTGTTGCCTTACCATAAGACTGACGGGGAGTTACACGAATGGGTGGCTGTGGACACGAAACTTCAGATGGCTTCGTGGGGAAAGAGAACCCCGGAGCCGCCAAAGATACCAATAGATCCGGCTGTGAAGAAGCACTTCAAGAATATGCTGGAGATGCCATCCCAACTTA